>CM032456.1:200920808-200992966 GCA_019049505.1 Pachyrhynchus sulphureomaculatus | reverse complement strand
ATTTTATATATATTATAGATATAGATTATTATTATAAAAAGTTCTTCTTTCTCACATTTGAACAATGTGGTTCCATGTTTGGCTGACGGGCCAAAACCAAGTCAGCACAAACGCTATTACCATTCCGTATTAAGGAATGACCTGACAATGTTACATGTTTTCAAAATCACTGACTTCTGAATGTTTCTGTGTATGTCCGTGTTGAGTCCCAATTGCACTAAATGTGGTGTATAGATTATTATTATTATTATTATTATGTAACCTGGCCAAAGAATATATGTATGACATTAAAAAAAAGACACATAAATCGGATAAGTGGTTTTCGCATGATAAACGCACTAATGGACAGACAGACAGACAGAGAGACATTGCATTTTATATATTATAGATTATAGATTATAGATATTCTCTGCTACATAATATTGTTCCATATTTAATGGTTTAGGCGGTGTATTGCAAGGTAACGCGCTAGCGGCGAACTTTTTTCCGACATCATTCACTATTTTACGTCACTACTTATTCTTTATGCTACCTATCGTAATAAAATATAAGGTGAGATAATGGGAGATAAGGAGAAATAATGGGAGATAAGGAGAAATAATGGGAGATAAGTAGAAATAATGGGAGATGGGCAGAGTTAAGCCTAGATAATCGAAATTATGTAGAGATAATGGGAGATAAGGAGAAATATTGAGAGATAAGGGGAAATAATGGGAGATATTTTATTACGTTGGGTAAATTAAGGAACAAGCAGTGACGATAGTGGTGAATCAAGTCCACGCGAGCGGAGCCGCGGGCCCGGCTAGTCCATAATAAATTTGTGCTAATATCATTTTATTTTAAGAAATATAAATCATTATTTTTTATTTTCCCTGTATACCATCAAATATTTTAAACTTCTGATGCTTGATTATGAATTTCCATGTGTTGCAGAACTTTTTATCAAGAATAAATTTTTTTGTAATATGTAGGATAAACTTTTACTCCATTTGTATAAAAAAATTTTTGACACACTATACGTCCTTTTCAGGTTCTTTTAGTCGAGGATCATAAAAATCATATTATTATTTCATCATTTCTAACTAAAGTTTTTCCTGTTGTATCGATTTTTATTAAAAAACAGAGTTCTGAGTAATTGCAAATGAAAAACTATCCCATTTGTTACACACTTCTTTCATCGTCCTTGTTGCAAGTTTAAAATATTTAATTTAACAAAAAGCGGTTGCGTAAATTACCTATTATTTAGACATTTGTTCATTATAATTAATTAACTGTCAATACATTATTTCCTACTTAAGGTCAAGGATAACAAAACTTAAGGACGAGGTTGTTAGCCTCCTACTATATTTATTTGCTTTAAAGCAATAAACAGGACACATCAAACATTCTGTTTATATTCGCCTTTTGTTAAGACGTTGTTAACAAATGTTCATAACAATAAACTCTTATCATACTTTTATAGCAGCTACTTGTATACAGCTTTTATCGTCTAACGCGGGCTTTAGATTCCTGCCTTCGTAATTTAACAGAAACGTATAGCAGCAGTTCACCTGTTATATTTAGAAATCGTAGTCTACCATGCAAAGCGCTTGGTTGTTTTGGATCCAACATATAAATACATGCGTTTCCGGTGATTTGGCTTTTATTTATAGCTTGTAACTGTCAAAGTTCACGTCAAAATATGGTAAAGCTCGCTAAATCATTTTATGGGCTGCATTGGAATATTAATGAGCTATTAGGGTTTAAGAGACAACTCGAAAGTATGTTATGTATGCGGCATTTTAACGGAATATAAAAAATGTTTAATTTAGGGTTTACCCGAAAAGAAAGCGAGTAAAAAATTCAAGGCGATGGTTCATGGATCGGTAGGGATGGATTCATTCAGTGACCCCCTCGATCATGTGACTTATCACTTTTAGACTTATTTTGGTGGGGGCACATTAAAGATCGTGTTTATGTGAATCCCCCTACAACACCAGTAGATATGGAAAATAGGATACGGCATGCGTGCAGGACAATAACGCCCTTTATGCTAAGGAAAGTGAAGGAAAATATAGTAAAAGGTCTAAACATGTGTATTCAAGTAGACGGGCATATTTTTGAACACTTATTACGTCATAATAATTAATCATTAGTTAAGTTAAACTATATTAAAATTATTATTAACTAGTTGTTTATGTTTTCACAATAGCGTAAGTGTATTAAAAACAAGGGTAAAAATTGAAAAATTCAAAATAAATTGAAAACTATTAGAAATAGGTACAAGTATGAAATGCGGATATTTTTTCTAAAAAAAACATGTTAAATTCGGAAAAATGATAAAAAGTGCTTTATACAAAGTATGCTCCATCGCTTGTTATACATTTTTTCCCATCTTTTAAGCAATTTGTGAACACCACGCCAGTAAAAATCTTCCCCTTTCGCTGCGAACCATTCATCGAGCCATTTTTTCACATCTTCGTACAAATCAAAGCGCTGCTTAGCAAGTGCGTGACCCATTGGTACAAACAAGTGGTAATCGGAAGGAGCCAAGTCTGGTGAGTAAGCCGCATGGGGTAGAACTTCCCAGCTGAGTGCTTCTAACGTATCGCGAACTGGTTTTTCCATATGTGCTGAAGCACTGTCATGAAGAAAAATGACTTTGTGTTGCCTCTTTCGGCATTCTGGCCTTTTTTCAAGCAGCGAACGGTTCAAATCGGTCAATTGTTGTTGGTAACGTTTACTATTGACCTTTTCCCCAGGTTTTAACAGCTCATAATAGACCACGCCCCTCTGGTCCCACCAGAGTCTTTCTGCTAAAGCGATTCGGTCTTGCGGTCGATGTGGATGGTGCGCCTGGGTCTACCCATGATTTTTTGCACTTGGGATTCTCAAAATAAATCCACTTTTCATCCCCTGTAACTATACGATGCAAAAACGACTTCCTTTTGTACCGAGCGAGCAAAATGTCACACGTGTTTTTGCGCTTTTTCATTTGCCTGTCGTTCAACTCATGTGGTACTCATATACCGGCTTCTGAATCTTTCCCATGTCTCTTAGCCGATTGAAAACAGCTTCTTGACTAACGCCCAATTGCTTGGCGAGTTGTTTTTTGTGTTTGCGAATCATCTTCATCCAACAATGTTTGCAATTCCGTCGTATTTTTTTGGCAGTTTTCCACGTTCCTTGTCTGCAACATCGAAGTCACCATTTTTGAAACGCCGAAACCAACGTTCACACGTATCTTGCTATGGAGCATGTTCACCATAAGCTTGTCGAAGCAATCGATACGATTCGACAGCAGTTTTCTTCAAATGAAAACAAAAAATTAATGCTGTCCGCAAATGCTCTTTATTCGGTATAAATTTCGACATATTGAACACAACAACATCACACTATGCACACATTTTTCCAATTTATTACTCGTGCGCATCTGACACTTGTTGATGACACAACAAAATGGCGCAGTATCAAATCTTTATAGCACAAACTGCATTGGTGCACCATCTGTTGTCTGGAATCTGCATTTCATAGTTGTACACCTGGTATATGACATACTTAATAAAAGTTGGAGGGTTTTGTAAGATCTGTCAGAAAAAATAATAATATACAGGATTTGCCATTTAAAAAATTTGAGGTTTTTTCAATTTAAAATAGTCGAAATGCATAAATTTAATTTGAACACCCTGTAGCATCTAACTCAAATTTCATTGCACGTATATTTTTGTTTTCAACTTTACAGAACGCTAGTACCAATTATGAGTGTTCCACCTTCAGAAACAACGGCGCTACTGGTAATTTTTTGCAAAACTGAAAAAGTGTTTTTTTTTTTAAAAAATTGAAATATTAGAAAAAGTTCTAGGTTTAGGTATATAACATTATCAATAAAAAAGCTATAAAATTTTACGCAGAATTTAAAAATAAATTAAAAAATAGAATGTTCCATTTCAAAAAACATATGTTATATGTATGTATATAATTTTAAACTATGCACCTTAACATTCCCTAAAACTATTGTATTTAACATTTTTTCATCATTCCCGAAACGAACGAGATAATAAACTTTACTCTATCGTTGACTCACCCTGTAGAAAAATTTTGCATTTTGTTGTAACTCGTCAATCAAAATTAAGAAAAAAATCGGATCGTTCCCAATAATAAAGTATTCTTAATTCAAGCTGGACATAATGACAGTGTTCATAGTTATGATTTATGAGAAAACGGTTGTTATCTACCATTACTGTGTACCAGGTGTAGAAGTATGAACTGCGGATTTTTTTTCTAAAAAAATATTTCAAATTCGGAAGAATGATAAAAAGTGCTTTATTCAAAGTATGCTCCATCGCTTGTTATACATTTTTCCTATCTTTCGGGCAATTTGTGAATACCACGCCAGTAAAAATCTTCCCCCTTTGCTGCAAACCATTCATCAAGCCATTCACATTTTTGTACGAACCAAAGCGCAGCTCAGCAAGTGCGTGACCCATCGATGCAAACAAGTGGTAATTGGAAGAAGCCAAGTCTGGTGAGTAAGCCGCATGGGGTACAACTTTCCAGCTGAGTGCTTCCAACGTGTTGCGAACTGGTTTTGCCCTATATGATGGAGCATTGTCATGAAGAAAAATGACTTTGTGTTGCCTCTTTCGATATTCTGGCCTTTTTTCAAGCAGCGAACGTTTGCTGGTTGAAATCGGTCAATTGTTGTTGGTTACGTTTAGTATTAACCGTTTCCCCAGGTTTTAACAGTTCATAATAGACCACGCCCCTCTGGTCTCACCAAACACAGAGCATCTGCCAAAGCGATTCGGTCTTGCGGTCGATGTGGATGGTGCGCCTGGGTCTACCCATGCTTTTTTGTTCCTGGGATTCTCAAAATAAATCCGCTTTTCATCCACTGTAACCATACGATGCAAAAACGACTTCCTGTTGTACCGAGCTAGCAAAATGTCACACGTGTTTTTGCACTTTTCCATTTGCCTGTTGTTCAACTCATTTCTTGTAGCCGATTGGAAACAGCTTGTTGACTAACGCCCAATTGCTCGACGAGTTGTTTTTCTGTTTACCAAGCATCTTCGTCCAACAATGCTTGCAATTCCACATCTTCGTATTTTTTTGGCGGTTTTCCACGTTCCTTATCTGCAACATCGAAGTCACCACTTTTGAAACGCCGAAACCATCGTTCACACGTATCTTGCGATGGAGCATGTTCACCATAAGCTTCTCGAAGTAATCGGTATGATTCAACAGCAGCTTTCTTCAAATGAAAATAAAAAATTAATGCTGTCCGCGAATGCTCTTTGTTCGGTATAAATTTCAACATATTGAACACAACACTATGCACACACCTTTCCAATTTATCACTCGTGCGCATCTGACACTTGCTGATGACACAATAAAATGGCGCAGTGTCAAATCTTTATAGCACAAACTGCATTGGTGCACCATCTGTTGTCTGAAATCCGCATTTCTTACTTATACACCTGGTATATGACACACTTAATAAAAGTTGGAGGGTTTTGTAAAATCTATCAGAAAAAATAATAATACAGTCCCTGGCCAAATTATTAGACGCACTGTATTTTTTTTAGTAATTTTATGTTTCTTAAGAGTTTTTATGCAATAATGGTATATTTAAACTACAATATTATTGATTTTTATTTAAAAGAATTGTTGTAGACTACATATTTGTATTTATTTTTAACATATGGCAACACTGTGTTGACACAGTGATACATGAACGTAAATAAGTACAAACCTGTATCAGTCGCGATCGGAATCGAGTCAGGTACGGACGTGTTTCTGTGGCTTTATGGACTGTGATTGTTTGTTTAACAGTTTTATACTACTCAGTTATTAGTTTATTTTGTATGCAGTATTTTAAAAAAGTAATTGGACTATTTTCATTATGGGTAGAAAAGGCGATCTTTCACCACGTAAAAAAGCTGAAGTGAAGGCCCTTGTGATTGCGAAAACATTTACAAACCAAGAAATATCACGAAGATTGGAGGTTTCTGAAGCTAGTGTACGACGCATAAAAAAGAAAATTGAGTCAGGGAAGGAATTAAGCCCGAAAAGAAAGAAAAGATGCGGTAGAAAACCAATTTTCACTCCACGGTCAGAGAGATGTTTGAAGAAAATTTGTGTAGAAAACAGATTTGCTACCACAAAGGTAATAAAATCACAACTCCCGGATGCTAGCGTAAATGCTTCTGAGCGCATTGTTCGAAGAAAATTGAAAGAATTAGATTTTAAGGCCTGTCGCCCCGCCAGGAAGCCCAAGTTAACAGCTGCAATGAAAGCAAAGCGCCTGAAGTGGGCCAAACAATGGCAAGACAAAGATGTGGACTTCTGGAGATCGGTAAGATACAGCAATTTAATCAATAATTGATACATTATTATCATTTTCAGTTAAATAAAGCAAATAAACATGGAAGTTTTATATATTTTTCCTATTTTTGACAGGTCTGCTTCAGTGACGAAAGCACATTCGAAATTTTGCAGAATAAAGCTCAGTATGTGCGTCGTCGTCATGGAGAAAAGTTTCATCCTGATTGTGTCGTCCCGACGGTTAAACATCCCACCAAAGTGATGATTTGGTCAGTCATCAGCGGCAAGGGCACTGGACGTCTGTACGTCGTCAAAGGAATAATGAGGCAAGATCAGTACAAAGAAGTATTACAAAATCGGTTGATTCCGCAGCTCAGAGAATGGTTTCCAAATGGGGAACCATTCACTTTCATGCAAGATGGAGCTCCCTGCCACACTGCTCGGTCTGTTAAAGCTTTTTTGGCAGAAAAAATATCCCTCTGTTGGATTGGCCGGGTAATAGCCCCATTGAAAATGTGTGGGAGCTGATGAAAAAGAGAAGTGGCTAAAGATGTGATTACCAACAAAACCCAGCTCCTAGAAAAGATTATTCATGTGTGGAATCATCATCCTCAAATGCAGGAGACAGTACAATCTTGCATTGATAGCATGCATTAAAGCTTTGATAGCGGCTAAAGGTGGCTCAACTAAATATTGACTTTTACTAACATTAATTTCACTTTTCTTTAAAACTTAATAAACTTATGCTTTTCTAAATTAATGCTGTTTTATTTATGTCAAATAAATAGGTAATTGATTGGATAATATAAAAATAAAAAACAAATCAATTTAAAATAATAAAACGGTACAATATCACTCGGTAATTAATATTTTACATGAAATCTTGCAGTGCGTCTAATAATTTGGCCAGGGACTGTATACAGGATTTGCCATTTAAAAAATTTGAGGTTTTTTAATTTAAAATAGTCGAGATGCATAAATTTAATTTGAACACCCTGTAGCATCTAACTCAAATTTCATTACACATATCTTTTTTTTCATCTCTATAGAACGCTCGTACCAATTATGAGTGTTCCACCTTCAGAAACAATGGCGCTACTGGCAATTTTTTGCAAAATTGAAAACTAGTGTTTTTTTTTTCAAAAAATTAAAATATTAGAAAAAATTCTAGGTTTAGGTATATAACATTATCAATAAAAAAGTTATAAAATTTTACGCAAAATTTAAAAATAATTTAGAAAATAGGATGTTCCATTTAAAAAAAAAAAAACATATGTTATATCGGTCACACTTTTTTGAAGTACCCTGTATACTCAAAAATAATTTTAAACTATGCACCTTAACATTCCCAAAAACTATTGTATTTAACATTTTTTCGTCATTCCCGAAACAAAAGAGATAAGAAACTTTACTCTATCGTTGACTCACCCTGTAGAAAATTTTGCACCATTGTAATTCGTCAATCAAAATTAAGAAAAAATCGGATCGTTCCGAATAATATAGTATTCTTAATTCAAACTGGACATAATGACAGTGTTTATAGTTAAGATTTATGAGAAAACGGTCGTTATCTACCATTACTGTGTATATAGGTGTATATTACCGCCTTCACTTAAGCTATGATTAACCTTAGGATTACAAATTTAATATAATTTACTTCAAAAATCTAAATTATTATTTTTTTCTATAATTTTCTAATACCTATTATGATTTCGACTTCTATTATGCACCTTTCACCATGAGGGAACTGAGAGACTCACTCGTCAAAGCCAGGCATTCATCTGGATATGATCATCAATCTCCCATCTTCTTTCATCATATTAATCTTAGATTACTTCAATAACCTCTGGTCGAGTGGCGAATTCCCGTAATCTTGGTTAACAACTACTATCATTCCCATCCACAAGACCGGCAAGCCTAGAAAAAATCCCAATAGCTATAGACCTATATTCCTCACCAAGCACCTGACCAAAATATTGGAACGCATGGTCAAAGCCCCGATACTGACATTAAATCAGCCTTTCAATCAGGGAAACACATTCTGGCCGTTTCTCTGGATCTGCAGAACGCTTTTGATCTGGCAAACAGTAAACTCATAGCAGACAAGTTGATGAGGATGAGTTTCAGGGGCAACCTCCCTAAATTCGTCATCAACTTTATCCAACCTCAATCATTCAGAGTCTGTGCGAATGGCCTCCTCTCTGATATACATGTACTAGAATTGGGAATACCTCAGGGTTCCATACTGAGTCCTACATTATTTCAAATAGTCATCCAGACACTGGAGAAACACTTACCAATTCACACAAAAATAAAGCTATTTGCTGATGATATTTTAATTTATCAATCTTCCAACGACAGTAATACACTCACAAACCTCATGCAATCTTCCCTGAAAAATATCCAAAAATGGGCCACAATTTCGGGATATTCCTTTTCCCCAAACAAATCATCATACATACATACATTTCTGCAGGAAAAGAAACTGCTCTAAATTAAATCCACTAAAACTTCTCAATGACCCCTATAACACCTCAGAACAACTTAAAAATATTGGGCATGATCTTTGATCCAACCTTGAGTTAGAAGGAGCACATCAATCATCTCAGAATGACTACCTCGAAGGACATCAACTTGATGAGATCGTTAACAAATTCTCAATGGGGAGGAAGTTTCACAACCTTAATCAGGATTTACAAATCTCTCATACTATCCTAATTAAATTATGGTGACTTTATATACGATGCAACAAGACCCTCTTACAAGAAAAAATTAGACACAATCTAGAATCAAGCTCTCAGATTGGCTACAGAGGCTTTTCGTACTTCGCCTATCCCAAGTTTACAGTGTGTCTCTGCTACTCCATCTCTCAACCTTTCAAGACAAAGATCCCTCATAATATACTTTTCAACTGCCTGATTTAAACTCATCATGAAAAGAGCATTACATTTAAATCCGCCACCTAACACAATTATTCCACCAGACTACATAGCATCTAGAATAAAAAACATCCTAAATCGTCACAGCCTCCCCATTCAAATTAACGACTCTCCTAAAGTTTGTATATACCCGCCTTGGACATCAATAAGACCCGCCATTGACTCTATACTCCGAAAATATAACAAGAAATCAAATGCAAGCTACATAATTAGATCATTCTAACTATTAACCATATTTTAACTTCAAATGAATATTTAGACATCAAGACAAGGTTAGATCTATTAAAACCTCTCGAACAAATATTAATTTCAAATGTTACAAATATCTCCAATTTGATCAAATTCTTCAAAGAAACACATTTTCTAAGATTTAAACATCCTACATATGGCGCCAAATGATCCTCGATATCGACGCTCCAAACTAAAGTAATCAATCAATCAATATATTATGCAATTTGATTTTATATTTGGTTGGTCAAATTGAAAACACCAATTCTCATCACCAGTAATAATTGAGGCAGTTCCGATGGTTTCCCTCGAATGTTGCACTCTCAATAAATTTTGATTTTTATGTAAAGTGTGTAACACAAATTTTGTGCAAACTATTGTTGATGGCTAACGTTTTTTCCATTATTTTTAATGATGCATTGCGATCATCTCTCATGAATTCACGAACTATTTGAATTATTTCTGGTGTTCTCCCCTGCATTCGTCGTCTTGAAGCTGTTCTTTTCCGTCTAAAAGACGTTTGAGCCTTTCAAAATACTTTTTCGTTATTTTAAATATTTTTGTGTCATTTGAACGAATTTTTGTATGAAATGAACCTATATTCACCTAGTGTATGAACATAGATCCCAAATTATCAGACCCGTTATTTAAGAATTTATATTTAAACAATTATAACACTGTGCAACATTTTCGAGGTCATCGAATGTAAACTAAATTCTGACTTCAGTTTCTGGAAGTTTGTGTGTAGTATGGAATTGACGCGCAATGTGCTAGTATTGGTACAGTACCACAGTAAACATACTACAGTAGCGAAACTGAGCTCCAATTTGGTGACGAGATTTTGACGGCGCGTGCGTCGACGGGTCCTTTTTCAAAATGGCCGCTCAGTGTTTACATCCGATCTCGGAATGTGTCTTTGGAAATATATTGTCCATCGTTTCTTGATGTGACTGCAGTTTATATGAATATAAAGACAGAAGGAAAAGAGAGTTTGTAGAAAAAAAGAATTAAAAACGTTTGTAAGTGAAGAGAATCGAAAAGGTTGAGAAACAATTTACATAATCATGGGGAAAGGAGGTTATTGTTGTGCCGTTGAGAGTTGCAATATTCCATATAATTATTTTCGCAAATTATTTGCTCGAGTCACACTTTTTTATGCTATTTGCAAATAAGAAATTTCTAACTCAATCAGGGCGCGCTAAGACTATTATTCTAAATCATAACTAATTTAATTATGCTTTATTTACATCACATGTAATCATCAACAGTATTATCCGTCAAAGTTTAAGTTGCTGCATCAATGATTTTTTTTTTGCAGTTCCTCTGCTTTTAGTTGAAACAATGATTTTATAGAAATCATGGTATGCGATTAAAGTTGTTGGAGTTGTTGATTATTTTAATAAATCTCTATTGCTTGCTTTCACAAGACTTTTCACTATCTTAAATGCATTTTTGAAAAAATACATATGCATGAAACAATATTATCATTACTAATGTACATTTTGTTTAGGCATATTTGCTCAAGAGATGGCCTTCCAGGGAACCTTGATTGATTTAATAAAATGTTCGTATTGGTAGAGTGATTTGGTCATTAAAGCTTGAAATTTATTTCTAAACTTAGCTCGGGTGGTTATTTAAAAATCCTGACGTGATTGCTCAATTCTGACCTCGGATTCGGTTTCAGCGCCCAAAAACACATATAGGTATAATGATCTGTTCGGTAGTGAAAAACTTTTTTTGTGTGCCTGTGTAATTTTTTTTATGATTAATAAATAATCCTTCAAATTCTGGTTTTTAGAAACATTTATTTTTGTATAAACTAGTATTCAGTTATTTAAAACTATTTATATTTGATAAATTATAAATAAAACATATTATTTTTTTTTTTGAAAGGTGTATTCTCAAGAGGCTTCTAGTTTTCAATAACTTCATCTATATTAATTGTTTGACACACCTTTTCTAATAATAAACCTGATAAATTTAACACTGTTTAATTGCAAGTACAATTAATACTCTGAAAGTGACTTCTTTTTCTATTTTTCTCTATAAATTAAATTGCTCCTTTTCATGCCAATCTTTCAAAAGTTTCTGTGAATATATTGTAAGGAATACAGAACCTATAACAACATATTTATTATTTTTAAATTTTAGACAGTATATTTTATTTTCTTATAAGCTGGGTTTGAAAGTTTAAATATTAAGTGTCGTGTTGAGATCACAAAACCACTGGGGAATGGGATTATTGAAATAACTGATATAAATGGATTATTGAATCAAATATGCTATTAAAATAAGAAAAATTTTAATGTGTTTTCAAATAAATTTTTGTAATATGATTTTGTCAGACGATGTGTGCCAGAGGGTAAAATATTCTGAAAATAAGTTCGTTAAATGGATAGTACACCTAATCGAAGTCCATTTTGATGGTAATTATGGTTACTATTAAAATTTTGAAGATTTAGTTACCTGTTATTAATATTCCTCCTATAAAGAACTTATTTCTATTGTTGTATACCTATATTATAAATTAAATATAGTTATTTTCCTTTTAAACTGTAATTGACAATACTCAGTATATATGAGTCAATCATTTCTCCTAATGAAGCTAATATGGTTAGCGAAAGGCGCGTCGAGTTCAAAAATAAAGTGTTTGGTGTAGTGTTGATATATACTGAGTAGTGTCATTGTGTCAAAGATTCCACATTCCCAATATAGTTGTAATTGACAAGTCAGCTTGGTCATAACTAAGTATTGTATGTAACTATAATTAGGAAATTACTGTATTGACTCTTTGATCTGAATATTAATTCATTGTAAATAAAAGCAAGCGTTAATTACATTATCAAAAAGCAATACAGATAACAGAACACAAAAAGGTATAGAACCTCTAAGAATCATTCACATAGGAAATAGAGGTCTATACATATTCGTTCATAATTCATTAATAATATTATATTAACCTTTCTTGAAGTTACACAATATAGTTTTGTAGTTTAAGAAAAAATAAGTACCATAAAAGTAGATACATTGTTTTTTAATTAACGAGAGATCTATCACACCAAACAACACAACACTGCTTAGAAAAAAATGCTCTTATTTTAGAAGATGTTGACATCTTAGTAATGACAATTAAAATTAAATTAATTTAGTCCTTAAAAAACATCTTTAATCACAAATTTACTTTGAAAAATGATGTAAATAAAACTTTAACCTCAACCAGTGACGTTTAACTTTGATAGACTTTTGAATTTTTGGATAAGGTTATTAAAAACTGAAGCTGAATATGAAGAATTCCATCAAATACCTTCCTATCAAGTTTTTCACCTGTATTCATTTATTTTCTAACAAAGTGCTCCATACTTTTTGTTTTTTTTTATATTACTCATGCTGCATTAACTTTTATATTACTCATGCTGTATTAAATAACAAATCAAAAATTTTCAAACATTTCTATATCTATGATTTTGAATGATAAAACTTTGCACAACTTTATTTGTATTTCAAATCTCGCGCTGGTCCACTTTTAACATGGCGGATTGCCACGTGACCTTCTGAAAACGAACCTGATTTTCCTATGCGATTATCCTTGAGTTTCGCTACTGTATAGTGTGTTTAGTGTGACAGTACCATATATCTAACACGTGCGCATATTAAGTATATGGCTCTGTACCAATACTAGCACAGTGCGCGCCAATTCCATACTAGTGTTGGTATGAATTGTTGCACCGTATTTTCAATAGCTCTATAAAATGGATAAAAATTTGCGAAATAAACTTTAACACAAAAAAAGATATATTTGCTGATAAAAGCTGAAATTTTGGTGTGAAATGTACTATTTTTTGGCGAAATTCCTTACAACGGCCAAAAGAACTATAAGGATCGATTGTAGGTTATTGCAATGTTCAGCAAAGTTACTTGTGTTGATGCAGAGGACATTTTTGTCGAAGACAGTTATACTAAAATATGCACGGTTTAAGAGTTATGGTCGAAAATGTGAAAAAATGTCATTTTTTTGGGCTTTCTGCACTAAAAACACCCCGAAAGAGTGAAAATCTGGCCTCGACATGTTCACAAAAATTGTGTATTTTGGTGTGAAGAACATTTCGTCTGAAGATTGCATTGAGAAATTCCCAATAATTTACGAGATATAGCCGTGCAAAACCAAAGGTCGAGCAAAAAAAAATTGATGATGGCAAAAAAAAAAAAATTCGAACTAAATTATCAAAACCCAAATAGGGTTTTGCTAGTTTAGGTGGGCACTTCCAGAAACTGAAGTCAGAATTTAGTTTACATTTTATGTGTTGCACTGTGTAATATAACGTATGTGCTATGTGTTAGTAATAAACTACTTTAATAATCATTTTAAATTATTGGTACAAAAACTATATGTTAGTCGTGATAAATGATACATAGCATTAACATAATTGGGTAATTAAAGTGTTTATTTATGCCAAAACAATTTAATGTTAATATTTTATGGACAAATAAAATATTAGTGGAAAAGAGATGAATCTCAAATTATTTGTTATTATAATTTATACATTTTTTCACTAAAACTTCTGATGGTCTTAATTTATTTAATAAGTAATCTTTGGTAAAAAATATTATTTTATATACTTATTTCTATGAATCTCCTGTATATTAATAACACAACTCTATAAAAAAAATTTTGTTTTTGTCCTAAAATTTATTTTATGATTTTTCTATTCGTTATGCTCCAAAATACTGGTTTACAGCCAAAAAATACCAAGAACGCCACATGCCTAGATAAGTTAATTGGGACCTCCTGAACACGAAAAACGCTATAATTTTTTTTTTTTTTTTTAAGTACCATTTTTTAGATAACGGTACTTTTGTGTTTTTCGGTGTATGGTCCCACTCAAACCCTTATGGAGCCCAACCGAAAAGTCCGATCGAGATAAATGTCATACCGTTGGAAAGGCAACTAAATGCCTTTTCCGGCGGTATACTATAAATTTCTATGTGACAAGAAGTGGCTGAGTTATAACACCTCAAAGTTCAAAATTTGCCTATTTTTTACGTTTTTTTTTTTTTTTTTTTTTCAAAATTTTTCATTTTTATTTGGTTTTTTTTTCTACGTTATTGTAAAGATCTGGAATGTTTTATTTTTTTACCAAGTAGTTTATTTAATAACCAACATTTTAAACGTAATTTGAAAAAAAAAGGATGAAAAATAAAGTTTTTATTAAGGATTTTGTGGAACGACAATATTTTCATTGCTCACACGCTATATTCGGCGTAAATTAAAAAAATTTAAATTAAAATGACGAGCGACTTGAATTTTTCCGTTTTTTTTTCGGATGTATCTTCGCGAATGAGGAACCAACAATAGTCTGCCATCATTTGTTCATCCCACCAGCCCTTGTAACGTCTCTCGATTTCTTGCATTTCCTGGTGAAATCTTTCACCCTGCTCATCACTTTCGGATCTCAAGTTCATGGGGAAAATATCCAAATGACTGAATAAAGAGTGCAGTTTAGGTGTCATATTTGAACCTAAAAGTTAAAAAGAATAAATTTCAAATAATTTTCAAATGATAACGGCCTTTTTGATATACATGCTTTCACTCAACGCTTACCAATGGCATTGAATTTTTGCAGTAATGTATCGATCTTCTCAGCGTAATCAGGACTTCTGTAGTTTCCCAAAAAGTTGTAAACGATGTCCTGGAATGCTTCCCATGCCTCCAAATGAGCTGGACCTAAACACTCATTAAATGCTTGGTCACCGTACAGAGCCCGAATTTGAGGTCCATCAAATATACCAGCTTCAATTTTGCTCGCTGTGGCTATCGGAAATTTTTGTTTAAGGTAATTCATGCCAAGACTGTCTTTTGGCAACGTTTTCACAATATTTGTAAATAACCCAAGCTTAATATGTAGTGGAGGAAGTATTATCTTCTCCTGAGGAATGAGTGGGTCATTTTTAATATTGTACTCTCCGTGCGTACGCCCACTTCGTTCGGGCCAAACTTTTCGGATGTAGTGATTCTGACGGTCACGGCTGTCCCATAGACATAGAAAACAAGGAAACTTCGTATTGCCCCCTTGCAATCCAGATAGTATGGCAACTAATTTAAAATCAGAGCAAACTTTCCATTGATGTTGGTCATATTGTATGAGAGCGAGAAGTTCTTTCATTGCTTCATATGTTTCCTTTATGTATTTTCCATATCCGATTGGAATTGATGGTTTCGTATTCCCTTTATGAAGCAAGACTGCCTTCAAACTATCCTTGCCTCCATCCAGAAAAAGACGCCATTCCACTGGGTCATAACTTTGTTGGAGAGCATTGAAAAGACCACGTATGTTGGCACAAAAACAAAAGTTTCCCGTTTTTGCGAAAAAAACTGCAAGTTGTTTGCTACGGTCACGGTAATATGTAACACGTGTCTCAGGAGCACAATATCCCCACTGTTGCAATCGCGATGCAAGTAATTCAGATTTCGATTTCGGCAAATACAAATCTCGGCACAAATCATTAAGCTCGGCCTGAGTAAGTAAATGGGGTTTCTTATTTGATTGCATTTCTGATTCACTGCACTCATCTGATGAATCACTTTTATTGTTGTTCTTTTTCGTATTTTTGTGGGCTCTGCTACAATTAGCTGCGGTTTGGGGCACGATACTGAGTGCGGCACTGGCAGCGTCACCGAGCTAACAACTGGATAAACTGGTTCAATTCTACGTCCGACAGCCTTTTCTGTTAAACAGAAATAACAATCTGTTGTATGACTGATCGGGTTTCTCCATTGCATTGGCTTTCCAAATGTGAAGAAACACTCTTGACCCTTACCAATTTTATTTAATATTGTTCGGCAGTTGTTACATGCATTATTCGGTGTCCACGGTTTGTCCAGAGACGCAGGTCGAAAGCCGAAATACTTCTTATACGCTTCAGATAAATTTTTCGTATTCATTTTTCGCATCAAATGCTGTGATTTCTTTTTCACAAGAACTCCACAAACATAACAAAATTCGTTGGGATCGATTGAACACATTTTATTTTTTTGCACGTACAAAGCCAAACTGTTTACTGTGATCAGATTCAAATTCTGATGGACGCCGAATATAGCGTGTGTCAGGGCTACCAACGTATACAGTGATTCAAATTCTGATGGACGCCGAATATAGCGTGTGTCAGGGCTACCAACGTATACAGTGATTCAAATTCTGATGGACGCCGAATATAGCGTGTGTCAGGGCTACCAACGTATACAGTGATTCAAATTCTGATGGACGCCGAATATAGCGTGTGAGCAATGAAAATGAAAATATTGTCGTTCCACAAAATCCTTAATAAAAACTTTATTTTTCATCCTTTTTTTTTTCAAATTACGTTTAAAATGTTGGTTATTAAATAAACTACTTGGTAAAAAAAAATAAAACATTCCAGATCTTTACAATAACGTAGAAAAAAAAACCAAATAAAAATGAAAAATTTTGAAAAAAAAACGTAAAAAAAAAATAGGCAAATTTTGAACTTTGAGGTGTTATAACTCAGCCACTTCTTGTCACATAGAAATTTATAGTATACCGCCGGAAAAGGCATTTAGTTGCCTTTCCAACGGTATGACATTTATCTCGATCGGACTTTTCGGTTGGGCTCCATAAGGGTTTGAGTGGGACCATACACCGAAAAACACAAAAGTACCGATATCTAAAAAACGGTAATTAAAAAAAAAAAATTATAGCGTTTTTCGTGTTCAGGAGGTCCCAATTAACTTATCTAGGCATGTGGCGTTCTTGGTATTTTTCCAAATTAAAAATTTGTAAACCTGTGAAATAAAGGAAAAGTACCCATATTCCATATAAAGTTTGCTTTTGTGGTAGTTATGATAATAATACATTTTTTTAAGTTATCGTAGAAATATTAAATAGTTCTGGTATATTTAAAAATACCGCGAAAAAATAAACGGTCGTAACTTTCACACAGTGTCTACAGATGTCACTTAAGTGATAAACAACAATTGACTGTTTTGTAGAAGACTTAAAGAGGTTAAAATGTCGTCGAGAATGTGTAAATATGATGCTGATGCATTTTGTTATATATGTGGTATATTTATTAAAGTACGAGATATAAAATTTTATTTTTACAAAGCCTATTTCAACTGTTCTGTTCGGAATCTAGACAAGCCCTGGGCTCCACATGTTGCTTGTAGTAATTGCAAAAGATGTTTAGAAGGTAAACAATTTTTAGTAAAAAAAATATAAATATGTTTATTTTTATCTTTATTTATTTCAGGTTGGTATCGAGGTGAGAAAACGGAGTATGAAATTCGCAGTATCGAGAATTTGGAGAGAGCCAAGAGACCACGTTAATGACTGTTATTTTTGCGTAGTAAATCCAGCTGAAAGACGTAGAGGCAAAAATGCGAAACCCATCGAATATCCTGACCTTGCTTCATCTTCTGCTCCAATCTCACATAACCCACAACTTCCAGTACCTGAACCTCCTAAAAAACTGTCTCAGTCAAGCTCATCTCAGAGTTTAAATAAAAATATTGAAGATGAAGAATTTGTACTGTCACAGGAACCACCCAAACCCCATTTTCTTACCTCAGAAGACTTTAATGACTTAATAAGAGATTTGAATTTGCCGAAGAGTAAGGCAGAGCTTTTGGGTTCTCGTTTGAAGCAATGGAATTTGCTTATTGATGTCAAAATAACAGATCGACGAAGTCGGCATGAGACATTTGCTACGTTCTTCACCAGAGAAGATGGACTTTGTTATTGTAACGATATAAGAGATTTGTTTGAAGCAATTGGGATGCCCTGTGTTCCCAGTGAATGGCGTTTATTTATTGATAGCTCGACAAAAAGCTTGAAAGCCGTTTTATTACATAACGGAAATAAATTTCCATTTTTCCAGTCGCTCATTCTGTACATCTAAAAGAAAACTATGAAAGTGTTAAAATTTTACTCAAAGCTTTAAAATATCAAGAATATAAGTGGCAGTTCATGGGAGATTTTAAGATGGTAGGATTTTTAATGGGACTACAGGGTGGATATACAAAATATCCGTGTTATCTCTGTTTGTGGGATACTAGAGCGGATGCTCAACACTATGTTCAACGATCATGGCCACTAAGAACGGAATTTTGTGTTGGAAAACAAAACGTTAAATGTGAACCTATTGCTGGACCTGAAAATGTATTAATGCCGCCTTTACACATCAAGTTAGGGCTTATGAAACAACTAGTAAAAAAGCTAGATGAAAAATCTGAAGCTTTTCCGTTTTTAAAAAACTTTTTTCCAAACTTGTCAGAAGCAATGGTTAAAGCTGGAATTTTTGTTGGTCCACAAATTAAAAAAAATTTTGCCAGTGAAGAATTTCCAAAATTACTTACTAGTGCTCAAAAAAAAAGTTGGAATAGTTTTAAAGCAGTAGTCTCTGGATTTTTAGGGAAGAACAAAGTTGAAAATTACCAAGAGCTAGTTGAAAACATGTTAGAAAACTTTGAAAACCATGGGTTGCAGAATGTCTCTAAAAGTACATATAGTGCATGCTTATTTAGATAAATTTGAAAAACAACATGGGGGCGTACTCAGAAGAACAAGGAGAGCGTTTTCATCAAGACGTTATCAGGGCGAATACAACGAAAATATGATGGGGGACTACATTTGGCGTTTAGTGAAAGAAAGTACTTATGAACACGAAAAAAAAAGTAATAGGGTTCACTTTTAAACTTTTTTCCACTATTTTGTAATTTGATATGATAGTAAAAGTTGACATAAAATATATTTGTTTCGATTTATCAATAAATAAAAATTTAAACTATGGATTTTCTAAAATACTGTTCAACCGTTCTCCTGGATATAAAAGCAAACTTTTTCAGGCCATATATATTTTTGTCGATAAATCTATCGAAATTTCATACCCTCTTATCAAAGTCAAAATTCATGTTGACCTGTGTAATTGATGATGTTAATAGAGTGTAGCTTACTATAGCCGCTCATTAGAGGTTTTCTCGTTTTCTGCCATTCCTAACTATAATTTCGATTATTGTGGCTGTAAACAGTGTATGAATGATTTCTCATTTTACACAAATACACGTCGTGTGTGATATCAATATCGAATTATTCTCGAATAAAAATATTAAGACATAGTGTATGTGTAGGTGTGTGTTTTGGCACAGGCTATAACCAACTGGCCAGCTTGGCTGTTCTTTTTTTTAATAAAAACAAAAAAAATTTTCCTATTTCCTCATTGTATAAAATGTATCCTATTTCTCTAATTGTATTCTTTTCGTTCTTTTTTTTTTTTTTTTTTTTTCTTCCTCCTTCTTTTTTAAACGTTAATTCCAGAGTCCATAACATTATGATAGATAATGCTATAAATATCAATGGTATTTAAACTTAATAGAATGTTGCAGATTAACTGGCAATTGAGACTGTGATTTCATTTTTCTGAAAAGTTAGTCATTATAATTTGATTTCAATATACGATACAAAATACAATGTTGCGTATGTCCTGTTTCTCCGCAATAGCAATTGGCACTATACTGTAGGCGTATTCTATTTCTATCTAACGGATACAATGCATGGTTACACCTTATTCTACTTATTACTTGTAAAAAATTTCTATTATATTGGTTGTAAGACGTAAGCTGAAAAGTTTTTGGTCTAGCTACTTAAAACACATTTCTTTTTTTTGCTAAATTCGACTTTATTCATCAACATAGTGTCCTTCAAGAGCGATACAATCAGTCCAACGCTTTTCTAACATTTCTATACCTTTCTTGTGGAAGGATTTGTTTTTACCTTCAAAATAGGCCTCAGTTTCGCCGATAGATCCAAATCTCTTTTCCGCGGCATTTTTTTGAGGTCTGCGAATAGATAGTAGTCGCTGGGGGCCAAATCTGGAAAATACGGAAGCATTTCGAACGTCAATTCTTGCAATTTTGCCATCGTAACCACTGTCTTGATGACAGAGCACTTTTTTCTTGTCCATTTGGGGCCGTTTCTTTGCGATTTCTGCCTTCAAGCACACCAATAACTTTATATAATATTCGCTATTGATGGTTTTTCCCTTCTCGGCATAGTCGATGAAAATTATTTCATGAGCAGCCCAAAATATGGAGGCAAAAACCTTCCCAACGTGTGCCTTTGGTGGCTTCAGGCGGCTTTCACCAGCTGCTGTCCACTCAGCTGACTGTCGATTTGATTCCGGTGTGTAGTGATGGATCCATGTTTCATCTACTGTCACATAAGGCATAAAAAATCATTTTTATTGCTCTTAAACAGGTCCAAACAGCGCTCAGAATCATCAACAGGTTGTTGTTTTTTGTCCACTGTGAGCAAACGCAGTACCCATTTTGAACAGAGCTTTCTCATGCCCAAATGTTCAAGCAAAATATGAACAACATGTTCTTTTGATATCGTTAGGGTATCAGCTATCTCACGCAATTTCAGCTTATGGTCTTCCAAAACAATTTTGTGGATTATTTTGATGTTTTCCGGTGTAACCACCTTATTTAGGCATCCGGAGCGTTCAGCATCATTTATTTCTATACGACCGCGTTTAAATTCAGCATACCAGTAAAAAATGAGTGATTTTCCAGGAACAGGGCCCCGTAACACTTATCAAGCCATTGCTTTGCTTGGTCGGTATTTTTTCCCATCAAAAAACAATGTTTAATCAACACACGAAATTCGATTTTTCCCTTGTTTTGAAAATATCAAAAGTAGCGTCACTAAAACCACTGTAACTGGTAAACCAATCGTCGAAATGTCTTGAAATTTTGACACGTATCTTTTGAAGGTTGGCACTTCATAAAAATCATATGGAGTTTTTGAAAAGGGCGAGATCTATGTGTCAGATCAAAAACTTTTCAACCTACGTGTTAAAACCAAGGCTTTTTTGTTTATGTGAAGGAATATTGCCTTGAAGAATTGACAGCTTGTCAATTTTTCAATTTTTTTTTTATCAGTCTATGTCGATTTTGACTTTTATAATTCTAAAACAATCTATAACAGGTATCTTGCACCCAGGAATACTGTCCCCAGAGACCATGACTTCTTTAACTAATTGATCCACTTTTTCATTTGGCGGCATTCCTGCGTGGCTCTTTACCCAAACCAACTTTAGATTTTTATTTTCTTCGATTAATTGGTTGTATAGTTTTATAATATTAAGCACCATATAATGTTTTGAGTTAGTTACCACATTTTTTATTACCTCCAATCCGCCTTTTCTTTCAGAAAAAATGATAAAATTATTGTTTTCTTTGTAATTTATAATATTAAAACATTAAAAAGAAAAATAACCGGTCAATTGCAAGTTGAACTTGCACAATTAGTTTGTTTCCAATCTTTACTGGAAACTGATGACCTTGAAATTTTTGTTTTTTTTTTTTATATACCAAATAAATTATTAAAGGTAATGCACTCGTGATAATTTTCGTTCAATCTACACCCCGTGGAGAGCATTTCAAAATTTTGTCAAAATTTTTTGGTCAATACTTTTCGAGATAAGGTGGGGGGACAGCGATTTTTCGAGAGTTTTTAAAAATAATACAAAGAAAAGTGAGTCCAAGTACTATATTATATATATATATATATATATATATATATATATATATATATATATTTTACTCGTGTTTTCACAAGCTTTCATTTGATACCACACTCGATGACCTAGTAAAAAAAAATTTTTTTTCGCTTCCGATTTCACTCCCCAAAACTAACCCATTAAGTCAAAATTTAACTTTCAAAACTACACGGCTGTGATGAGGCCATCAATTCCTATATTATTACCAAATTTCAACTTTCTATGACAAATAGTTGCGGAGAAAATCGGGTGTGACAGACAGATATACACCGAAGTGATCTTATAAGTGTTCCGTACGGAACACTAAAAATAATTGTCGCACAAATGCAGTGAAAAGTTTCATCGGAGCCAAGGGTTGTTTTTGAAGTTATTGGGAAATAGATGCAGAAATTTGAAGAAACTGGTACGAATTTAAGTACCTCGAGCAGGAGAAACAAGGATATTAAGCCATTCAAACTTGAAATGTGTTCCAGAGTCAGATCGCAAGATTTCCAGCCTGTCAATATGCAAACGGACAGGTGCCGTAAACATGTCAGGATTTCGTGGCAATGCCTTCTCCGTGAATATTTACATTTATATGCTAACAAGACATAGATTACCAACTAAACCAGACCAGAAATAAAGCCAACCGATGCTGCTCAAAGGCTCAACTTCGTTAACTATACCTTTGAATACCTTTCAACTTTTATGAACATCGGATGAGATATATTTCCACTTTAACAGCCACGTTGATAAACAGAAATGCCGAAATAGCTGTCCAACAGATCTAAAATTAAAACATCATATCAAAAGCCTTTAAGATCGCCCAAAATGCGCGCACTTCTTTGAGAATAGCGGGGGCCGCAGAACAACTGTTAAATGAAAACGATATGTGGAGACGATTTAGAACTTCTCCATACTCGGTTTATAACATTTTAACCAACGGACCTAGTTTCGGCAGGATGGGTCGACAATAGTCGACATCAACACTTTAAACAAATCTTTGCCAGAATGCCGAGATATTTTCCCTAATAAAATTATTTCCAAAGAGATGACATAAGTGATCCTCCACGCAGGTTTATCGACTGTGAATTTTTTATTGTGAGGATATCTTAGGACTATAGTTTACGAAGTATTTTTTCTGGAAGAATTAAAAGAACGAATGACAGCGATCACTAAAACGGCATGGTGGGCAGTGACGTGGATTCATATATACCTTGATTCTTCAACCACTTAAAACCTGTACGGCATTTTCATTATGATGTAGTACCAAAACACTTTTAGGTGCCTAGTTTTTGGTTTATGTTCTCCTGCATAAGATTTCTTTTTATTATGTAATATATACATTAGAAATTAAGAACATGTAATCTAAAATTACCCCTTGGAATTCTATCTTGTTATTTAAGTAACATCGTAAATTGAACCATAAAAATACAGTATCAAATTTACTGAGGACAAGATTTATAGCATTTTTATTATGTTTAATACTTACAATTTTAATCCATACTACGAGGGTCATTCAATAAGTAAAGAGATAAATAACTCTAGCTCAAGAACGATTTATTGGACTACGAAATTTGGCCTACTTTGCGACATATTCCGCCTCAACGTTAATACACTTTCCCCACCTTTCTACTAGCTTCTTGATTTCTGTGGCAAAAAAATATTTCGGTCGACCTCGAAGCCACTCTTGTACTTTTTTCCTCCATCTTTCAATGTCGGTGTACCTCTTTCCACGTAGGGCAACTTTAAGAGGTCAGAACAGGTAAAAATCCCATGGAGCCAGGTCTGGACTGTATGCAGGATGAGGCAGGATCTCCCAACCCAGTTCTTAAAGCTTTTCAGGGCGGGCATTGTAAATGTTTCTGAATAATATTGTGAATAATTCCAACGCTTACCCCAACCTCCTGAGCTATCATTTCAACAGTAATTCTTCTGTTATCACGAACAAGTCCATCAATCCTCGCTTCCAACGAGGGACCGGAAACGTCGACTGAACATCCACTTCCCTAGTCGTCACACACTCTTGTTCAACCACTTTTAAACCCATCTATCAGCTTGTAAAAGTTCGCACGGTTCATTCAACTTTGTCCATACTGTAATAACATTCTAGAATATATTTCACTTGGCTTAACACCTTCTGCTAGTAAAAATCTGATGGCACAACGCTGCTCTTCTAAAGTGCAGTCTTCCAATGGACCTGCCATGGTAAAATGGATCTTTTGAGGTTATATTTACATTACTTGATCGAACAACTGATTAAAACTCATCATATAGTTGCCAATTTGCACTCCTAAAACTATGGAGCGGCTTCATTCAATGGGTTTAAACTGAGATCAATTGTCTCTTTACTTATTGAATGCCCCTTGTAACATATACTTGTATATGTACACACATTGTATATATATATATATATATATATATATATATATATATATATATATATATATATATATATATATATATATATACATATACTGTCTATAAGGCATTGGTCGAGTCACTGTTGAGATATGGCATCATTGTGTGGGGTGGACTTTATAATAATGCACTGAGTCAACTGAGCTTGATACAAAACTATATTGTTAGAGTAATTTTCTTTCGTGATAGACTTTTTCCAACCAAGGATTATATAATGAAAATATAATGAACATAAGAAATTTATATCTTTTAAACATTTCTCTATTTTGCTACAGAAATGAAAAAAAATTGTGAATCATCAATATAGAACTAGAAACAGAGAAAATGCGATATTAGTTGTACCCTTTAGAAAATATGACCGAAACCAGAGGTCTTTGCCAGTTTTGGGACCTAAAGTTTTCAATAAGTTGCCACAGAATATCAAAAATATAAATAATTATAAACTGTTTGAAAAAAAATGTAAACTATTCATTACAGAAAATTCTGAACTATTATGTGGATTGTTATAATTCATAAATGTGATTGTCTGCATGTTTATATGTATGTTTTTTCTTTTTCTTAATTTTCTTATGTATTAATTATTATCTTTACCTTCTACAAATCTTAGCATAATTTAAATTGTATTTTAGCCTGCGCACCTGCGCATACAGGTGTCTCTATACACCTAGGCGCACCTTGTTTACTATTAGCTTGGTTCTAGGTTAAAATATATTATGTACTGGAAATATTACTATTGTACTGTGAAATGAATTATATATATATATATATATATATATATATATATATATATATATATATATATATATATATATATATATATATATATGTATATATATATATATATATATATATATATATATAATATATATATATATATATATATATATATATATATATATATATATATATATATATATATACATATATATATATATATATATATATATATATATATATATATATATATATATATATATACAATGTGTGTGTTTGTAGGTGTGATGTTCAATCACGATTAAACGTTTTAACGAATTTGAATGAAATTTATTGATATTGACAAGCATTAAAATGAAAATGATCATACCTTCATTATTCTTCTACTGATTTCTCTCAAATTTAAACGGTAAATGCAAAAATAGTCAAAAAATTATTTTTGACATTGATAACTGTTAAAATAAACACATTTTTATGTTGCCTTGGGATAAGTTAATACAAATATTCTTATAAAAATTAATGGATATTTTAAGTATTTTTTCTAGATACATGTGCCGATTTTTCGGTGTTTAGTTATAGTCGCAGCAAGATGAATTACGACCACGCCTAAGATGAGACACCCCGTGTGCATAATGTTAACAACATCAAAAAGTTATTAAAAAAATCAAAAATAATATCTAAATATTTTCTAATCGACTTGCAGCAAGTCATTAAAGTTACTTAAAAACTTTTAAAAATCAAATATAAAATTTGTTAAACAACATTACTGTTGACAGAAAGGACACCTTTGAAATATACCCTCACATAACAGTTTTATAATATTTTAATTAAGTCCAACATAAAACAAACTGTTTTGGTTTCAAAGGGAGTTACTTAACATCATTATAGTCTTCTTTCCTGCTAACTAAACGGCGATGACTAACGAAAATTAAATCTAAATAATCGCCTTTTGGTTTTTTCGAGACAAAATGATCTGTCGGCCATACAAAAGGAGATTTAATAGACTTATTAACAAGATAATAATATAGTAGTACCACCCAAATAAAATCCAATTAAATTTTTAATACGAGGTGCAGTCGGTAAATAAATAGCATTAATGAGCTGCGGAGGATAGGAAACTGTGTGACTGTAGAAACCCATATACGAGGCTGGTTTGAAAAGTCCGTGCAAAGTCCGAGGGATGGCACCACCGGCGCGTATCGAGGTCATGTTTAGTTAGTAGCATCTCTTGAATGAGCACACCAAGTTTCAGCCATATTGGTCTATTTCTTTGTGTTTGGCATTCGTGTGAATCAAGGAAGTCGAGTGATTTTCAAGAAATGGACGAAAAAGAATTTCGTGTGGTGATTAAACATTATTTATGAAAGGCAAAACGCCTCAGGAGACTAAAGAGAAGCTTGATAAACATTATGGTGACTCTGCACCTTCGATTAGAACAGTTTATAAGTGGTTTTAAAATTTTCGGACTGGCCATATGGGCACAAGTGACGCTGAACGTTCTGGATGGCCTGTGGAGGTTACGACTCCAGAAATCATTGATCAAATCCATGATATGGTGATGGATGACAGAAGAGTTAAAATGCGTGAGATTGCTAGTGCTGTGGGCATCTCGACTGAACGGGTACATAATATTTTGCATAAACATTTGGACATGAGAAAGCTATCCGCAAGATGGGTGCCGCGATTGCTCACGCTTGACCAAAAACGGAATCGTGTGAAGTGTTGCAAGGATGGTTTGTAGCTGTTCCAGAAGAATCCGGAGGACTTTAAGCGTCGTTTCGTCACTGTGGATGAACATGGATACATTACTATACTCCTGAGACCAAACAACAATCTAAACAATGGGTTACCAAGGGGGAATCTGCACCAAAAAAGGCGAAGACCGTTCCTTCGGCCGGAAAGGTTATGGCGACTGTCTTTTGGGATTCGCAAGGGATAATCCTCATCGACTATCTAGAAAAGGGTAAAACTATTACAGGTGAATATTATTCATCGTTATTGGACCGTTTGAAAACCGAGCTGCAAGAAAAACGCCCGCGATTGGCCCACAAGAAAGTCCTTTTCCATCACGACAACGCACCAGCACACACCTCAGCAGATGTGGTCGCAAAATTAATGGAAATAGGATTCCAACTCGTTTCACATCCCCCCTATTCTCCAGACTTGGCTCCCTCGGACTACTATTTGTTCCCCAATTTGAAGAAATGGCTGGCGGGACAAAGATTTTATTCAAACGAGGAGGTGATTGCAGACACTAATGGATATTTTGCAGACTTGGACAAATCCTATTATTCGGAAGGGATGAACAAACTAGAACAACGTTGGACGAAGTGTATAAGCCTAAAAGGAGACTATGTCGAAAAATAAAAAAGGTTTACCCCAAACACATAAGTAGTTTTTATTTTTGCACGGACTTTTCAAACCAGCCTCGTATATATTTACACATTTACTAGACGTAAATGTCACCAAAACTCAAGACTGACGCACAATATAGTATACAGAAAATGAACACACACAAATAGATAACTGGATGTGGAATCGCACCCGCTAACTTACAATTCAACCCGGCCTACAGTGTGACACTACTTTTGATATTTTCAAAACAATGGAAAAAATCGAATTTCGTGTGTTGATTAAACACTGTTTTTTGATGGGAAAAAATACCGTTGAACAAAGCATTGGTCATATTTTGCATGAACATTTGGACATGAGAAAACTCTGTTCGAAATGGGTACCGCATTTGCTCACAGTGGACCAAAAACAACAACGTGTTGATGATTCTGAGGACTGTTTGGACCGTTTAAGCGCAATTAAAAGGATTTTTTATTCGATATATGACAATGGATGAAACACTACACACTGGAATTAAATCGGCAGTCAGCTAAGTGGACAGCAACCGGTGAAAGCCGCTCGAAGCGACCAAAGGCACAAAAGCCGGCAGGGAAGATTTTGGCCTCTGTATTTTGGAATGCACATGAAATAATTTTCATCGACTATGCTGAGAAGGAAAAAACTATCAATAGCTAATATTATATAAAGTTATTGGTGCGTTTGAAGGCAGAAATAGCAAAGAAATGGCCCCAAATGAACAAGAAGAAGTGCTCTTTCATCAAGACAATGCACCATTTCTCAAGTCAATGGTTACAAAATTGCATGAATTGAATTTCTAATTGCTTCCTCATCCACCGTATTCTCCAGATTTGGCCCCCAGTAATTATTATCTATTCGCAGACCTCAAAAAAATGCTCACGGGAAAGAGATTGGGTCCATTAAAGAAGTTATCTCCGAAACTGAGGGCCATTTTGAGGGCAAAGACAAATTTTTTTGATGAAAAAAAAGTCGAATTTTGCAAAAAAAAAAATTATTTTAAGTAGTTAAACCAAAAATTTTTGAGTCTACGTGTCCTTATTTAGGATCTTAGTTTCTTTGTAATTAAAGCTATGATTTGTTTCGTCTTCATGCTACAACTGCACTCAACAAACACGAAAACGAAACAAATCACAGCTTTAATTACAAAGAAACCGAGATCCTAAATAAGGACCACAATTATCATAAACTGATAATTAAAGAAATGATAGGAATAAGGAGGGAAAAAAAACCCGGTAAATGACAGAACTGACATCAAAGACCTAAGTTTAATTTACAATAACATCTTACCTTATTAGTGCCAATCTCTTTAAACTTAATAATAACAGTAAAAATAAACAATTAAATAAATAAAAAAAAGCAAATAAAAACACTTCAAAATTAATACAAAAACCGATCATAAATGGTATCATACAAAAAAAAATAGTTCGTCCGCCAGCATACACACCAGTCTTAACACTAACCATCTACGGTCGCTTAATTTCGAGGTACCAAAAATATGGAATTTGTAAATATAAAAGTTAAATTTAAACTAAGTTTGTAAAGTTTTAAAACAGTTCTTTTCCTATATAATTATACGTGTTATGTTTGTAAACTAATGTTATTGTTACAATTTAAAGCAAGACTGTCATGTATTTTTAATTTTAATTCCATACATGGAAAAAATAAGAGTCTTTTGAAAATGCCCAAAACCAGGGGCAAAACGTCAAAATAATAAATTCAGAAGAACTTAAAGATAATCATTTGATGAACCAAAACCCAAGATACATCAACAAGATTTATTTACATAAAGGTTCAAGAAATCAAATCTATATATATATATATATATATATATATATATATATATATATAAATATATATATATATATATATATATATATATATATATATATATATATATATATATATATATATATATATGTTTTGACGAATGTTCTCACGGGTGTGAAATGTAGTAGTGGTTTTTCGGGTATCCCGTGTTAGCTTGAAGTCCCTTGATGGACGGTTTCGCTGACGTTTCGATGGAATCTCATCTATCTTTTTCAAAGCGTTGATCACTGGTCACCAACCGTCCATCAAGGAACTTCAAGCTAACACGGGATACCCGAAAAACCACTACTACATATATATATATATATATATATATATATATATATATATATATATATATATATATATATATATATATTTCTCGACCGTAATAATGATTATCCGGTAAAAAGTATCAGGATTGCGGTCTATGTAGTAATAATACGGAAGCCAGTTGTGAACCCAATCAGTTGTGTCTTAAAAATGAAAAAATAAAGAGCCAATAATTCAACAAGTCTAACTTTTGGAAAGTAATACCAACAATATGTGTGTAGGTTTATGTGCGCAGGGTACGTATTTATATTCTATAATAAAATAAAATAAAATTTTTGATGTTGTACTTTGCCTATTTCACTAAACAAAATTTTTATTTGATTATAATCAAAAATACGTATTAAATTTTATGATTCCTGTTAACACCACATTTATTTTTTAGTTTGACATATTATTTTTAGTGTTCCGTATAAGATCAGTTCGGTGATTTTCTATTTGACATAGAAAGTTGAAATTTGGCACTAATATAGGAATTGATGGCCCCATCAGAGCCGTGTAGTTTTGAAAGTTAAATTTTGACTTAAAAGAATAGTTTTGGGGGGTGAAATAGGACATGACAAAAAAATTTCAATCGCTGTCCCTCTCTTATCTCGAAAAATACTGATCAAACAATTTTGAAAAAATACTGGAATATTCTCCACAGGGTGTAGATTGAACGAAAATTATCATCTTTAATAACACGGGCCAACGATGAAAAAACTTTCTTAATAATTTTACCTGATTCCTATGTTTTTTAGTGTGGTGAGTCCGAAAATAATAATAAAAAAGTCGTATCACTCACCAGTTTTTCACATTTTAATATTCAAAATGTGAAAAGTTTATTTTTTATCATACGAATGTTATTAGGTTAGCAATAAAACCAGAATTTTATAAGGTTGGCAGTAAAAACAAATGTTATTAGGGTGGCAGTTCCGATAAGTGTCACAGCTGTTTGTTTTCTTCCAGTAAATATAACCCTGCATTGAAGTGTTTCACCCATGTGCTTTAATTCACACTCAAAGTATGGCTAATCGTGGTTGTAAAAACTCTCCCAACACTTTTTGTTATACGAGGCTGGTTTGAAAAGTCCGTGCAAAGTCCGAGAGATGGCACCACCGGCGCGTATCGAGGTCATGTTTAGTTAGTAGCATCTCTTGAATGAACGCACACCAAGTTTCAGCCATATTGGTCTATTTCTTTGTGTTTGGCATTCGTGTGAATCAAGGAAGTCGAGTGATTTTCAAGAAATGGACGAAAAAGAATTTCGTGTGGTGATTAAACATTATTTTATGAAAGGCAAAACGCCTCAGGAGACTAAAGAGAAGCTTGATAAACATTATGGTGACTCTGCACCTTCGATTAGAATAGTTTATAGGTGGTTTCAAAATTTTCAGACTGGCCATATGGGCACAAGTGACGCTGAACGTTCTGGACGGCCTGTGGAGGTTACGACTCCAGAAATCATTGATCAAATCCATGATATGGTGATGGATGACAGAAGAGTTAAGGTGCGTGAGACTGCTAGTGCTGTGGGCATCTTGACTGAACGGGTACATAGTATTTTGCATAAACATTTGGACATGAGAAAGCTATCCGCAAGATGGGTGCCGCGATTACTCACGCTTGACCAAAAACGGAATTGTGTGAAGTGTTGCAAGGATGGTTTGCAGCTGTTCCAGAAGAATCCGGAGGACTTTAAGCGTCGTTTCGTCACTGTGGATGAACATGGATACATTACTATACTCCTGAGACCAAACAACAATCTAAACAATGGGTTACCAAGGGGGAATCTGCACCAAAAAAGGCGAAGACCGTTCCTTCGGCCGGAAAGGTTATGGCGACTGTCTTTTGGGATTCGCAAGGGATAATCCTCATCGACTATCTAGAAAAGGGTAAAACTATTACAGGTGAATATTATTCATCGTTATTGGACCGTTTGAAAACCGAGCTGCAAGAAAAACGCCCGCGATTGGCCCACAAGAAAGTCCTTTTCCATCACGACAACGCACCAGCACACACCTCAGCAGATGTGGTCGCAAAATTAATGGAAATAGGATTCCAACTCGTTTCACATCCCCCCTATTCTCCAGACTTGGCTCCCTCGGACTACTATTTGTTCCCCAATTTGAAGAAAAATGGCTGGCGGGACAAAGATTTTATTCAAACGAGGAGGTGATTGCAGACACTAATGGATATTTTGCAGACTTGGACAAATCCTATTATTCGGAAGGGATGAACAAACTAGAACAACGTTGGACGAAGTGTATAAGCCTAAAAGGAGACTATGTCGAAAAATAAAAAAGGTTTACCCCAAACACATAAGTAGTTTTTATTTTTGCACGGACTTTTCAAACCAGCCTCGTATATATTTACACATTTACTAGACGTAAATGTCACCAAAACTCAAGACTGACGCACAATATAGTATACAGAAAATGAACACACACAAATAGATAACTGGATGTGGAATCGCACCGCTAACTTACAATTCAACCCGGCCTACAGTGTGACACTACTTTTGATATTTTCAAAACAATGGAAAAAATCGAATTTCGTGTGTTGATTAAACACTGTTTTTTGATGGGAAAAAATACCGTTGAACAAAGCATTGGTCATATTTTGCATGAACATTTGGACATGAGAAAACTCTGTTCGAAATGGGTACCGCATTTGCTCACAGTGGACCAAAAACAACAACGTGTTGATGATTCTGAGGACTGTTTGGACCGTTTAAGCGCAATTAAAAGGATTTTTTATTCGATATATGACAATGGATGAAACACTACACACTGGAATTAAATCGGCAGTCAGCTAAGTGGACAGCAACCGGTGAAAGCCGCTCGAAGCGACCAAAGGCACAAAAGCCGGCAGGGAAGATTTTGGCCTCTGTATTTTGGAATGCACATGAAATAATTTTCATCGACTATGCTGAGAAGGGAAAAAACTATCAGTAGCTAATATTATATAAAGTTATTGGTGCGTTTGAAGGCAGAAATAGCAAAGAAATGGCCCCAAATGAACAAGAAGAAGTGCTCTTTCATCAAGACAATGCACCATTTCTCAAGTCAATGGTTACAAAATTGCATGAATTGAATTTCTAATTGCTTCCTCATCCACCGTATTCTCCAGATTTGGCCCCCAGTAATTATTATCTATTCGCAGACCTCAAAAAAAATGCTCACGGGAAAGAGATTGGGTCCATTAAAGAAGTTATCTCCGAAACTGAGGGCCATTTTGAGGGCAAAGACAAATTTTTTTGATGAAAAAAGTCGAATTTTGCAAAAAAAAAAAATTATTTTAAGTAGTTAAACCAAAAATTTTTGAGTCTACGTGTCCTTATTTAGGATCTTAGTTTCTTTGTAATTAAAGCTATGATTTGTTTCGTCTTCATGCTACAACTGCACTCAACAAACACGAAAACGAAACAAATCACAGCTTTAATTACAAAGAAACCGAGATCCTAAATAAGGACCACAATTATCATAAACTGATAATTAAAGAAATGATAGGAATAAGGAGGGAAAAAAACCCGGTAAATGACAGAACTGACATCAAAGACCTAAGTTTAATTTACAATAACATCTTACCTTATTAGTGCCAATCTCTTTAAACTTAATAATAACAGTAAAAATAAACAATTAAATAAATAAAAAAAAGCAAATAAAAAACACTTCAAAATTAATACAAAAACCGATCATAAATGGTATCATACAAAAAAATAGTTCGTCCGCCAGCATACACACCAGTCTTAACACTAACCATCTACGGTCGCTTAATTTCGAGGTACCAAAAATATGGAATTTGTAAATATAAAAGTTAAATTTAAACTAAGTTTGTAAAGTTTTAAAACAGTTCTTTTCCTATATAATTATACGTGTTATGTTTGTAAACTAATGTTATTGTTACAATTTAAAGCAAGACTGTCATGTATTTTTAATTTTAATTCCATACATGGAAAAATAAGAGTCTTTTGAAAATGCCCAAAACCAGGGGCAAAACGTCAAAATAATAAATTCAGAAGAACTTAAAGATAATCATTTGATGAACCAAAACCCAAGATACATCAACAAGATTTATTTACATAAAGGTTCAAGAAATCAAATCTATATATATATATATATATATATATATATATATATATATATATAAATATATATATATATATATATATATATATATATATATATATATATATATATATATATATATATATATATATATATGTTTTGACGAATGTTCTCACGGGTGTGAAATGTAGTAGTGGTTTTTCGGGTATCCCGTGTTAGCTTGAAGTCCCTTGATGGACGGTTTCGCTGACGTTTCGATGGAATCTCATCTATCTTTTTCAAAGCGTTGATCACTGGTCACCAACCGTCCATCAAGGAACTTCAAGCTAACACGGGATACCCGAAAAACCACTACTACATATATATATATATATATATATATATATATATATATATATATATATATATATATATATATATATATATTTCTCGACCGTAATAATGATTATCCGGTAAAAAAGTATCAGGATTGCGGTCTATGTAGTAATAATACGGAAGCCAGTTGTGAACCCAATCAGTTGTGTCTTAAAAATGAAAAAAATAAAGAGCCAATAATTCAACAAGTCTAACTTTTGGAAAGTAATACCAACAATATGTGTGTAGGTTTATGTGCGCAGGGTACGTATTTATATTCTATAATAAAATAAAATAAAATTTTTGATGTTTGTACTTTGCCTATTTCACTAAACAAAATTTTTATTTGATTATAATCAAAAAATACGTATTAAATTTTATGATTCCTGTTAACACCACATTTATTTTTTAGTTTGACATATTATTTTTAGTGTTCCGTATAAGATCAGTTCGGTGATTTTCTATTTGACATAGAAAGTTGAAATTTGGCACTAATATAGGAATTGATGGCCCCATCAGAGCCGTGTAGTTTTGAAAGTTAAATTTTGACTTAAAAGAATAGTTTTGGGGGGTGAAATAGGACATGACAAAAAAATTTCAATCGCTGTCCCTCTCTTATCTCGAAAAATACTGATCAAACAATTTTGAAAAAATACTGGAATATTCTCCACAGGGTGTAGATTGAACGAAAATTATCATCTTTAATAACACGGGCCAACGATGAAAAAACTTTCTTAATAATTTTACCTGATTCCTATGTTTTTTAGTGTGGTGAGTCCGAAAATAATAATAAAAAAGTCGTATCACTCACCAGTTTTTCACATTTTAATATTCAAAATGTGAAAAGTTTATTTTTTATCATACGAATGTTATTAGGTTAGCAATAAAACCAGAATTTTATAAGGTTGGCAGTAAAAACAAATGTTATTAGGGTGGCAGTTCCGATAAGTGTCACAGCTGTTTGTTTTCTTCCAGTAAATATAACCCTGCATTGAAGTGTTTCACCCATGTGCTTTAATTCACACTCAAAGTATGGCTAATCGTGGTTGTAAAAACTCTCCCAACACTTTTTGTTATACGAGGCTGGTTTGAAAAGTCCGTGCAAAGTCCGAGAGATGGCACCACCGGCGCGTATCGAGGTCATGTTTAGTTAGTAGCATCTCTTGAATGAACGCACACCAAGTTTCAGCCATATTGGTCTATTTCTTTGTGTTTGGCATTCGTGTGAATCAAGGAAGTCGAGTGATTTTCAAGAAATGGACGAAAAAGAATTTCGTGTGGTGATTAAACATTATTTTATGAAAGGCAAAACGCCTCAGGAGACTAAAGAGAAGCTTGATAAACATTATGGTGACTCTGCACCTTCGATTAGAATAGTTTATAGGTGGTTTCAAAATTTTCAGACTGGCCATATGGGCACAAGTGACGCTGAACGTTCTGGACGGCCTGTGGAGGTTACGACTCCAGAAATCATTGATCAAATCCATGATATGGTGATGGATGACAGAAGAGTTAAGGTGCGTGAGACTGCTAGTGCTGTGGGCATCTTGACTGAACGGGTACATAGTATTTTGCATAAACATTTGGACATGAGAAAGCTATCCGCAAGATGGGTGCCGCGATTACTCACGCTTGACCAAAAACGGAATTGTGTGAAGTGTTGCAAGGATGGTTTGCAGCTGTTCCAGAAGAATCCGGAGGACTTTAAGCGTCGTTTCGTCACTGTGGATGAAACATGGATACATTACTAGACTCCTGAGACCAAACAACAATCTAAACAATGGGTTACCAAGGGGAAATCTGCACCAAAAAAGGCGAAGACCGTTCCTTCGGCCGGAAAGGTTATGGCGACTGTCTTTTGGGATTCGCAAGGGATAATCCTCATCGACTATCTGAAAAAGGGTAAAACTATTACAGGTGAATATTATTCATCATTATTGGACCGTTTGAAAACCGAGTTGCAAGAAAAACGCCCGAGATTGGCCCACAAGAAAGTCCTTTTCCATCACGACAACGCACCAGCACAGACCTCAGCAGTTGTGGTCGCAAAATTAATGGAAATAGGATTCCAACTCGTTTCACATCCCCCCTATTCTCCAGACTTGGCTCCCTCGGACTACTATTTGTTCCCCAATTTGAAGAAAATGGCTGGCGGGACAAAGATTTTATTCAAACGAGGAGGTGATTGCAGACACTAATGGATATTTTGCAGACTTGGACAAATCCTATTATTCGGAAGGGATCAACAAACTAGAACATCGTTGGACAAAGTGTATAAGCCTAAAAGGAGACTATGTCGAAAAATAAAAAAGGTTTACCCCAAACACATAAGTAGTTTTTATTTTTGCACGGACTTTTCAAAACCAGCCTCGTATATGTGGTGAGTTTGTTGTTGAAAAACATCAAAGAAACATTACTGACTTTGTAAAAAAAGTATACTTTGCATATTTTGGTGTAGAAATTGGTAAACAAGAAAAATGTTGGGCTCCTCACAAAGTATGTTATGTTTGTGTCGAGGATCTTAGGAAATGGTATAACAAAGAAAAAAAAGCTACCCATGGTATGGAGAGAGCAGGAAAATCATTCAAATGATTGTTATTTTTGCAGCATTGATGTTTCTGGATATAACTCCAAAAATAAGAAAGTAATTGTCTATCCTAACTTTACTTCAGCTAATTGGCCGGTAGGACATGGATCGGGACTTCCTGTCCCTGAGCCACCTCAATCTATTGATGACGTTTTACAGTCCACTCCCGAATTTAATGAAAGTCGATCGGACGATGATTAGTTTCAATCTTCTCTAGAAAATTTAAAACCACAGTTGGTTACACAAGCTGAGTTAAATGATTTAGTGAGAGATTTGGGTTTGACTAAGGAAAAAGCAGAATAGCTTCGTTTTAGGCTGAAAGTATTTTAATCTGGAACATCTATTTAGCATTATAGAACCAGAGATCAACAAATTTGCTCAGGCAGAAAGAGGATTTGAAATTGAATCGATGTCACATTGTGAGAGAACTGTGGGTGATATAAAAAAACTGATTTCAGCACCCAAAAATACACTACACTTAGATGTATTGGTTTAAAAAGTTTTTACAATTTTTTTTTTGTTGGCCTGTGTAATTTATCCGGTATATTTCTTCGAACTGACAGTTCAAAACATTTTATTATCAACGTCAGCATGTGCGCCGTATAAGACCCTATAACTTTTATTTAAACATTTTTTTGATACACTGATTAATAAATGCTGTTGAAGCATTATTCCATACATATGGGGTACCCTGTATGTATATATATATACAGTCCCTGGCCAAATTATTAGACGCACTGCAAGATTTCATGTAAAATATTAATTACCGAGTGATATTGTACCGTTTTATTATTTTAAATTGATTTGTTTTTTATTTTTATATTATCCAATCAATTACCTATTTATTTGACATAAATAAAACTGCATTAATTTAGAAAAGCATAAGTTTATTAAGTTTTAAAGAAAAGTGAAATTAATGTTAGTAAATGTCAATATTTAGTTGAGCCACCTTTAGCCGCTATCAAAGCTATAATTCTGCGCGGCATGCTATCAATGCAAGATTGTACTGTCTCCTGCATTTGAGGATGATGATTCCACACATGAATAATCTTTTCTAGGAGCTGGGTTTTGTTGGTAATCACATCTTTAGCCACTTCTCTTTTCATCAGCTCCCACACATTTTCAATGGGGTTCATATCAGGGCTATTACCCGGCCAATCCAACAGAGGGATATTTTTTTCTGCCAAAAAAGCTTTAACAGACCGAGCAGTGTGGCAGGGAGCTCCATCTTGCATGAAAGTGAATGGTTCCCCATTTGGAAACCATTCTCTGAGCTGCGGAATCAACCAATCTTGTAATACTTCTTTGTAATGATCTTGCCTCATTATTCCTTATCACTTTGGTGGGATGTTTAACGGTCGAGACGACATCATCAGGATGAAACTTTTCTCCATGACGACGACGCACATACTGAGCTTTATTCTGCAAAATTTCGAATGTGCTTTCGTCACTGAAGCAGACCTGTCAAAAATAGGAAAAATATATATAAACTTCCATGTTTATTTGCTTTAATTAACTGAAAATGATAATAATGTATCAATTATTGATTAAATTGCTGTATCTTACCGATCTCCAGAAGTCCACATCTTTGTCTTGCCATTGTTTGGCCCACTTCAGGCGCTTTTCTTTCATTGCAGCTGTTAACTTGGGCTTCCTGGCGGGGCGACAGGCATTAAAATCTAATTCTTTCAATTTTCTTCGAACAGTGCGCTCAGAAGCATTTACGCTAGCATCCTGGAGTTGTGATTTTATTACCTTTGTGGTAGCAAATCTGTTTTCTACACAAATTTTCTTCAAACATCTCTCTGACCGTGGAGTGAAAATTGGTTTTCTACCGCATCTTTTCTTTCTTTTCGGGCTTAATTCCTTCCCTGACTCAATTTTCTTTTTTATGCGTCGTACACTAGCTTCAGAAACCTCCAATCTTCGTGATATTTCTCGGTTTGTAAATGTTTTCGCAATCACAAGGGCCTTCACTTCAGCTTTTTTACGTGGTGAAAGATCGCCTTTTCTACCCATAATGAAAATAGTCCAATTACTTTTTTTAAAACACTGCATACAAAATAAACTAATAACTGAGTAGTATAAAACTGTTAAACAAACAATCACAGTCCATAAAGCCACAGAAACACGTCCGATAAAAATCAATAATATTGTAGTTTAAATATACCATTATTGCATAAAAAACTCTTAAGAAACATAAAATTACTAAAAAAATACAGTGCGTCTAATAATTTGGCCAGGGACTGTATATATATATATATATATATATATATATATATATATATATATATATATATATATATATATATATATATATATGTAAGTTTGTTAGTATATTTGGCATTATTATTAGCAATATGATTTTAGAATTATCATTAAAAAGAATTACTCTTCAAATAGAAACGTCTATGAAGCTATTTCAAAAATTGATAACTAACAAATATCAAAAACAATCTCTCATAAGATGTAACTAATATAAACCATATAAATGGCGGAACCTCCAAACTTTAAACATCTTCAGAAACAGAAAATTACCATTGGAAGTCTGACTGGAAATATGAATTTGGTGGAGTCGCTGGGAGGTTAGCCTACGTGTACCTATAATATTGTCGGGTTATACTATCTACTGAATAATTAGCGAAAGGTAATGAGGCGAGAAAAACTAATTAGCAAAGCATAATTTGAAAGAATATATCAATTTAATTAGAGCTGTCGTGTTAGTTTAATAATGTCATAAGCACAAAAATGTAGTTTTAATGGTCAAATGCATCAAGGTGCTAATTTGATTATTTTGCGACCTTTACTAATAATAGTTACTTAAGTTTGTTTCAGAGTTATTAAAATACGTTAACTGTAAAACTTAAGACCATATACTGAAGAAATATGTAAAACTTTGTCATTTGACCTATATTTTACTAATATCATCAAAAATATAGCTATTTCTACAGAAAGACAAACAGGTGGAACAAAATATCGCCGCAAAACACAGCCGGCTACACCGAATACAACTTTTACTTGCTCCTGCATCTCTGAGGAACTCAACGAGGCACATTTTAACGTGCCAGCGGTAGCCAGCCGGCTTCGTTTTACGACAAGGTTTTGTTCCTTTCCTAACCATAGTTATATTTTCTATGCTCGTATAGTATTTTTCAAGGTCTAAGAAAGTGATTTGGCAAATTGATGCAATGAAAACATTAAACGACCGTTAGGATCTTCGCACGTACCTCACCGTAACAGGGTCGTAATTGACATATATACCTCCCATTCAATCTAAAATTTTATTCGCAACTTCTTGTTTATGAACATAAAGAATATTCTTCATTGTATCTGCAGTATTATACTGAAATAGTGTGTATTATAAAGTTCAACAGTGTTTAAAAATGTCCGAAGTCCTTTCCATCAGAAGCTGTAAATGTTTGCCCGTCTTCTCTACATCTCGAGCTACGTTAACGAGTTGAGTAATAAATATTGATTTATATAGTGATAGTACAATTAATTTTAACATGACAAATATTAATAACTATTTTAATATTTATTTATTTTCTATGTATTTGTTTGTGCAAGATTTAATATTCATAAGTTTAAAATTAAATAGCTCAAAAACCGGTCAAGTGCAAGTTGAACTTGCACAATTAGTGTTCCATACGTTGATTGTTTTTAAAAATAAAAATTTTTGTTAGGGTGGTATAAAATGATCAGTGACTTCACAAAACACACCCCAAATGAGTTTTCAACAAAGTTTGTTTCCAATCTTTACTGAAAACTGGTGACCTTGAAATTTTTTTTTTTATATATACCAAATAAATTATTAAAGGTAATGCACTCGTGATAATTTTCGTTCAATCTATACCCCGTGGAGAATATTCCAGAATTTTTTTCAAAATTTTTTGATTAGTACTTTTCGAGATAAGGTAGGGGACAGCGATTTTTTAAAAGTAATACGAAGAAAAGTGTGTGCAAGTATTACATTATATATATATATATATATATATATATATATATATATATATATATATATTTTACTCGTGTTTCCACAAGCTTTCATTTGACACCACACTCGATGACCTAGTAAAAAAATTTTTTTTTCACTTCCGATTTCACCCCTCAAAACGAACCCCTTAACTCAAAATTTATGTTACGGTGGTATAAAATGATCAGTGACTTCACAAAACACACCCCAAATGAGTTTTCAAAAAAGTTTGTTTCCAATCTTTACTGAAATCTGATGACCTTGAAATTTTTGTTTTTTTTATATACCATATAAATTATTAAAGGTAATGCTCTCGTGATAATTTTCGTTCAATCTACACCCCGTGGAGAATATTCCAGAATTTTTTCGAAATTTTTTGATAAGTACTTTTCGAGATAAGGCCCGGGACAGCGATTTTTCGCGAATTTTTAAAAATAATACAAAGAAAAGTGCGCGCAAGTATAATATTATATATATATTTTTTACTCGTGTTTTCACAAGCTTTCATCTGACACCACACTCGATGACCTAGTAAAAAAAATTTTTTTTTCACTTCAGACTTCACCCCCCAAAACTAACCCCTTAAGTCAAAATTTAATTCTCAAAACTACATGGCTCTGATGAGGCCATCAATTCCTATATTATTACCAAATTTCACCTTTCTATGTCAAATAGTTTCGGAGAAAATCGGGTGTGACCGACAGACAGACAGACAGACAGACAGACACCGAAGTGATCTTATAAGTGTTCTGTACGGAACACTAAAAATAAGTTATTTAAATACATCAATCTTTTTAATTTTGGTAATGTGTGTAAAATTATGTTTACATTAGGGCGTCAAATATTTTGCGCATGGTATAATGGTAACATTAAAAAAATATTTTTAATAAAAATGTCACTTTACACACTGATATTAATGCATAAACTGTATTTCTTTTCGATTGTAGGAAACCTTTTTTCTCCCAGTCAACAAAGCGTCTTTGAAATTTTTGTAAATGAGTAATTTTCATATCAGTAGTAGTTTTGACAGAATAATTTTAATTTAGTTCTAAAATGGTGAGAAATCTCAAATCTAACCAGACATTCCTTGATTTTATTCTATTAGTATGTACTTCTTCTTCCACGTACTGTAGGCCTCAGGCCTGTAGTTTCCAACTCATCAGTTCTCTTGAGATGTTGATGTCCATGATTCGAGCCATCCCTTTGGAGGTCTTCCCAGGGGTGGTCGTGTCCGTGGTTTACCATGTCGCGCGATTCACGGATAGTTAAAAGTGTTTATGTAAAGTTAGTGGAGCAAGGCTACGGAAAGTACTTTTAATTGAAGGCGGCATCAGCTTTAACAAGCATCCCTGAAAGTACAGTTTGGGAAATTGTAAATAATTCGATAGCGCCTAAAAAAACACAAAAAGACAAAGATATGTCAAAATGTATTGATTTCTGCAGAACAAAAAGTTCCTACGTAATTGCCACTTTGACGGAGGTTGTCCGAGGATAGTTGTGACATAAAATGTTCCACTACAACTTTATGGCGTATCCTACGTCGTTTTAAGTTTTTGTTAAAAAAAAACAGACAAAAGGCAAGTTATAATGGAATCACGGCGCTTACAACAAGTCAGAATGAAATATCTTGAAAAAATAAATACAGCTAGATCGGAAAATCGAACGATAATCTACCTAGAGGAGACTTGGTATGGCACCCACGACACACCCAGTAAAGGATGGATTTGTAGAAATCCAAAAAATGCCACATCAAAGCTCCATCAAATAAAGGTAAAAGAATAACTATTGTACATGCGGGGTCAGAAGAAGGCTGGATACCAGAATGTCTATTTCTAGCAGCCAAGAATATTTCAGACTCCAGCTTGGATTGTCATTGTGATACCACCGCTGAAGTTTTTGAAGATTGGCTTCAAAACAAATTAATGCCGAATATACCACCGAATAGCTGTATTGTGATGACCTGTAGAAAAAGGGAAATACAAGCCTTTTTGTGCGAACGTGACATATATTTCCATGAAAGTTATACAGTTAAACAATTGTTAGAAGTTTTAAAAAGTTACAATTTTTCAAAGGAATATGTTTCTGATAAAATTGGAAAGGAAGCAAGACACGAAATAATTCGGCTTCCACCATATGCCACTTTAATGCGATCGAGTTGATATGGCATAAAAATAAAGACTAATATATATGCTCACAATAATACACCCACTTTAAACAGTAGTGTGATTAAGTTGATAAAGACAGAAGGCAAAGATGTAACCGTTGAAAAGTGGAGAAACTGTATTCAACATATCAAAAAAACTGAAAACTCATATATATGTATGTACATAAATATAAATAGTTTAGAACCTGTAAAAAACTTATTATTGATTTGCAAGATAGTAGCGATAGCGAAATTGAACTAAATATTAATTATTAACTAAAATTGTGACAAATGTACGCAAGGACACTGTACACTGTTTTAATATATTTGTTTAATTGCTATATTGTGTATTCTTCAGTACATAAAACAATAAAATTCAATTGTCTTATCACAATAAGATTTTAAACCCAACAATTATACAATCAGATATAGTGCCCTGCACGATGCCTTATCAGTAAACAGCCATAAATTAATCACTTTCGAATCTTGTTGAATTTTGAATGGGTATAGGTAGCTAAGTCACTTTCTTAGATCGTGAAAAATACTATACGTACCATAGTAACACCATAAACTAGAGAGATAGGAAATAATTATTTCGTTTAAGTTAATATTTATTTAGGATTTTAAAAATACAAAAATTGATCTATTTAAGAATTTGTTTATAATGAAAAATTATTTTAACTCTGCAAAATTTTAATAAAATGTAGTGAGTAAGTAGGAAATGAAAAAATATCAATCAGGAAAGTGTTTTTTTAGATATTCAAAATAAAGGGAGAAAACATATTATTTATAATTTCCAAGTTATTATGAAAACAAGATATTAATTATTTTTGAGGTTAAATTGGTCCAAACTTATAAAAAAAATTGCACTTTATTTTCATTATTTCAAAAATATCATTTTTCAATTTTTTTGTTTTAGTACGTAACATTTTTGAATTAATTAAGACACTCTGGATATCTTAACAAAAACGTGTTATCAAAAATAGTTTCTGTCCTGCAAAAGTTCTAGCATTTTTTAAAAATACAATATAGCAGCACTTTATAATTTATAACACAAAACTTCCCTTTAAAAAAGTTTCACGAATCAAATGTAATTTACGACTGGAATAATTTTTAACAAGACATGTTGAGCGCTCTATTAATTACTACGTGATTAAAAAGTTTCGTGCAACTCATTGTTGATTTATTAAACAAGGCTCTTGCAATGTAAGATTAGGAAATCACTATCAGATTTTTAATTTACCAATTTTTACATAATCCAACACTATTAAAAAAGAAATGGTAAAATTTCTTGAACTTTCCGCGGTAAAATAAATTGGTTTATATTCCGTAAGGACCTATTAATGGTGCTTATTAAAAATAATAGTAACTGTTCAAAAATCAATTCTTTAATTTTAATATTGATCAAATTTTAGCCTATGAAGTTACAATCGAGTTAAAGTAGATTCCTATTTAATATGATAAATAACTAACAGTCTTATCTAGTTTCAGATATGAATAGTCTTTGAGGTAATATACCACGTAGGCCGAAAATTTTTTGGTCTGACACATAGATGTCGCCCTTTTCAAAAAAATCCATATGATTTTTAGGAAGTACCAACCTTCAAACGATACGTGTCAAAATTTCATGATATTTCGACGATTAATTTACAAGTTACAGTGGTTTTAGTGGCGCTACTTTTGATATTTTTAAAACACTGGAAAAAATCGAATTTCGTGTGTTGATTAAACACTGTTTTTTTTTTTTGATGGGAAAAAATATCGTTTAAGCAAAGTAATGGCCTGATAAGTGTTACAGGTACTCTGCACCTGGAAAATCACTCTTCATTTACTGGTATGCTGAATTTAAAACGCGGTCGTACAGATATAACTGATGCTGAACGCTCTGGACGCCCAAATGAGGTGGTTACACCGGAAAACATAAAAAAAATCCACAAAATGGTTTTGGATGACCGTAAAATAAAATTGCGTGAGATAGCTAACACTCTAAGGATATTAAAAGAGCGTCTTGATTAAATTTTGCATGAACATTTGGGCATAAGAAAACTCTATTCGAAATGGGTACCGCGTTTGCTCACAGTGGACCAAAAACGACCACGTGTTGGTGATTCTGAGCGATGTGTGGACCTGTTTAAGCGCAATGAAAAGATTTTTTTCATACAATATATGACAATGGATGAAACATGGATCCACCACTATACACTGGTATCAAATTGGCAGTCAGCTGAGTGGACAACAGCCGGTGAAAGCCGCCGGAAGCGAGCAAAGACACAACAGTCGGCTGGGAAGGTTTTGGCCTCTATATTTTGGGATGCGCATGGAATAATTTTCATTAACAATGCTGAAAGGGAAAACTATCAATAGCGAATATTATATAAAGTTATTGGGGCGTTTGAAGGCAGAAATCGCAAAGAAACGGTCCCAAATGAACAAGAAAAAAGTGCTCTTTCATAAAGACAATGCACCGTGGCACAAATCAATGGTTACGATGGCAAAACTGCATGAATTGAAATTCGAATTGCTTCTTCATCTACCGTATTATCCAGATTTGGCCCCCACCGACTATTATCTATTCGCAGACCTCAAAAAATTCTCGCTGGAAAGAGATTTGGCTCCAATAAAGAAGCTATCGCCAAAACTGAGGCCTATTTTGAAGGCATAGACAAATCCTTCTACAAGAAAGCTATAGAAATGTTAGAAAAGTGTTGGAGTGATTGTAGCGCTCTTGAAGAAGACTATCTTGATGAATAAAATCGAATTTTTGCAAAAAAAAATTGTTACTTTGAAAATTTTACTTATATGAGATTTTTATTTTTTATTTTATAATTATCCTAAAAAAATTGCTATTTGTTGTTATTTACAATTTGAAATATGATATCACAAGCAGCCAAAATTTTTTAATTGCTATTTCTAATTTTACAACGTTAAATTTCTCGGATTTGAAATAAGTTTGCCATAAAACGGTTGAATTTAGAGAGTGGTCAATATCACTATCAAAAGGCAGTTTTTGTAATTTAAATAATTTCAAAGAAAACAACCTCCAGAAAGATTTTTGAGTTAAAAATAAATTCCTTAGTATCGCCTTTTGTCGAAAAAGAGCTCCGTTTAACTCTAATAATATTTATATATGGTATTAGTCATCATTCGTGATAAAAAAAAACTGAAAAATTACACAGGCCAACAAAAAAAATATTTGTAAAAACTTTTTAAACCAATACATCTAAGTGTTATGTATTTTTGGGTGCTGAAACCGTATCACTCACAATATGACATCGATTAAATTTCAAAATAGGGAAAATTAAAAAATTAAATTAAATAAAAAATTTAAAAAAATAAATATTAGCTGAAGTAAAGTTAGGATAGACAATTACTTTCTTATTTTTGAAGTTATATCCAGAAACATCAACGCTGCCAAAATAACAATCATTGGAATGATTTTCTTGCTCTCTCCATACCATGGGTAGTGCAAATCTAAAAGCTTTCTTTTAGGAGGTATAAAATGATCAGTGACTTCACAAAACACACCCCAAATGAGTTTTCAACAAAGTTAGTTTCCAATCTTTACTGAAAACTGATGACCTTGAAATTTTTGTTTCTTTTTTATACCAGATAAATTATTAAAGCTAATGCACTCGTGATAATTTTCGTTCAATCTACTACACCTCGTGGAGAATATTCCGGAATTTTTTCAAAGTTTTTGGATCAGTACTTTTCGAGATAGAGGGGGGCAGCGATTTTTTCAAAATAATACAAAGAAAGGTGTGCGCATGTAATACATTATATATATTTTTGAACTCGTGTTTTTACAAGCTTTCATTTGACACCCCACTCGATGACCTAGTCAAATTTTTTTTTTTCACTTCCCATTTCACCCCAAAACTCACCCCTCAAGTTAAAATTTAACTTTCAAAAAATTTCTATATTAGTATCAATTTTAAACTTTCTACGTCCAATAGTATCGGAGAGAATCGGGTTTGACAGACGGACAGACAGACAGACAGACGCACAGTGTGTCGCGTAGAACATGCTAGGTGGACAAAATTCATGTTATGATTTCCAGGAAATCTTATTTGCAAAAAACGTAAACAACACCACCAAACCCCGAATTCCGAGAAAAGGTTGTTTATCAAATTTGCAAGTGGCGAGTCATAAGCGTCAGAAGTCAGGTAATGAGTTTAATGCAGCTCTTTCAATCAATCAGTTGCAATTTAGCGACACTTTCGTGCACATCTTATAGTGACATATTGTAATATTGTGAAAGTTTTTGTGATGAATATTAATACTGAGGGTAAGTACTATTTTTTTAATGTATTTTTTTAATCAGAATCTATTAATTTGAATTTTTAGTATTTTTTTTTAAATAGTTTATATATTTTAGCGTGTTTTTTTAAAAAAAAAAAAAAAAACTTTGAAAGTTCAGAATATACAGACATTCACCTCTATCCGGGCTAGTTTTTAGATATTACACAGAAATAACTTTATTCTTCGTAAAAATATACATATTGTTTAGCACACTTCAGTACAACATGTTTTTTTTTCTTTTTTTCCAGAACACGTTTACTCTATTTCAAGGGTAGCCTTTTTTGAGGAGTGGTTGAAACACACGAAGAATGAAAAAAACTCGCGTGTATATGACTTTTTTTCTTCAAAATTTCACTTTGGTGACATTACTGAAAGCAGCCAAAGAGAAATAAAGTTGAAGATATCCAACTTGTCTAATAAGTTTGGTGCCAAATGGTTGGCTTCAGGAAAGTCGAAGGAGCGTTTTTTAATTAAAAATAAGAATTGGTTGGATGAAGCAGACATACAGTTTACTGCGAGTTCTTTTTGCGCCACAACCTTCAACATCAAGTGAGAATGGGACTCTTGCAGGAAGACCTCGCAAAGATTTCGAGGAATCGTCGTTTAAGACGAAGAAACATCGCATCGTGGATCTCGTAGAATCCCGAAGTGTCAGTGAATTGGTGACTGCTGCCGAAATTGCTGTGCGTTCAGGAGGGCAAAGGAAAATTGCCAATGTGATTAGAGACATTAGTGAGAGCCCAGATAATATTATTAAGTCTAAAAATACTAGTTCCGTTAATCCTAGGCAATTAAGTAGCGACGAAGCCTTAGCTTACTATATAGATTCTAAGTCAACAACGCATTCTTACAAACAAACTAGGAAGTGGTCCATGAAGGCGGGGCATAATGTGTTTTCGTCATATTTTAGTCTAAAAAAGTCCAAACAGGCCTGTTACCCCTGCAGAGGAGCACATCGCTATAACAGAAACTCGTGCTGAAATAAATTTGCAAGCCTTATTAAATAAAACAGTGGAACGTCTAGTATTAGCACAGAATGAAGTTATCAGCAGTGTGTGCTCCCAACAAGTTCATCGTTTACACTTGTTAATAAATGGGGATGTGTTGGAAGTTCTGGGCACAGCACATACAAACAGAGATTTGAGAACACTGAATATACGGACGAGTTTCTTTTCGCATTTTCTTTAGTTCCCCTTAAGTTATATGATGGGTCCAAAATTATTTGGCAAAATCCTCGGCCTTCATCAACTTTGTATTGTCGCCCCAATCAAATTTATATTTGCCAAAGAAACGAACGACTTCACGTTAGTGGAGACAAATAGATTGTTGGAAGAAGTTAATGCTCTTCTTCCAACACTTATCAACTTTGGTGATTCTCAAATCACTGTAAAACACGAACTTTTGCTGACAATGACAGACGGAAAGGTGTGTAACGCCTTAACGGAAACTAGTTCATCCCAAAAGTGTTTCATCTGTGGCGCCACCCCCAAGACGATGAACGATGACCCCCCCGCGTTTAACAGCAATCAAGAACATTTTGGCTTTGGTTTATCTACACTTCATGCTTGGATTCGTTGCTTCGAATGTCTTTTACATATCAGCTACAAGTTGAATATTAAGAAATGGCAGGCTAGAAGAAGAAGTTTTCTTTGTCTACCTGCTAAGCTGATGCAATCCTACCGCGATATGCAAGGGTGGCTGTATTACACAAATTTTATCGATATTGAGTACCTGCGGTAAATTGTGAATAAAACCCACATTTATTAATCGATTTTCATGATTAATACCTTATTTTATTTTCCAGATACGCAGTTGTCAGAAAGATGTATAATATTTTGTTTTTCATTTGTTTATTGCGCTTTTTTACCGAAAAAAAAAATAATGAATTTTACACGAACAAATTTTTTTCTCTCCATTAATTTCTAAATAACTCCAAAACGATAAAAGATAGAATAAAATAATATTCAATCAACTTTAATAAAATTTTGTTACGCATTTTTTTAATGTTTTATTTATAAAAATCTGACAAGTTGTTCCCGAGTTATCGTTAAATATGTCTGCGTAGCTGACTAATTTAGGGGAAAAAATTAGCCACGCCCATAAAAAAAAACCAACGCGATGAATTTTTTCTTAAAATAACTTAATATGCCTAGAATATACATAAACAATTGAAATAAGTGAAAAAATAATTTTGTCCAGCTAACTTGTACCAGTCGACACACTGTGAGACGGACAGACACAGAAGTGATCTTACAAGTGTCCGTACGGAATACTAAAAAATAAATGTCATACAATTATTAGGGAACTAAACGCTATATTTCTTGTTATTAGTGTTCCGTACGGAACACTTATAAGATCACTTCGGTGTCTGTCTGTCTGTCTGTCTGTCTGTCTGTCACACCCGATTTTCTCCGAAACTATTTGACATAGAAAGATGAAATTTGGTAATAATATAGGAATTGATGGCCTCATCAGAGCCATGTAGTTTTGAGAATTAAATTTTGACTTAAGGGGTTAGTTTTGGGGGGTGAAGTCGGAAGTGAAAAAAAAATATTTTTACTAGGTCATCGAGTGTGGTGTCAAATGAAAGCTTGTGAAAACACGAGTAAAAAAATATATATGTAATATTATACTTGCGCGCACTTTTCTTTGTATTATTTTTAAAAATTCGCGAAAAATCGCTGTCCCGGGCCTTATCTCGAAAAGTACTTATCAAAAAAATTTCGAAAAAATCTGGAATATTCTCCACGGGGTGTAGATTGAACGAAAATTATCACGAGTGCATTACCTTTAATAATTTATATGGTATATAAAAAAAACAAAAATTTCAAGGTCATCAGATTTCAGTATAGGTTAGAAACAAACTTTGTTGAAAACTCATTTGGGGTGTGTTTTGTGAAGTCACTGATCATTTTATACCACCGTAACATAGATTTTGACTTAAGAGTTTCGTTTTGAGGGGTGAAATCGGAAGTGAAAAAAATTTTTTTTACTAGGTCATCGAGTGTGGTGTCAAATGAAAGCTTGTGAAAACACGAGTAAAATATATATATATATATATATATAATGTAATACTTGCGCACACTTTTCTTCGTATTACTTTTAAAAAATCGCTGTCCCCTACCTTATCTCGAAAAGTACTGATCAAAAAATTTTGAAAAAATTCTGGAAAATTCTCCACGGGGTATAGATTGAAAGAAAATTATCACGAGTGCATTACCTTTAATAATTTATTTGGTATATAAAAAAAAACAAATTTCAGGTCACCAGTTTTCAGTAAAGATTGGAAACAAACTTTGTTGAAAACTCATTTAGGGTGTGTTTTGTGAAGTCACTGATCATTTTATACCACTCTAACAAAAATTTTTATTCGAAAAACAATCAACGTACGGAACACTAATTGTGCAAGTTCAACTTGCACTTGACCGGTTTTTTTTAAATTAATATTCATAAGTGTAAGGTAAACTTAACAAAGTGGATATTTTATGATATATTTTGAACTGTAAATCGAAGTGCTAAATGAAGAAAGGGCTATAAAATAGATATAACATTCAGATATAGCATTATTAGTCGTTAACTGGATAATCAATAAATTTTCAGAATTTTATAAAGGATCGTTTAAAGCAATAAAGGTGATTAAAGGTTATTTATTTATTTACTTATAGAAAAATTCTTAAAGAGTTCTTAACATGCAATCACAATAGATGCCGTCATTATTATTTTAAATAGATATAACTGTGGGTATTGCGTTTGCGATGCAATTTCCGTATTTGCGTAATTGCTTTTTAACTTTGATGACTTGCCGCTTTTCTAATTTTTTATTTTAACCAAAAATATGTATGTAAAAACAAATTTGTCTAATTTTCATGGCTGTAAAGCAGTAAAATACTGGAAGATGAATTACAAACCCGTAAGTGTTTTTACACTTAAAATGCTATTTTCTTGGTGGTCAACTTTGCAAGTTCTCGCATGTATCACATATAATGGCTGGTGTGCCCTAGGGCTCTCTTCCTCATTTACATTAACGATCTGCTGGAAGAGACAGGGAATCCAATCTATAGATTTGCAGATGACAGTATGCTTATCTCTTCATTCACTTTGAATGCCCGAATATCCGCAGACAGCAGGAAGTCATTCAACTTAACAAAGACCTGGGAGAAATTCTATCTTGAGATGACAGTAACCAAGTGGAATTTAACGTTACAAAAACCCAGGCAGCAGTTTTTTTTAAAAAAGTTAACGTTGCTGAACACGACATAGTTATGTCGGGAAACTCCATTTCTCTAGCATCGGCACTCAATTTGTTGGGTGTTAATTTGGAAGCAAATATGTGTTGGCATGAACATGTTGCAAGCATAACAGTGATAGCTTCTTGAAAGCTGGGAATATTATTTCGAACTAGAAAGCTTTATACTCCACAACAGCTGTTAATTCTGTACAGGGTGAGTCAACGATAGAGTAAAATTCATTATCTCATTTTCTTGGGGAATGACGAAAATATGTTTTTTTAAATGGAACATCCTATTTTCTAATTTGTTTTTAAATTCCGCGTAAAATTTTATAACTTTTTTATTAATAGTGTTATATACCTAAATCTAGTAGTTTTTTCTAATATTTCAATTTTTTTAAAAAAAATACTAGTTTTCAGTTTCGTAAAAAATTGCCAGTAGCGCCATTGTTTCTGAAGGTGGAATACTCATAATTGGGACGAGCGTTCTATAGAGATGAATGTTAAGATGCACAATTTAAATTTATTTTTGAGTATACGCGGTACTTCAAAAAAGTGTTTTTTTTAAATGGAACATCCTATTTTCTGATTTATTTTTAAATTCGGCGTAAAATTTTATGACTTTTTTATTAATAATGCATATACCTAAACGTAGTAGTTTTTCTAATATTTCAATTTTTTAATAAAATACTAGTTTTCAGTATTGCAAAAAATTGCCAGTAGCGCCATTGTTTCTGAAGGTGGAATACTCATAATTGGTACGAAAGTTCTATAGAGATGAAAAAAAAGATATATGTAAAGAAATTTGAGTTAGATGCTACAGGGTATTCAAAATAAATTTATGCAATTCGACTATTTTAAATTGAAAAATCTCAATTTTTTTAAATGACACACCCTGTATATTATTATTTTTCTGATAGATTTTACAAAACTCCCCAACTTTTAATAAATATGTCATATATCTAGAAAATTTTTTCAGTGCTTAATTGAACGATCTGATGGTAGTGGTAGCGTTGAATATACGAAACGAAAAGTTGTAAACCAGAAAGCTACCAATGAGGAAAAAGAAATGGAGATTTTACTTCATGTTGAAGATAATCCCCAAGTCAGCAGCCGTCAACAAGCTAACTTATCTGACACATTCCAATCTACGGCTAATCGTACCACGAGAAAATACAAGTATCATCCCTTTCATATGGAACTACACCAAGAACTTCAAGACCGTGATTTTGAACGACGAGTAAACTTTTGTACCACCATGAATGGAGCAATAGAGGCCGAACCAAATTTTTTTTTCAAAATAATGTTTTCTGATGAAGCTACTTTTCGCAGTAATAGAGCAGTTAATAGCCATAACATGCATTATTATTCAACAGTTAATCCATTTTAGGTCCGGGAAGCTCAAAACCAAAACCATTGGTCGCTGGAATATTAAATTTTCGAATTATTGGTCCATATTTTTTTCCGCGAACCGCTTAACGGTCCTAGATATCTAAATTTTTGCAAAACGAATTACCCCAGCTTCTTGAAGAAGTTGATAATTTTAAAAGGGAACAAATGTGGATTCAACAAGACGGAGCTCCTGCTCATTACCACCGGGAAGTTTGGGAATTTTTAAACAATCGTTACCCACAAAAATGGATCGGTAGGGATGGATTCATTCAGTGGCCCCCTCGATCATGTGACTTAACACCTTTAGACTTCTTTTTGTGGGGCTACATTAAAGATCGTGTTTATGTGAATCCCCCTACAACACCAGTGGATATGGAAAATAGGATACGGGATGCGTGCAGGACAATAAACCCCATTATGCTAAGGAACATGAAGGAAAATATCGTGAAACAACTAAACATGTATATACAAGTAGACGGGCATATTTTTGAACATTTATTACGTCATAATAATTAATCATTAGATAAGTTGAATTATATTAAAATTATTGTTAATATTTGTTTATGTTTTCACAATAGCGTAAGTAAAAATTGAAAAATTCAAAATAAATCGAAAAGTATTAAAAATAGGTATATGACATACTTAATAAAAGTTGGATGATGATGATGATTTTCGATGGTCAGGGCGCATCGACGGCTGTGATCATTTAGCGCCCAAGAATATGATGATTTACCATTAATGAGTTAAACTCTGAAGTTGAATTCTTTTAGAAATTCTATTATGTTGTCTTTCAGAGAAGAAAAAAAGATTATATTTGTGGAGACATTTGGAGGAATGCTGTGTTTAACTCTCAAGTTATGATGTAGATTGGATTTAAATAAATGAGCTACAGATAGAGGGGAGTCACAAATGGGACAGGACGGAGGGGGTTCTCTCTTTAGCAAGTAAACGTGAGTCGAATAAGTGTGACCTGTTGCCAATCTTCTCATTAGTACGTTATGTCTACGATCAATTGCCATGATGTTTAGGGGAGGGAAGACATTTGGTTTGATGGGCCACAGTTTATTGTTTGGGTCCTCTAAGTCCCATTTGAGTTGGAAAAGAGAATAGTGAAGATGTTTTAGAAATATGTTAAAGTCGGAAAAGTGGTTTTCTCCCACATTGTGGCGGCCTCTTTCGATGGCAAGTTTTGCAAAAGAGTCCGCTCTATCGTTGTGAGGGTTACCAATGTGGCTGAGTAACCAAAACAGGGATATCGTACGTTTTTTGAGGAAGGCAGTATACATTAGGTCCGAGATCTGTCTTATATAATTAAATTACAGTTTTCTGGTTTTGATGGCATTGAGTGCACTTAGAGAATCAGAAATTATAAGGGTCGAAGGATGAGAGTTTACTTGAAGAGAGTATCTGATGGCCTCCTTGATGGCCAATAGTTCTGCAGAAAAGATAGAAGAGTGTTTCGCCAGTTTGAGCAATTTAATGACATTGTCAACGAAGAAGGCTGCTCCAACTCCCCTATCTGTCTTGGATCCATCGGTGAAAAATAAGGAATGGTTGGGATAAATGCTGGATAACCTTTCAAGAAAGAGCTTGTCGAAAAAGGAATTAGAGTATTCAGATTTTTTGTATGAATGTAGAGTTAGATCAATGTTGGGGAGAGGGGAAAGCCAGGGAGGAAAAGTGGTTTGAAGAGGGTAGTTGTAAAAGGGAGGAGCAATGTTATACTGGGTGATCAGAATGTTTATTCTGTGAGGAAGGGGGAAATGTTAAGTTGGATCTATGAACATTAGCTAGGTTGAGGGAATTCCTGGTGTGGGGTCGATGAAGTGAAGATGAGTAGAATTTTAGTAAGGAGAGATTACGTGATAACTGAAGAGGCAGGGTGGCTGAGATGCACTGCAAGCTGGAGATTGAAGTAGTGCGAGATGCTCCTGTAGCAAGTCGAAGGCAGCAATTTTGGATTGTATCGAGAGGTTTTTTAACATAGGAGCTGGCAGAGTCGTAGATGAAGTCTCCATAATTGATCCTGGAGAGGATGAGGGACTTATAAATAAGGAGGTAAAGTAGCACCCCGTTTGGATCTCCCGATCGAGGCTGATTCAGGGCGTCAACATGCAGAAATTACAACTTTAAAATAGATTCTTGCAACATACGAGGTTTAAACTGGAACATAAATAAAAGTTGGAGGGTTTTGTGAAATATATCAGAAAAAATAATAATATACAGGGTGTGCTATTTAAAAAATTTGAGATTTTTCAATTTAAAATAGTCGGAATGCATAAATTTATTTTGAACACTTTGTAGCATCTACCTCAAATTTCTTTACATATATCCTTTTTTTTCATCTCTATAGAACGCTTGTCCCAATTATGAGTATTCCACCTTCAGAAACAATGGCGCTACTGGCAATTTTTTACAAAACTGAAAACTAGTACTAAAAAAAATTGAAATATTAGAGAAACTACTAGATTTAGGTATATAACATTATTAATAAAAAAGTTATAAAATTTTACGCAGAATTTAAAAAATAGGATGCTCCCTTTAAAAAACATATGTTATATAGACCACACTTTTCTGAAGTACCCGGTATACTCAAAAATAATTTTAAACTGTGCACTTTAACATTCCCTAAAACTATTGTATTTAACATTTGTTCGTCATTCCCGAAACAAATGAGATAATGAACTTTACTCTATCGTTGACTCATCCTGTACAAAGTTCAAATTCGACCAACTATGGAATACTGCTCTCATGTTTTGGGGCTCTGCTCCCAAAGATACACTGCATTTGTTAGATAGATAGATCAAGGAACTGGCCGGCGACCTTGATTCGTTGGAACGTTGAAGAACGGTTGGCGACTTGAGTCTATTCTACAAGTATTTTAATGAAGAGTGTTCGATAGATGTAGCCCGCTTAATTCCTTCCAGAGCGGTGTATGAGGTTCAGCTTACTGTTCCTCGTACGACTCTTTTCAAGCAGTCTTTTATATGGAATAATTTGCCCAATATTTTGTTTCTCATCGAGTACAATTTACAGCGGTTCAAGACCAACGTGTCTCTCTGCTTTAGGGATTTCTCTGCAGCACGTGTGCTAGACCCATAAAAAAATCTCCGAGTAACAGTATATAGTCTAGTTTATTTTTATTTTGTATTCTCCTTTCTGCTTGTTTTTTAGTTGGTTATGTATTTATGTGACGCTATCACTACATTTTTGCCAGGTCAGCCGATGCTTATTCTACACATTAGTTCATCGTATCTGGCTATTTTTACTAATCACAACACATACATCCTGCGTGTGTTTCTATTTGGTTCTATTTTCCTCTTTAGTATTCATTCGTTAATCTTTTCTATGTTGTATGTTCTTTTAACTTCAATACTCCTCATTCAATCGCTCAGCGTATGTCCCGCATGTCTTCGTAATATTCGTGGGCTCTTAAGGTTTTAGGTGAGACCTTTTTTCGGCTGTAGAAATTGTTAATACTTTATATATCCTGGTTTTTTTCTTCCTTACTAATATGTCTATTTCTCGATATTATAGTTTGAAACAACTTGCGACTTTATTGCTATTCTCTACCTGGTTCTTAGCTTCGGTCTCCCTAACTGGTACTGTAAATCTTAAGTACTTCGTTACCATAACCCGTTCGATAATTGCACTTGCAATTTCCAATTTACGTTTAAGCGACTCTTTAACAGTTACTATTGATCTACTTGTTTAACATTTACATTTACATTAAAGAATTATATTAGTTGTTTAAATCCGTGGACTAGTTCTAGATTCTCTTCATTTAGAGCTATTGGTACATCATCTTCTGCGGAACAAGAGTATCTTTAGCTTGCCGCCTGTATATATTTTTCCATTCTCTATTATTATCTATACATATTACAAAACGCCAAAAATCTAAACAATAATTCCTTAGTAAACTCGAGCAGAGCCATGAGCACTACTAGTATATACTCGTAATATAAGATGGAATAGAAAGGTTATTCATAAGTTATATATATATATATATATATATATATATATATATATATATATATATATATATATATATAGATAGATAGATAGATAGATAGATAGATAGATAGATAGATAGATAGATAGATAGACAAATATGCCCCAAATATACATAATGGGAGACAGCTTCTATTTGCTTTTTTTCAATTGTAACCTCGATATTGTTTTATTTTCAGGCCCATTTGGTGTGATGACATTCAGTTCTTTTATCATTCCGGTTAATTCATATGTATCACTTTAAAACTGGTTCTGAACTCGACGTACTTTCAATACGAAGATAAATTATTTCCGCCAAATAAACGGTGGCGCAATGGGTTCCTCTATATCTAGCGTTATTGCGCAAATAGTGATGGAAGACCTAGAATCTGAAATTATCTCAAATATAAAATTTGAAATTCCATTTTTCTTCAGGTATGTTGACGATTGCATAACAGCCATTCCAAAAGACCAAGTAAATTATTTCCTAAATAAATTTAATAATTATCACCAAAGAATACAATTCACAGTAGAAGTAGAACAGAACAATAAAATAAATTATCTCAATTTAACGTTATTTCACATAAATAAAAAAACCGGTCAAGTGCAAGTTAAACTTGCGCAATTAGTGTTCCGTACGTTGATTGCTTTTAAAATAAAAAAATTTCGTTACAGAGGTATAAAATGATCAGTGACTTCACAAAATACACCCCAAATGAGTTTTCAACAAAGTTTGTTTCCAATCTTTACTGAAATCTGATGACCTTGAAATTTTTGTTTTTTTATATACCATATAAATTATTAAAGGTAATGCACTCGTGATAATTTTCGTTCAATCTACACCCCGTGGAGAATATTCCAGAATTTTTTTTTTCGAAATTTTTTGATAAGTACTTTTCGAAATAAGGCCCGGGACAGCGATTTTTCGCGAATTTTTAAAAATAATACAATGAAAAGTGCGCGCAAGTATAATATTATATATATAATTTTTACTCGTGTTTTCACAAGCTTTCATTTGACACCACGCTCGATGACCTAGTAAAAAAAATTTTTTTTCACTTCCGACTTCACCCCCCAAAACTAACCCCTTAAGTCAAAATTTAATTCTCAAAACTACATGGCTCTGATGAGGCCATCAATTCCTATATTATTACCAATATTCACCTTTCTATGTCAAATAGTTTCGGAGAAAATCGGGTGTGTGACAGACAGACAGACAGACAGACAGACAGACACCGAAGTGATCTTATAAGTGTTCCGTACGGAACACTAAAAAACATAAAAACATCTTGGTATACAAAAAAAACGTGGTCATCAAGATACTTAAATTATAATTCTAACCATCCATTAAAACATAGGAAATCGGTCATAATAGGATTGGCAGAACGTGCAATCTCCTTATCAGATCCAGAATATCGAGAAGATGCAATAAACAAAGCTAAAAACGCTTTAATTTTAAACAAATACCCGTTATCTCTAATCAAGAAGATTTTTAAACAGCGCATTCACAAATTTTACAATTCTACCGAAACAGTAGACCACAAACAAAAAGACACTAAAAAATATATTGTTTTACCATATCTAAATGCATTCTCACATCAAATTGAAAAACTTTTCAAAAGATATAATTTCAACACCGCTCATAAAGCCTATAACCTCCTTAGTAACAACTTTTCAAAATTAAAAGCACCAACACCAAAAAACAAAAAAAGTGACATTGTTTACGAAATCCCATGTAATGATTGTACTGGAATATACATTGGACAAACCAGTCAATATTTGGAAAACCGTATAAAAGGCCACAAGTACGATAAAAATAACGTAACTTCATTAAATAAACATGAAAAGGAAAAAAACACACACATTTAATTACGAAAGCACAAAAATCTTAAGTTCCGAAAATCATACTAAAAAAAGAGAATTATTAGAATCCATCCTTATCTACAAAAACCAAAACGCCATAAACGACAAAAAAGAAATTAACAATCTGAATCGAATATATTTTTCAGTTCTTTAAAATATAATGATAAAGTAACACCGTTTTAATAATTTTAATAATTTTTAAATGTGTACAGACTTTTAAAATGTAAAAAATGTGTTGTGTATATAACTCTTGGAATGTTTTAATTATTGACAAGAAAATAAAAATCCTTCAAATTTTACATCCTAAGGTAAGCCAAATTATAACATTGTTATTGCAAGGTTAATCATGGTTTGGTTTTTTAGGGTACTCGATACATATTGACATTGTTACTCGATGTATTAATGAAATTAAATGTTTTGAAAAAGATCACTAGGTTGATCGAAACGTTAACATACATGTAAAATGAAGTTTTAATTCACATAACCTTAAAGCCAAGAAAAAATCATTACCATATAAATATAAAAAAGAGGGTTAAAGGAAAAATCGTTTAAAATATATATATATATATATATATATATATATATATATATATATATATATATATATATATATATATATATATATATATATGTATATTTATATATATATATATATTTTTTTTTTTTTTTTTTTTTTTTTTATTGGTCTAGCACACGTGCTGCAGAGAAGTCCCTAAAGCGCTCCAGGAGCGGCACGAGTGCGGAAAAAGCGATTCACGTTGTTCTTGAATCGCTGTAAATTGTACTCGGTGGGAAACACAGCGCTGGGCAAATTATTCCAAAGGGATGACGTTCTCCATATAAAAGATTGCTTGAAAAGCGTCGTACGCGGAATAACGAGCTGAACCTCATACGGATGCGAAGCACCAGCGCGACGTGTATTTCTAACATGCACCGCTTTGGGAGGAATTAAGCGGGCTACATCCTTCGAACACTTTCCATGAAAATACTTGTAGAACAGACTCAAGTCGCCAACCGTTCTTCGATGTTCCAGCGAATCAAGGCCGCCGGTCAATTCCGGGTCCCCAATCAGACGGACCGCTCTTCTCTGAACAGAATCCAACAAATGCAGTGTATGTTTGGGAGTGGAGCCCCAAACGTGGGAGCAGTATTCCATAGTTGGTCGAATTTGGGCTTTGTAAAGAATTAACAGTTGCTGTGGGGTGTAAAGCTTTCTGGTTCTAAATAATATTCCCAATTTTTGAGAAGCTCTCCATGCTATGCCTGCAACATGTTCATGCCAAGACATATTTGCTCCCAAACTAACGCCCAACAAATTGAGCGACGATGCTAGGGGAATGGAGTGCCCCGACATAACTATGTCGGGTTCAGCAACGTTAACTTTTTTAGAAAAAACTGCCGCTTGGGTTTTTGTAGCGTTAAATTCCACTTGGTTACTGTCACCCCAAAATAGAATTTCTTCCAGGTCTTTGTTAAGTTGAACGACCTCCTGCTGTCTGCGGATATTCGCCTGAGCAGCCGAGGTCCGAGCGTTCAAGGTGAATGAAGAGACAAGCGTACTGTCATCTGCAAAGCTATAGATTGGATTCCCGGTCTTTTCCAGCAGATCGTTAATGTAAATGAGAAAGAGAGTAGGAGACAGTATGGAGCCCTGGGGCACACCGGCGTTGATAGTGAGGGTGTTAGAAAGAAATCCGTCGACCGCCACTCGTAAAGAACGCTCTCTGAGGAAACATGAGAGCCACAAACAGAACCTTTCAGACATACCATAAGAGCGCAACTTAGCCAACAGTCCGTCGTGCCAAACACGGTCGAATGCCTTGGATATGTCAAGAGCAACCGCTCGAGATTCTCCAAAGTGTTCAATTGCGTTGTTCCAAACATGTATTACATAAGTCAGAAGATCTCCTGTTGATCTATGTTTACGAAAACCATATTGGTGATCGCTAATAATATTGAATCGTTCAAGATATTTTAGAAGATGCTCATTGGTAACCTTTTCCATGACTTTCGATATTATTGAAAGCAGTGCAACTGGTCGGTAGTTATTTAGCAAGGTCTTCTTACCTTTTCTAGGTATCGGCTGAACCGTGGCACATTTCCAGCAGGACGGAAATATTCCCTTTCTGTGGGATAGGTTAAAAAGTCTACAGAAAACTGGTGTTAGTTCCCTTGCACAGTTTTTGAGAACTATGGCAGGTATTCCGTCAGCGCCAGAAGCCTTCTTGGTGTCTAGCTTCATTAAAATACGCTTTATGATGCGCTGTCTGAAGACAACATCGGGCATCCTTGACTGCAATATGGGAATAGTAGGTGGTGTTTTCCCTTGGCAATCGACAGTAGAGTGTGAAGCAAAGAGTTCAGCCAACAAGTTCGCTCTCTCAACAGGTGTGGTTGCAATGGAATTATCTGGCCGTGTGAGTGGTGGTATGGTGGATTTGGTAAAATTTTGACTAACTGCCTTAGCGACTGCCCAAAACGACCTGGAATTGTTGGGACAAGCGAGAAGTTTGTTTCTAATTCGTTGATTGTGTGCCTCCTTGGTTTCGTCGATAATTCCCTTGCATCTGTTCCGGGCATGAACAAAGATGTTTCGATTTAAGGTGTTAGGATTTTCACGCCATTGTCGGTAGGCAATATGTTTAGAAGCAACCGCTTCTTTGCATTTTCGGTCGAACCAAGGCTTGCCGTTGGAGGATCATTTCTTCGAAAAAGGGATGTAAGCCTCCATACCAGCCAAAATAACATCGGAGACCTTCCTGGCGCAGTCAGATGGGTTATCGGATCGAAAACAAACGTCCATCCAAGGGAAAGTTCGAAAGTATTCCATGAGATCTTCCCATTTAGCAGATTTGTAGTGCCAAATCTTGCGCGGCCTAGGCGCCTCTCTGTCACTGATTGGCAGGATACTCGATGTCGAAAGCAGTTTATGGTCGGAAGAACCTAACGGCGGATTTACGGTGACCGTGTAAATCTCCGGATTGGTGGTTAAAAACAGATCAAGAAGACTGGCGAACTCCCCGTCTCGATCAGGGATCCGTGTTGGTTCGTCAATAAGCTGAGTTAAGCCATAGCTGATTGAGAATGATTCAGCTTCACGACCTTGTTCGTCGGTAGTATTTGAATATTTGAGCCAGTTGATATTGTGGACATTAAAGTCGCCCAGGATGGCAATTTCGGCACTTGGATAGTTACTTTGTAAATGATCGATGGTGTCTGCAAGAGAAGCGAAAAGTGTTCGAAAATTGGTATCACTTGGTGGTCGATACAGGATACAGATGAACTTTGTGGTTTGTTGAGTCGTTATTTTTAACCACATACCATCAAAGTTTGGGGGCTCCAGAGCCTCTTCTCGTTGACAAGAGAGGTCGCTTCTGACAAAAAGACAGATTCCAAAGTTACGCCTAAATCGGGAATAGAAGTCGTACCCAGGATAAAGATAGTTGACCGTGCTGGTCGACGGACTGACCTTGGTTTCACATAGAGCGAGTACATGAGGTTTATCTGATTGCAGGTGTTGATGCACTGAATTTATGTTCGAGTTTATACCTCGTATGTTGCAAAAATCTATCTTAAAATTATGATGTCTGCAAGTCGACGCCTCCGAACCAGCCCCTACCCGGAGATCCGAACGGGGGGCCATTCTACCTCCGGAACTTCTTGTATCCAGGCGCCTCATCATGCTCTTTGGTCCCACAGTAGTTAATATATATATATATATATATATATATATATATATATATATATATATATATATATATATATATATATATATATATATACATATATATATATACATATATATATATATATATACATATATATATACATATACATTATAATGTGGGACCTGAAGAAATTTCCAATGTAACAACTGATAAAATAATGAACGCCCTACTATATATACACAACAACAAAGAACCAGGAGACGATGAAATAACTACAGAAATGATAAAGTGGGGAGGGGCATCGATAATACAATCTCTTCAAGCTCTATTTAACAGGTGCCTCATAGAAAGTAATCTCGAAAAGTACAGATCAAAAAATTTTGAAAAAATTGTGGTATATTCTCCATAAAGTGTAGATTGAGCGAAAATTATCACGAGGGAATTACGTTGGATAATTTATCTGGTTAAAAAAACTCTTTGTCTTAACAATATGGTGAACGATTTTTTTTCGTGGAAAGATGTGAATTTAAACGAGACTAAGAGCGACGAAATATAATTACGTATTCGGCGAAATCAATAATATACTCACATACTTTTCAGTACATTACTACATTTGGCCAATCACAGTTAAAAAAATTTCCATGATGAGTGGTAACTAACGGATAGATACCGAGACAAAATAATTTTATTTTATTTGGTTATAATTAAACAAATATTTAAGCAGTATATATTTGTTTTAAACTTTTACTACTAGATTCTAGATTGAGCTAGATTCATTTATTGGCTTTCAGGTAGTTAAGAAGCTATAACTATTATACATTATCGACTAAGACAAAACGTGAAAATACATATTGAATCTCAAGATATATTCATGTCAGGGACTTAATTAACTAGCCTAGGTAAGGATTTTATTTTATTTTAAAAGCAATCGCCGTACGGAACACTAATTGGACAAGTCCGAATTGCACTTGGCCGGTTTTATTTCTATGGTGATTCGTATAATACCGGAATTATTATGTTAAAGCATCACATCTTTCATTCATAAAATTTTTACAGTATCTTTGAGATGACAGATCATCAACAGAACCGATTGTTTTCCTCTCTAGTCGGATTTTATGAGGCATTCAGTGCTGTCATTTATTGTCGACAAATATTAAACTTGTGAACCGAAAAAAACATAGTTTTTAATTGCAAAATGCTTTTAAAGTAAATCCCAAGATATAAGATCCTGCCTTTTTGCTTTTTCAATGGGGCAATAAAGGACCCTTTTACGGTTTTGCGCATAGATGCCAGGTATTACGGCAAACGTATTTTTATTTTGCCTGCTTTGTATACCGCTCTCACTTGCACCTGCAATCATATTGGATCTATTTTTATCTATATATTTACTACCTGGCAACCCAGTTTGGAGCCCTTTAAGTATTTGATAATATAGGCCTAATGGCAACAGGTCCCCATTAATATTTGAAATATACTTTTTATTATTTTTATTTTTAGTTTTACTTACAACTTACAACGTAACGGTTATAATTTTAATTATGCGGCGTCCGTGGGAAAATTGCAATAAGGGCTAACGCAAGAGAAAACATTTATGACTTGACGCTAAACAAATAGTGAAAAATTTTTATGACAGTTTGGTAAAAAGAAATTTGAATAAACAGAGTGCTTTGCAAGAAACCAGTGAACTAACGAAAACCCCAATTTCTACGATTAAGGATATTGTAGGAAAACCATCACTCAGGAACAGGAAAAAAAACGGAAAGATTTTCAAATGCATCATGTAGACGATTGTGAAAAAGACGTCATCAGGAGAAAAATATATTCTATGTATGAAGAGCAGTTGGTGCCGACACTAGACAAAATAAAATTAAGACTGGTGCAGGACGGGACCAATATACATTGTGGCCGATCAACCTTTCACAGAATTCTCTTAATAATGGGATTCACGTTCCGACAAACAACAAAAGGCAAGTAGTAATAGAGTCACAAAGATTACGAATCTTGCGACATACTTATTTACAAGAAATTAAAAAGTATCCATCAGAGAATTGGCCAATAATTTACCTTTACGAAACATGGTTCGATATCCATGACACTGTGCAAAAAGGCTAGGTTGACTAACGCACCTTCAAATAAAGGTAAACGAATAACCATTTTGCATGCTGGATCTGAAAAGGGTTGGGTTTCAAATTGTCTACTATTATCTGCAAAAAACATAAAAGATTCGAGTTTGGACTATCACGAAGACATGATCGCAGAACTTTTTGAAAATTGGTTTCAAAAGTCCCTTTTGCCAAATGTTCCCAAACAGAGTGTTATAGTTATGGGCAATGCAAATTGCCATAGTCGCCTACTAAATAAGGTTCGTAATGCAGCCAACACCAAATCGGAAATACAGGAATATATGTTAGAAAATGGCATTTATTTTGACTTTAGTTATAAAAAAAGTGATCTTTTGGAAGTTTTGAAAGACCATAAATTGAAAAAGAAATATGTTTGTGATAGTATGGCTGAGAAAATGGGACACACTGTTTTGCGGCTTCCTCCGTATTATTGTGTGTTTAATCCGAGTAAACATATTTGGCATCAAATCAAAAATAAGGGCACAAAATGTTTTTCCTACTTTAAGCGTGTCATTGGTTGAATTAGTAAAAAAAGTTAAGCTTGTGAAAGCTGGAAGAATTCCATTCAGCACGCTATTAAAATTGAAGATTGATATATTTATGTAAATAATATAAAACCACTGATAATTACCTGAGTTGATGACAGTGATAGTGGAACCAAATTAGGCTTAACTTAAAATACATTTTTATTTATACAATATGTCCTCTCTTGTAAACCCCATTCATTCAAACTGTATATTTGTACTTCTGATCCATTTGTGTTTACATACATCTATAAATAAACATCTCCAAAAACACTTATAATTTTATTTATTTGCATGAATGAATAAATTTCTTAAGTCCATCTCTGCAACCTATCATAAACAAAAGGTCAGAATTTTATATTGCACACTTAAAACGGCAAAAATTAGGATCTAATATTTTGGGACAGGCTATACTAAATTTCACACTTTCTTCACATATCAAATACTTCAGGTGATGTTTTTTAAATTATAAGTAAATTAGTTATTACTATACCTAATAATAAACCATTTTAATAACAAAATTTATGTAAGAAAAGTCCGTATATTATTTCGAATCCTATTATTCCTTAGTTTTAAGCCACTATTCGTGATTCTTAATATGTATTTTGTTTTGCTGGATACATCAAAGGCTAGCGATGTCTGGAACTAATGATGGTAAAATTGCAGCAGTTTTTTACCAAACCATTAAATTATTTCGTTACTAAATTATGCCTTTAAATTAAGCTATTAAATTTGAAACCCATGAAATTACTGTTGATTTTTTAGTTTTTTAGAAGGACTTTTACAACTACGAAGAAACACATTATAGCGATACGCTAAAAAGGGGTTTAAAATTATTCCTATACAAAAATCGTGTTTATATATCTGGTGATAATGAAGTTTGAAGATTGTAGGTAATAAAATGAAACTATGTATTAAGTTAAATAAAGAGAATTGAATTGTAAAAAGGAGAGAAACGATTATCGACAACATTCGCGTTCATTAAGTTCGGATCTAGGAAACATTTCCATCAACTGGAGGCCAGACAGTCGAGTATTCTGCGGTGTTGATTTGACCATAATTAATCCTTAAATTCTTAGGCTTCGCACGACACCAGTAAAGACAAGTCAATAGCGCCATCGCGTGGCAGCACCAAAAACAACTGTCAAGCCAAAAGTGAACTTCCAATGCAGTAAGTAGAACTCTGAGTGTTGTAATTTTTTTACCGTTTTGGAAGTTTGCTACTTGCATCAAATTTGTTTCTTTTGTTGTGCGGTTGACTTATGTTGGCTGGTGTCTTACATGTAAGGCCTCAATGTTGCCGTGTCATTGCTACAAAATACTTGCCAGTTCCTAACCTACATCTAGCTGGTAAGATCCAATAAATTAAAACACGTCCTCGGTTGGTATTTGCTTGGTAAACGTGCCTGGGGATACACATTATTTTTGACGCCTCCGTACCTTTAATACCGTGAAACATGTTACTAACAATTATCGTTCTAGTTGGTCTATTTCTCTTCTTTTTTTAATTTACGGATGTTAAACTCTGTTTTATTCAGAATTGAATTGTGTAAACAAAACCAAAATAAAATATATCATCGCGGCACGGCGCCGGCGTTTTCGTTTTACCAGAATGAACATAGTTTAGCCCAAATTGTGGTCGGGAGTTCTACATGCAATCCGGTGATACCACTGAAAACGTGTTTTGTCATCAAAAAGTAATAAGAAATCCACTACCGAGAATGATATCAGAGGTTAAAAATTCTTTAAAAAATATGTAAGAACCTTGTCTCCGATTCGCTAAAATTTAAAATTAAATGTGAGTAATCCGACCATACCAAAATTGTATTGCTTACCTAAAATTCACAAACCTGGAAAAGCAATGCGACCCATTGTTTCATCGGTCGGATCACCCACATATTTAATATCCAAATGGTTATCAAAAGAACTTGAGAAGTTACCACTAAATACTTTCGCAGTGAAGAATTCGTTAGAATTCATTAATAAAACAAAAAATCTAGTTCTTAATGAAGGTGAAGTCTTAATTTCTTTTGATGTTAGTTCTTTGTTCCCAAGTGTGCCAATTCCATAAACTTTACAATATCTCGAAGAATTACTTAGAATGAATGACTTTGAAGACGAAATTATTCGTGAATACTTAATATTATCTAAACTCTGTATGGAACAAAATTATTTCCAATATAACAATCAATTTTATGTTCAGAAAAGGAACAGCTATGGGTAATTGCTTGTCACCTTTCATAGCCAATTTATTCATGAGTAAGTTTGAAATCGAAGCCAGTCAAGGATTCGAATATTTCCCAAGGGTATGGTATAGGTATGTGGATGATATTTTCGCGATTTTTGATACAAAGAAAGCAAATATTGATGATTTTGTTTCCAAATTAAATAGCCGGTATGATTCCATTAAATTCACTTACGAAGTTGAGAACAAAGGACAATTGCCTTTTCTAGATATTTTAATTATTAAAAATAATAATAGATTAGAATTTGATATCTATAGGAAGGACACAGTAACAGATAGATATATTCCTAATGATTCATTTCATTGCAAACAACATAAATTAGCCTCATTACATTTTTTAGTTCATCGTTTGGTCACTTTCCCTCTGAATAGAGTAAACTTTAATAAAGAAAGGAATCGTATTAGAAATATAACTAGAGTTAATGGTTATGACGATGACTTAGTAAATAAGCTAATAAATAGGCATAAGTTTAGGTTTAATATTCAGAATTCCACCTTTTTTACACGCGAAGAAAATAACACCAAGTATGTCTCCATACCATATAATCCGAAATATAGCAAGGGACTCAATAAGGTATTTAATAAGGTAGGCCTCACCTAGTCTATAAGTCATCAGACAATCTGAGGAATATCTTAGGAAATCCCAAAGATAAGATTCCTAATTGTGAGAAAAGTGGAATTTATGAAATTAGTTGTAATGATTGTGACAAAAAGTATGTTGGGCAAACTAAAAGGTCAATTAGAACACGATTTAAAGAACATTTAGCACACTTAAAATACAACAGAACAGAAAAGTCTAGCATTGCCGAACATACTCTTGAAGCTGATCATACTGTAACATTAGATAATCTAAGATTAATAAAAAAATGTATCTGATAGGAGGTTGTTGAACGCATACGAAAGTATGGAAATCATAAAATGTAAAAGTAGTTTAAACAAAGACAGAGGGCCTATTCCTTATAGTCCCCTCTACTGGTTACTTGACCGGAACTGATAGCCTTGCCTATGTCATTAGTTCCGCTTGAGTAATTCAAGGGTTAGGCTAAGTATAAATAGGGTAGATTTGGTAGTTTAGCTTTAGTCAATCATCGCTCCTGATGAAGCCAACATGGTTAGCGAAACGCGCGTCGAGTGCAAAAATAAAGTGTTTGGTGTAGTGGTGATATATACTGAGTAATATATATATATATATATATATATATATATATATATATATATATATATATATATATATATATATATATATATATGTATATATGTATATATATATATATATATATATATACACTTTTCACTCAGAAAATCAGTCCCATGCACTTCGTATATATATATATATATATATATATATATATATATATATATATATATATATATATATATATATATATATATATATATACGAGGTGCTACAATAAAGTAATGAGACTGATTTTTTTTTTTGAGTAAAACGTGGCAACCCTGCAGCCTTAGTAGACACTCCATCTTTGACCTTAATCCTCACGCCACTAATAGTCCAAGCGGTACATTCATGTACTTCTGAGTCTTGAGTAGTGGCTTAATAAGTGAACACTCGGTAAGAATGCGACGACAACTTACGGTATGCTTCAGAAGGCTTTTGGAAATGAGATTATGTCAAGAGCCCAAGTTTTTCGTTGGCATAAAATGTAGATGTTTTGAGTAGGCAGAACGAATGTTGAAGACATGGACGACCATCAACCTCTCGGATAGATGTCAACACGGTCAGGGTGCGTGAAATCGTACGATCCAATCGAAGATTATTTGTTAAAATGATTGCAGAAGAAGTGAACATCAATCGGAAAACTGTTCGCCTAAAAATAACAAAAGATCTGGGCACACGAAAAATTTGTGCGAAAATGGTCCCGAAATATCACAGAACATCAGCGAGATGCCCGGAAAAATGTGGCAGTTGATCTGTTGGAAGAAGTACAAATCAACCCAGAGTTACTAAATCGTGTTATCACTGGTGATGAGAGGTGTAAAAAGTGAAATGCATGCTTGTGTGCTTTTTCGATTCCAAAGGCATTATTCATAAAGAGTTGTTGCCTCCTGGACACAGTTAATCAATATATCTACAAAGACATTCTAGAAAAAGTTCGAAAACCAGTCCTACGTGTCCGTTCAAATATTAATGATACTTGGATTCTTCGTCATGATAATGCACCATGTCATTGTGCATTGTCTGTACAGTAATTTTTAACCTCAAAACGCATTTCTGTGCTACTATAGCCACCTTATTCACTGGATCTTGCCCCGTGTGATTTTTTCATTCCTAAAAGTCAAATTGGCACTAGTTTAAAATTTCGGATGATTGTAGCTTCTAGCCACTAGTTTAAAATGTGCAGGACTAGCCCCGAAAAAAATTGTAGCAATGTATAGTGTTGTATATAACAGTTGTACAAGATTTCTCATGTGCTTAAATATCTATTAATTTTTTTCAGCTAGCGTCGACTATCGAGATTATTTGTTTACATCAATGTGTCTGCTGTACCTAGAAAATTATTAAATTCACCTAATGAAAGTTTTTTGTGTTTCGAAAATACAGATTTGTATCAATATTATCCCAAACCATTTGAAAGAGACTTATCATTGAAGAAAAAACTGAAATCCGAAAATTGACCATCTCAATTATCAACGTTAAGACCAGTGGTATAATCTTTTCAGTCTTCCAGTCGTCTTTTATTATAGATGTACAGGGTGAGCCAACGATAGAGTAAAGTTCTTTATCTCATTTATTTCGGGAATGACGAAAAAGTTAAATACAATAGTTTTAGGGAATGTTAAGGTGTACAGTTTAAAATTATTTTTGAGTATACAGGGTACTTCAAAAAAGCGTGGCCGATATAACATATGTTTTTTTTAAATGGAACATTCTATTTTCTGATTTATTTTTAAATTCTGCGTAAAATTTTATAACTTTTTTATTAATAATGTTATATACCTAGTAGTTTTTCTTATATTTCAATTTTTTTTAAAAAAAATACTAGTTTTCAGTTTTGTAAAAAATTGCCGGTAGCGCCATTGTTTCTGAAGGTGGAATACTCATAATTGGTACGAGCGTTCTATAGACACGAAAAAAAAAGATATATGTAAAGAAATTTCAGTTAGATGCTACAGGGTGTTCAAAATAAATTTCGACTATTTTAAATTGAAAACTCTCAAATTTTTTAAATGGTTTATTTTAAATTTTTTAATTTTTTACCCTTGTTTTTAATACACTTACGGTATAACATCATAGTTGCCAAGACAAAACAAAAATGTAGACATTGTCAAATTTTGACATGTCTATTAAGCAAGTAAAAATAGTTCAATTTGTTGTAGTAAGTGACGTATGAAGGTAATAGTTATGGATTTTCTTAAAAATGAATTAATTGATATGGATTATATACTGGGCGAGGCGGGAAAAAATTGTCTTTTGGCAGTAAGGCTTTACGGAGCGAAGTACCCTAACAGACGTATACCATCTAGAAAATATTTTCAGTGCTTAATGGAACGGATTGATGGTAGTGGTAGCGTTAAGTATACGAAACGGAAAGTAGTAAACCAGAATGCTACCAATGAGGAAAAAGAAATCGAGATTTTACTTCATGTTGAAGATAATCCCCAGACAGCAGCCGTCAACAAGCTGACTTATCTGACACATCCCAATCTACGGCTAATCGCACCACGAGAAAATACAAGTATCATCCCTTTCATATGAAATTACACCAAGAAATTCAAGACCGTGATTTTGAACGACCAGTAAACTTTTGTACCACCATGAATGGAGCAATAGAGGCCGATTCAAATTTTTTATCCAAAATAATGTTTTCTGATGAAGCTACTTTTCGTAGTAATGGAGCAGTTAACAGCCATAACATGATTATTATTCAATAGTTAATCCATTTTGGGTCCGGAAAGTTCAAAACCAAAACCATTGGTCGCGTAATGTATAGTGTGGAATATTAAATTTTCGAATTATTGGTCCATATTTTTTCCGCGAACCGCTTAACGGGCCTAGATATCTAAATTATTTGCAAAACGAATTACTCCAGCTTCTTGAAGAAGTTGATAACTTTAAAAGGGAATAAATGTGGATTCAACAATATGGAACTCCTGCTCATTACTACCGGGAAGTTCGGGAATTTTTAAACGATCGTTACCCACAAAAATGGATCGGTAGGGATGGATTCATTTAGTAGCCCCCTCGATCATGTGACTTATCACCTTTAGACTTCTTTTTGTGGGGCTACATTAAAGATCGTGTTTATGTGAATCCCTCTACAACACCAGTAGATATGGAATATAGGATACGAGATGCGTGCAGGACAATAACGCCCTTTATGCTAAGGAAGTGATAGTAAAACCACTAAACATAGTAGATGGGCACATTTTTGAACATTTATTACGTCATAATAATCAATCATTAGATAAGTGAAAGTATATTAAAATTATTATTAACTATTTGTTTATGTTTTCAAAATTGAATAAAATTCAAAATAAATCGAAAACTATTAGAAATAGGTATATGACATACTTAATAAAAGTTGGAGGGTTTTGTAAAATCTATCAGAAAAAATAATAACATCCAGGATGTGTCATTTAAAAAAATTGAGATTTTTCAATTTAAAATAGATCGAAATGTCTAAATTTATTTTGAACGCCTGTAGCATCTAGCTCAAATTTCATTACATATATCCTTTTTTTCATCTCTATAGAACGCTCGTACCAATTATAAGTATTCTACCTTCAGAAACAATGGCGCTACTGGCAATTTTTTACAAAACTGAAAACTAGTATTTAAAAAAAAAAAAATTGAAATATTAGAAAAATTACTAGGTTTAGGTGTATATATATATATATATATATATATATATATATATATATATATATATATATATATACATATATATATATATATATATATATATATATATATATATATATATATATATATATAAAATAATTATGAAAAATTAAGCAGAATTTAAAAATGAATTAGCAAATAGGAAGTTCCATTTAAAAAACACATATGTTATATCTGCCACACTCTT
>CM032456.1:200611783-200920708 GCA_019049505.1 Pachyrhynchus sulphureomaculatus | reverse complement strand
TTAACCCGTGCCTGATCGAAGTTAAAGCTGTAAAATTCGATTTTTTGCAAAAAAAATCCTGGTTATTCCCTTATAAAATGACACCCATTCGTCCTAGAAACCTGACTCTTGTTTCATTTCATAGGAAATGTTGTTGTTTTAAAGTTTTACTCCTACCACTTTTTTGTTAAAACTTTTATATTTGAAGATGTTCATCATCCAACACCGGACATGATTCGATTCCTCAAATTCGACTTTCGACCTGTTTAGAAAATGAAAGTGAAAAATGGCAACAAAGATACATAACTTAAATACTTTTGACCATTTTTTTTTCCTTTGTATTATAAACAATTATACAAATACATTATTATACAATAAATAATAAGACATAAAATTGTCATTTATATCACTTTATAAATAATTTTACGAATTGCAGGGTAGTGGATGGATACCTACCTCTTATTTAGTTCTATTCTTTAAAAGGTTTGTTTTTGTTACAAAAAAGCTATTGCTAAGGACCCTTTTATCAGAGAATTCTACCTGTAGTGTCATAAACTACACCCCTTCTTTTTTGTTCCTTGTCTGAGATGCCCGGGGAGAAGTCAATAAGTTTACGTTTGCCTTTCAAGCAAATCCAGGCAATATGTTTTGATACCACTACAGTAAATACTGGCTGCCTCGCAGGAACCTGCGTTTTGCTAGAGCAATTATTAGAAAAAAAAACTTCTGTATTTAGCATGTGCCACCATATTTTACAAGTTATTCTCTGATCAGTTTTTGGTTTAAAAATGGACACAATCACTGACCCCCAACCAGATATTTTTTAAAAGTTTCAGATTGGGTGGTCGAAGCTATACAAGACGAAATAAAAAAACTGCTATTGAAGATAAAAATATTAGATATAGAATAGATAATTCAGATCAAATATCAAGTTTTCTTATCGAATAATTAAAAAAATCAACAGCCAAGAGATGATTATAAAGAGTTTATCCCACTTTGTTTATTTTTTTTAGGACGTACTCCTCTAAAAGACATACCTGGTGCAATTCATCACGCCAGATGGACGGCAAAGGCCATTTATTATCTCAAAATATATCTTTTCGGAGATCAATTTTCATTAATAGATTTAGAAAAAAAAAGAAATTACAATTTATTTATAACCAATATTTATGTAAAAGCGTGGTTCAAAACCCCCAAACTCACTTTGGCCCCCTATCAAGACCTACAATTGTTAAAATCTTTTGTGAAATACAGATAAATTGATAAAGAACTTGCAGAAAATTATCTGTGGTATCTCAATTCGGAGCTAGTTGCATTTTCATTTTTTGATGAAACTTTAGAAAAAAATGTTAAAACAAGCATGGCTGCAAAATGTCTGAAATTAATTTCTGTTGAAGAAAAAAGTTACGATAATAGGAATGTAAAGGAAGGCTCAATCTCGAACAAGTGGAGGATATATTGGAAAAAAAAATTGATTATTTTATTTCTTATCAAACTCTAAATTTTTTAAAGAAATTTGAAATTGATACACATACTGATCCTGATGAATGGTGTGACAATTCACACTATTTAAAAGCTAACAAAATAGTAAACAGTTTTAAGGTTGTCAATGACACAGCGGAAGGATGTGTAAAATTATTTCAAGACTTCTGTTTGACGAAAAATGAAGAACAACGGCAATTTCTGAAAGTAGGAAATTTTTTTCTGATTCTTCAAAGGTTACCTTATCTAAGCCATTACCACTTTGATCTGATAATAAATTGTAAATATCAGTAATAATAACTTCTTTCCTTTATATTGCTTCTTTTTTTATAACTAAATTTTAAATAACCCGGTGCAACATTTTCGAGATCATCGAATGTAAATTAAATTCTGACTTCAGTTTCTGGAAGTGCCCACCCAAACTACCAAAACCCTATTTGGGTTTTGATAGTTTAGTTCGAATTTTTTTTTTGCCATCATCAATTTTTTTGCTCGAGCTCTGGTTTTTTTGCACGGCTATATCTCGTAAATTATTGGGAATTTCTCAATGCAATCTTCAGACGAAATGTTCTTCATACAAAAATACACAATTTTTGTGAACATGTCGAGGCCAGATTTTCACTCTTTCGGAGTGTTTTTAATGCAGAAAGCCCGAAAAAATGCTATTTTTTCACATTTTCGACCATAACTCACAAACCGTGCATATTTTAGCATAACTGTCTTCGACAAAAATGTTCTTTGCATAAACACGAGTAACTTTGCTGCACATTGCAATAACCTACAATCGATCCTTATAGTTCTTTTGGCCGTTGTAAAGAATTTCACATCAAAATTTCAGCTTTTTCCAGGTTTTACGTTCAAGAAACTGGTTTTTAGCTCACTTTTGAATGTTTACTAACCATTAGCATCTATTTTTCGTAAAGAAATTGAAAAAAATATTTTTGTTTGTAAACTGTTATGGTACACATACACACACGCTAGAATTTGCGAAATAAACTTTAACACAAAAAACCGGTCAAGTGCAAGTTAAACTTGCGCAATTAGTGTTCCGTACGTTGATTGCTTTTTTAAAATAAAAAAATTTTGTTACAGAGGTATAAAATGATCAGTGACTTCACAAAATACACCCCAAATGAGTTTTCAACAAAGTTTGTTTTCAATCTTTACTGAAATCTGATGACCTTGAAATTTTTTTTTTTTTTTTTTATATACCATATAAATTATTAAAGGTAATGCACTCGTGATAATTTTCGTTCAATCTACACCCCGTGGAGAATATTCCAGAATTTTTTCGAAATTTTTTTGATAAGTACTTTTCGAGATAAGGCCCGGGACAGCGATTTTTCGCGAATTTTTAAAAAATAATACAAAGAAAAGTGCGCGCAAGTATAATATTATATATATATTTTTTACTCGTGTTTTCACAAGCTTTCATTTGACACCACCCTTGATGACCTAGTAAAAAAAATTTTTTTTTCACTTCCGACTGCATCCCCCAAAACTAACCCCTTAAGTCAAAATTTAATTCTCAAAAGTACATGGCTCTGATCAGGCCATCAATTCCTATATTATTACCAAATTTCACCTTTCTATGTCAAATAGTTTTGGAGAAAATCGGGTGTGACAGACAGACAGACACCGAAGTGATCTTATAAGTGTTCCGTACGGAACACTAAAAAGGATATATTTGCTGATGAAAGCTGAAATTTGGGTGTGAAATGTATTATTTGGTGGGGGAATTCCTTACAACGGCCAAAAGAACTATAAGGATCGATTGTAGGTTATTGCAATGTTCAGCAAAGTTATTTGTGTTGATGCAGATAACATTTTTGTCGAAGACACTTATGCTAAAATATGAACGGTTTGTGAGTTATGGTCGAAAATGTGAAAAAATGGCATTTTTTCGGGCTTTCTGCAATAAAAACACCCTGAAAGAGTGAAAATCTGGCCTCGATATGTTCACAAAAATTGTGTATTTTGATATGAAGAACATTTCATCTGAAGATTGCATTGAGAAATTTCCAATAATTTACGAGATATAGTCGTGCAAAACCAAAGCTCGAGCAAAAAAATTGATGATAGCAAAAAAGAAAAAATTCGAACTAAACTATCAAAACCCAAATAGGGTTTTGCTAGTTTGGATGGGCACTTCTAGAAACTGAAGTCAGAATTTAGTTTACATTTTATGTGCTGCACTGTGTAATAAAATACATTTGAACATTATTTCTTCTCATTTCTATACCTCTTTGCTTTTCTTTTCTCCTAAATCGTCCATTTTCAGTTTGGATTTTGCTCTATTTATTTTTGAAAACAGTTTTAATTAAACCCTATTTTATGTACATACTGAAAAATTATATAAAATAAAATCTAGAAAGCCGATTTATTTGAATCTTGCAATTTTTTTAGATATTTTCATAAAAAATCAATTTTTATAAAAAGTCAGAACTTCAACCTTGATGAGGCACGGGTTAACGTTATCCAATTGAGCTGAAACTTTACCGATCTCATTTCTTAGTTAATTGGCAACTTTTAGGAGGGCCCTCCAAATAAAGTCGCACATTGATTTTTAGTGTTCCGTACGGAACACTTATAAGATCACTTCGGTGTCTGTCTGCCTGTCTGTCTGTCTGTCACACCCGATTTTCTCCGAAACTATTTGACATAGAAAGGTGAAACTTGGTAATAATATAGGAATTGATGGCCTCATCAGAGCCATGTAGTTTTGAGAATTAAATTTTGACTTAAGGGGTTAGTTTTTTGGGGGGTGAAGTCGGAAATGAAAAAAAAAATTTTTTACTAGGTCATCGAGTGTGGTGTCAAATGAAAGCTTGTGAAAACACGAGTAAAAAATATATATATATAATATTATACTTGCGGGCACTTTTCTTTGTATTATTTGTAAAAAATTCGCGAAAAATCGCTGTCCCGGGCATTATATCGAAAAGTACTTATCAAAAAATTTCGAAAAAATTCTGGAATATTCTCCACGGGGTGTAGATTGAACGAAAATTATCACGAGTGCATTACCTTTAATAATTTATATGGTATATAAAAAAAAAAACAAAATTTCAAGGTCATCAGATTTCAGTAAAGGTTGGAACCAAACTTTGTTGAAAACTCATTTGGGGTGTGTGTTTTGTGAAGTCACTAATTATTTTATAGCACCGTAACATAAATTTTGACTTAAGGGGTTCGTTTTGAGGGGTGAAATCAGAAGTGAAAAAAAATTTTTTTTACTAGGTCATCGAGTGTGGTGTCAAATGAAAGCTTGTGAAAACACGAGTAGTAAAATATATATATATATATATATATATATATATATATATATATATATATATATATATATATATATATGTAAATGTAATACTTGCACACACTCTTCTTCATATTAGTTTTAAAAAATCGAAAAACCGGAAAATTACTGATCAAAAAATTTTGAAAAAATTCTGGAATATTCTTCACGGGGTATAGATTGAACGAAAATTATCACGAGTGCATTACCTTTAATAATTTATTTGGTATATAAAAAAAACAAAATTTCAAGGTCACCAGTTTTCAGTAAAGATTGGAAACAAACTTTGTTGAAAACTCATTTGGGGTGTGTTTTGTGAAGTCACTGATCATTTTATACCACCCTAACAAAAATTTTTATTTTTAAAAACAATCAACGTACGGAACACTAATTGTGCAAGTTCAACTTGCACTTGACCGGTTTTTTTTGTGACCACCCTAATATATATACAGAGTTTTAGATATAGAGATATCAAAACTAGACCCTACCCTGGCTAAGGTGAGTAAATATATTAAGTTAAACAATTAAAAATGAATGTGTAAAAATTTCGAAACTTACAAATGATTGTTGTAAATAAACTCACTGCTGTTTATTATTTTTAATTAGTCGGTTAGGATACATTTTATTTCCTTCATTAAAATTGCAAATTTTTATTTAACAAGCTCTTTTTAAGGTATAATTAATAATAATTTGAATTTTATGTAATCAGCTCGCTCTCCGAATTGTAGTTTCATAAATTAACATTTTTTTGTAGTTCCAGGCTTAAGTCAATGTTTGTTTTAGATTTATTTTATATAAGTTTGACATAACACTAATTGGTTTTTGATTTGAATTTTTCTGGCTGTTGGCTCCGAATTTATTGCGGCCAAATGAAATGGATTTAATTGCTTCCGGCTCTGATTAACCTCAGGCTATAACTTGTAATTAGCAATCTAATTTTAACACCTCCTAAACAATTAATTTTGGATGAAAGTTAATTTTTAATACTTTTATGGACGGAGTGTTAATTGGGTTTGTAGCAGGGAAACAACATTCTTTCCCTCCCAGTTCGGAAATGTTTAGTTTGCAGGATGCTGATTTTTTTTTTTTGATTTTTTAACTAAACTTTTTAAATTATAGTAAATTAAAATTTTATACATATAATACAAACCGCGCGTTTATATACACCGGCTTTTTTCTGGCTCGTCAGCTAGTTATTTTTTCTATATTACTATTTTTCGTATTTTATTCTCAAATTGTCTCTGGAGTTTTTTCACTCATATTTATTAAAATATAATTAATTAATTTTGAGAAATTTGTATATATAACACAGGGGAACAGCTGTTTTGGTGTAGAGGTTTTTTGAGCTGATTCTATATCAATTTGATGTCCTGAATTCAAATAACGTATTCATTTGTACCTAGGAGCTCAAATTTTTAAGATATACAATTTTAGAGAAATATAAGTTACATTATTGTAACTCAAATCCGTAAGTGTAGTAAACAAAAGTAGATACGAAATTTTTATTTTAGTTATTCAAAATACAATATTATGTCGTACTTACAAACAAAAAAAAAAAACATTGAAGAAATGAAATAGACACTCAACACTTGGAAAGCTTCTTTTCCGCGACATTCTTGAATGTTTTTTTAAACAGTCCCTTTTTAAACTCCAGCAGTAATCTGCCATCATGTGCATATCCCATCTTCCTTGGTAGCGGTCCTCCATAACTTTAATATCTTGGTGAAATCTTTCACCTTGTTCCTCACTCATGCCTCCTAAATTTTCTGGAAAAACGGTCTAAGTGGCTGTGTAAATAGTGTATTTTAATACTCATATTGCACCCTAAGGATTTGAAACTATTAAGCATCTTGTTAACCATTTCAACATAGTTTTGAGCTTTATGTTTGCCTAGAAAATTTTCTACAACTGCAACAAATGATGTCCAAGCTTCTCGTTCAACTTGATTCATTGAATTTATGAAGGCAGGATCCTTAATTAATTGTCTTATTTGTGGGCCGTCAAATATCCCTGCTTTGAGTTTTTCTGTGCTCAACTGATGCATTTTTACCCCTATGTATGCAAAACAAGACCCATTCTTATCAAGAGCCTTTACAAATTGCTTCATTAAGCCCAACTTTATATGTAACGGAGGAAGTATGATTTTTTTCTCTTTCAACCAAAGCGTCGTTAATGACATTCTTTTCCCCAACGTCCATGTTTTCTCTCTGAGGCCAATCTTTTCTAACCCAGTGGTGTGTTTTGTCCCTACTATCCCAGAGGCACAAGAAACACGGATATTTCGTGTAACCACTTTGCTGCCCAAGAAGAAAGTTTACCATTTTTAAGTCTACACAAATCATCCATTGATGTTCGTAATACTTTATCTTCTGCAAGACCAAAGCTATGGTATTATATTCTTCTTTCAGTTTCGTTGAGTGAGCTAGTGGTATTGAACCATATTTATTCCCATTATGTAGAAGGACACATTTTAAACTTCGCTTTGAACTGTCAATAAATAGGTGCCAATCATCTGGAACATATATTCAGAAAGTCCCATTTCTTTCATGAGTCCCCTAATTTTGTGACAAAATACAAGATTGTCTTCTTGAGAAAAGAATGGTAGCAGATCTTTTTCTCTTGTACGGTAAAAGGTAATTTTGGTTCCTTGTTCCAGTAAATTTTTGTCGTTCAACCTAGAAGCCAGTACTTCAGAAGCTTTTTTCGATAAATTGAGATCCCTGGTGAGATCATTTAATTCATTTTGATTGAAGCGTTGAGGAACTGATGACGTCCCCTAATAGTCACTGTTAGTTTCATTAGCAACAGAACTTTTATTAGCATCAGAAGAGCGATCAGAGGGAAAATATTCGTCATCAGAGATATGTGGTAGCTGATGAAATGTTGGAATCGGTATTTCATCTGAGTGCGGGATAGGGCGTATTGCCGAGTCTAAATTGGGATAAGTCCACTTACTGCGGTTATTTCGATTGATTCCATTAGTATTTACTAAACAGAAATAACAATCATTGAAGTGGTTTTTTTGGTTCTCTCCAAACCATTGGTACGCCGAATTTTAGACATTTTCTTTTCCCGGTAGTCCACTGCCGTAAATGCTCTGTACAAGTTTTACATACGAGATGCGGGGCCCACGTTTTGTCCTGATCACCAAGCTTAACTCCAAAGTATCCAAGATACGCTCGCTTTACAAAGTCAGTAATAGTTTGTCTGTTTTGTTGAAACATGTATTCTCCGCATATATAGCAAAACACATCAGGTTGATTTACACAACTTCTTCTTGAACTGGAACCTGAACTCATTTTAATTCTGTTCAATAACACAAAAACACTCTTTTCTTAACATAAAATAACACGCCGAATTCGATCTACTCTCATTAGTAAGAACGCACAAACTGACGAGACTTACCCGAGTTAGGTGATTAAAAGGGTCAGTTCAGGTACCTGATAGGCAATGGTTCCACTATTTATAGATTTACCTGGAATTTACTCAATTACAGACTGACAATAAAACCATTGTACCTACATTAATGAATATATAATAATTTTAGAACTCTCATAAATGAATATACTGAATAAAAACCACATTGGTAGATAAGTTGATGTATCTAAAAAAGTAGAGCTGATAGAGAAAAACGGATTGCATGTATAGATTTAGCGTCCCAAATATAGTTAAAATCAGCTCTAAAATCCCAGGCACCAAAACAAAAATATTTTTTTTTGTTGCCCTGTGTAATCTAACTGAAAAAAAAAAAACATAAAATATTTTTTAACCTGTTTTCACTCATATTGTTCCCAATATCAAGCATTCTATGCAAAATGTGAAACTCCCATAGTCCTTAAGATTATAAGAGAGAATAAGAAAAAAATAAATAAAAAAATAACCGGCGAAGTGCGAGTCGGACTTGCGCAATTAGTGTTCCGTACGTTGATTGCTTTTGAAGTAAAAATTTTTGTTACAGAGGTATGAAATGAACAATGACTTCACAAAACACATCCCAAAAGTTTGTTTCCGATTTTTGTTGAAAACTGACCTTGAAATTTTTTTTTATATACCAGATGAATTATTAAAAACTAATGCACTCGTGATAATTTTCGTTCAATCTACACCCTGTGGAGAGTATTCCAGAATTTTATCAAAATTTTTTGATCAGTACTTTTCGAGCTAAAGGGGTGGAGCGATTTTTGGCAATTTTTTAAAAATAATAGAAGGAAAAGTTTACGCAAATATTACATTATACATATTTTTGAACTCGTGTTTTCACAAGCTTTCAGATTTAGTATTACTTTCAGAAAATAAGAAACCTATTTATTAAATAAATATTTAAATGCAAATAATAAAATCAAAACATTTAATAATAAGAATAATACAGAAAAACCGATAATTGTAATTAATTAATCTTAGAAAGAAGTAATATTTTAACTAAGTAATACAATGGGGCCTGACGTCACGTCTGGAAGACCTAGACTATGCGGACGATATCTGCCTTCTATCTCACTCCTTAAAGGACGCAAAAGCCAAACTGACTTGATTAGCAGAGGAGGCAGAAAAAGTGGGGCTGCGGATTAACAATTCCAAAACAAAAGAGATGAGAATAATGAACAATGAAAATATAACCTTAACTCTAAATAATCGCCCAATCGAAAAGGCACAAAAGTTCACGTGCCTAGGCAGTGTGATGGATACGAACGGAGGGACAGAGGCTGACGTCAAACAAAGAATACTCAAAGCACAGCAAACATTCGGGATTCTCAACAACATCTGGAGGTCCCGCATACTGTCGCCAAACATAAAAATATGCCTCTTCAACACAAATATCAAATCGGTGCTTCTGTACGGCTGTGAAACCTGGAAAGTGACTAAAAGTATTTCCAATCAACTACAAGTCTTTAAAAACAAGTGCTTACGCAAAATCTTACGAATATACTGGTCGGACCAGATACCAAACACCGAGTTATGGGAACGAGCGAAGCAAACACCGATAGAGTACAATATCAAACGCAGAAAGTGGCGGTGGCTGGGCCATACCTCCGCAAACCCGCAGACGATATTGCAAAACAATTGAAACCTACAGGGCAGTCGTGGCAGGGGCAGACCGAGACAGACATGGAGACGCACAATTTTGGAAGAAGCCAAGCAAGCTGGCAAGTCATGGGGCGAAATAAAAAACCTCGCTAGAAACAGAGTCAAGTGGGGAAGTTTTGTGTAGGCCCTTTGTTCCCCAGCGGAATAGCGGGATTTTATATATATATATATATATATATATATATATATATATATATATATATATATATATATATATAACACAATAAAAATAAATAAGTAAAAACTATTTTATACTAGATATAAATTTGCTAGGTATTTATTCCAAATGTTCAAAATGCTGTCCGTTGTTTCTCACCATGGCTCTCATAACGTTTTTCAACTGAATTTCAGTAATTTGATTTACTGCTCTTCCTCAGCGCATTTCTAAATCATTTCTGTCTGTTGGTGGATTTTTGTAAACTTTTTCTTTTGGATGGTTCCATATAAGAAATCGAAAGGCGTAAGATCTGGCGATCTTGCAGGCCACTTATTAGGTCCATTGGTACCTAACCAATTTGCACCAAATCTTTAATTCAAGTAGTTTACTACATTTTTACTACTGTGGGCTAGAGCGCCATCCTGCTGGAAAATAATGTCTCCACGATTTAAAGGTAAAGTTTCTAAAAAATCTTCAACATCATTTTGAAAGAACTCCAAATATCTTTCTCTATTTAACGCACCATCAAATATAATAAGACAAATAATTCTTGTGCCAAGAATACCCAACCACACGTTAAAGCCGAATCTTTCTTGATAGGCACTTACTCGCATATTTTTAGGATTTTCTTGGACCCAATATCGAATATTGTTGCGATTAAATAGAGCCACAGTGGTAAATCTAGATTCATCTGAAAATAGAATGTTGTAATGAAATTGCTTATCAAGGTGGTATCTTTGCAAAAACCAAATACAATAATCCATTCTTCTTTAGTAATCTGTTTGAAATAAATGTTGATTTATTTGATATTTGTAGGACCTGAATTTATATTCTCTTAAAATGCGGCGAGCGGTTTCACGATTTACACCGGTTTGTTCTTCAACATGTCTTATAGAAATTGTGGGATCTACCTGAACAATGGCCAATACATTAGCAGGTTCAATCGGTTGCCTTCTAAACTGCTGCTCTACCCATAAAAAATAATTGTTGGGTGGGTGCCTCCTATCGGGATATCTTGCCATGTACAACTGGGCGGCTTGTTGGCTATTCTTTCTGCACTCTCCATAAATTAATAACATGTCTACTTTTTCATCCGTTGAATACGTTTTTGTTAACGAAAAATTATTTTTGACGTAAAGTAAACAATAATAATGGCCATTTTGGTAACACGCAGCAACCATGGCTTTCGGTTCGTCTGTTTTATCACAGCCTACTAATTCCATAATGGAACTTGTTGATATCACATTATTGCTTAATAAAACGGTTTATTTTCTGAAAGTAATATTAAATCCAATTGACCTTAAGGACTTCTGTTAGATGTATGTTGGCAAAAAAGTGTTATATGTAACTAGGTTAAATAAAAAATATGTGTTCCTATCCTAATTTCGGGAATATTGATCATTATTTATGTAAATGAATATAGAGCATAAAATTTTGTAGGAGCCACTTAGACTCGCGAAAATGGCACGATAAATGGATAGTCTTAAATTCTTTCCAAAGTGAAATAAAACGAACAAAAACAGTTGCTAGTATATCTGCCATGGTCGCCTAAGTTTAAAAGTTTAAATCAGTTTTTGCCGGTCACCTGTCGAACAAATCTCAACTTGTGATACATCATTGGAAAGAGGATTTCAAAGCGAATTGAAATTGATAAAAAAATATACAGGGTTCCCTTAAAAATAAGAAAGTTCCAGTCACTTCCGGTCAAACCGGAAGGAGTTAAAAATATTTCTTAAGTGAGAAAAAGCCTAATAATGTCCCATTCTCATATCTAAAAAAGCAAATATGTAACTTTCAAAATAAAAATATTACAGAGTGTTACATGTTGTCTGTTTCACCCGGTATATATATATATACATATATATATATATATATATATATATATATATATATATATATATATATATATATACACATTGCTCTTATATTTGTTTGTAACTAATTCATTAGAATTTATTTTATACTTTTTTCTTTCTTTTCTTCTTCAAAAAAGGGTACTATTTTGCTATTATATATTTTAAATTTGACATGTGGTATACGAAAATTAACTGGCAGTATTTTAGTATTTATTTTTTTTATTAAAAATATATCAACGCTTTGTTTCAAATTCGATAAAGTGAACGTTTTACATTTGAAAAAGTTAAAATTGGCTGTTAGTTACGTAGCCATCAGTGGGTTTCAAGGAATCATTATGGACTTAATTATCGGTGGAGGTAGCCGTCTAGGTGCTTGTTTTTCGTATCGTAGCGATAATTTATTAGTTTTAGAGTTTAAATCAGTTTTTTGCCGACCACCTGTCGAACAAATCTCAACTTGTGATACATCATTGGAAAGAGGATTTCAAAGCGAATTGAAATTGATAAAAAAATATACAGGGTTCCCTTAAAATAAGAAAGTTCCAGTCACTTCCGGTCAAACCGGAAGTAGTTAAAAATATTTCTTAAGTGAGAAAAAGCCTAATAATGTCCCATTCTCATATCTAAAAAAGCAAATATGTAACTTTCAAAATAAAAATATTACAGAGTGTTACATGTTGTCTGTTTCACCCGGTATATATATAGATATATATATATATATATATATATATATATATATATATATATATATATATATATATATATATATACAGTCCCTGGCCAAATTATTGGACGCACTGTATTTTTTTTAGTAATTTTATGTTTCTTAAGAGTTTTTATGCAATAATGGTATATTTAAACTACAATATTATTGATTTTTATTTAAAAAAATTGTTGTAGACTACATATTTGTATTTATTTTTAACATATGGCAACACTGTATTGACAAAGTGATACATGAACGTAAACAAGTACAAACCTGTATCAGTCGCGATCGGAATCGAGTCAGGTACGGACGTGTTTCTGTGACTTTATGGACTGTGATTGTTTGTTTAACAGTTTTATACTACTCAGTTATTAGTTTATTTTGTATGCAGTGTTTTAAAAAAGTAATTGGACTATTTTCATTATGGGTAGAAAAGGCGATCTTTCACCACGTAAAAAAGCTGAAGTGAAGGCCCTTGTGATTGCGAAAACATTTACAAACCGAGAAATATCACGAAGATTGGAGGTTTCTGAAGCTAGTGTACGACGCATAAAAAAGAAAATTGAGCCAGGGAAGGAATTAAGCCCGAAAAGAAAGAAAAGATGCGGTAGAAAACCAATTTTCACTCCACGGTCAGAGAGATGTTTGAAGAAAATTTGTGTAGAAAACAGATTTGCTACCACAAAGGTAATAAAATCACAACTCCAGGATGCTAGCGTAAGTGCTTCTGAGCGCACTGTTCGAAGAAAATTGAAAAGAAAGAATTAGATTTTAAGGCCTGTCGCCCCGCCAGGAAGCCCAAGTTAACAGCTGCAATGAAAGCAAAGCGCCTGAAGTGGGCCAAACAATGGCAAGACAAAGATGTGGACTTCTGGAGATCGGTAAGATACAGCAATTTAATCAATAATTGATACATTATTATCATTTTCAGTTAAATAAAGCAAATAAACATGGAAGTTTATATATTTTTCCTATTTTTGACAGGTCTGCTTCAGTGACGAAAGCACATTCGAAATTTCGCAGAATAAAGCTCAGTATGTGCGTCGTCGTCATGGAGAAAAGTTTCATCCTGATTGTGTCGTCCCGACGGTTAAACATCCCACCAAAGTGATGATTTGGTCAGTCATCAGCGGCAAGGGCACTGGACGTCTGTAGGTCGTCAAAGGAATAATGAGGCAAGATCAGTACAAAGAAGTATTACAAAATCGGTTGATTCCGCAGCTCAGAGAATGGTTTCCAAATGGGGAACCATTCACTTTCATGCAAGATGGAGCTCCCTGCCACACTGCTCGGTCTGTTAAAGCTTTTTTGACAGAAAAAAATATCCCTCTGTTGGATTGGCCGGGTAATCGCCCTGATATGAACCCCATTGAAAATGTGTGAGAGCTGATGAAAAGAGAAGGGGCTAAAGATGTGATTACCAACAAAACCCAGCTCCTAGAAAAGATTATTCATGTGTGGAATCATCATCCTCAAATGCAGGAGACAGTACAATCTTGCATTGATAGCATGCCGCGCAGAATTAAAGCTTTGATAGCGGCTAAAGGTGGCTCAACTAAATATTGACTTTTACTAACATTAATTTCACTTTTCTTTAAAACTTAATAAACTTATGCTTTTCTAAATTAATGCTGTTTTATTTATGTCAAATAAATAGGTAATTGATTGGATAATATAAAAATAAAAAACAAATCAATTTAAAATAATAAAACGGTACAATATCACTCGGTAATTAATATTTTACATGAAATCTTGCAGTGCGTCTAATAATTTGGCCAGTATATATATATATATATATATATATATATATATATATATATATATATATATATTCATATATATACATATATATATATATATATATATATATATATATATATATATATATATATATATATATATATATATAAACATTGCTCTTATATTTGTTTGTAAGTAATTCATTAGAATTTATTTTATACTTTTTTCTTTCTTTTCTTCTTCAAAAAAGTGTACTATTTTGCTATTATATATTTTAAATTTGACATGTGGTATACGAAAATTAACGGGCAGTATTTTAGTATTCATTTTTTTATTAAAAATATATCAACGCTTTGTTTCAAATTCGATAAAGTGAACGTTTTACATCTGAAAAAGTTAAAATTGACAGTTACGTAACTAACAGCCATCAGTGGGTTTCAAGGAATCATTATGGACTTAATTATCGGTGGAGGTAGCCGTCCAGGTGCTTGTTTTTCGTATCGTAGCGATAATTTATTCTCACCAATTTGGTATAATTGGTGTCTTTGAGGTCGATACGGACGGTGAAATGTTTAAAACCGGGAGCTGCTTTTCTTTAATTGCACTAATCTCTTGGATCATTTGGAATAACATTAATTAACACATTTGAATTTAAATAAAATGTCCATTAAACGATTGAAAAGTGATACACCTAAATTTTCTTTGACTCAGTCCCTTATTTTTTTTTAAATAAATTTACCGATAAAAAGCAGTGGCATAGTCATACAGAGTTTAGAAACAGAAACTCTTTCTGGACTTGCACAATTAGGGTTCCGTACGTTGATTGCTTTTAAATTAAAAATTTTTGTTACGTAGGTATAAAATAATCAATGACTTTACCAAACACACCCCAAATGGTTTTTCAACAAATTTTTTTTCTAATCTTTGCTGAAAATTATACCAGATAAATTATTATAGGTAATGCACTCGTGATAATGTTCGTTCAATCTACACCCTGTGGAGAATATTCCAGAATTTTTTCAAAATTTTTTTATCAGTACTTTCGAGGAGAGCAATATTTCGCGATTTTTTGAAAATAATACAAAGAAAAGTACACAAGTATTACATTATATTTATTTTTATTTGATCCCTCATTCGATTACCTGGTAAAAAATTAGTCAAAATTTAAATTTCAAAACTACACGGCTCTGATGAGGCCGTCAATTCCTATATTAATACCAAAATTTCAACTTTCTATGTCAAATAGTTTCGGAGAAAATCGGGTGTGACAGACAAACAGATGGACAGACACACAGACGGGCAGACACAGAAGTTATCTTATAAGTGTTACGCACGGAACACTAAAAATATTGGAAGCTTTGAATACAATGGATACAAATCGAAGCCCTTGATAAAAAAAACCTCTTGCATTAAAACTCTAAAAGCTTAGATCTTGCCAAATATAGGAAACAAGAAAATCAAGGTCTGGGATGGTTAAAAATATACATTCCATTTAAAAATTGATATGTGGGAAGGGTTGAATATATTTTACAAAAAAGTACCTTGAAAAAAAACCGGTCAAGTGCAAGTCAGACTTGCGCAATTATTATTCCGTATGGTGATTACTTTTAAAATAAAATAAAATACAATGAAATAAAATCCTTACCAAGGCTAAGTTAATTAGGTCCCTGACATGTATATATCTTAAGATCCAATATGTATTTTCACTTTTTCTCTTAGTCAATAATGTATGATAGTTATAGCTTCTTAGCTACCTAATACCCAATAAATAACTCTAGTTCAATCTAGATATTCGTTTAATTATAAGCAAATAAAATTATTTTGTCTCGGCACCTTATTGAAAAGTATACGAGGATATTACTGATTGCACCGAATACGTATTGATATTTTATAACTGGTAGTCCCAATTAAATTCACAACTTTCAATTAAAAAATCATTCACTATATTGTCAAGACAAATTGTTTTTTCAATACCAGATAAATTATCAAATGTATGCCCTCGTGATAATTTATGCAGAATCTTCCAGAATTTTTTTCAATATTTTCTGATCAGTGCTTTCGAGATGGGGGGGGGGAGACAGCGTTTTTTTGGCCGTTTTTAAAAATAATACGAGAAAACTTTGCTCGAGTATTACATCGTTTGAACTCGTATTTTCACAAGCTTCCGCACCAAACAGTGATACACTGTGGATGAATTTGTTTCGCAACAGTTACGAGTGGATTGTCTGAACCCCAAATGTGACAATTTTGTCGAAGCCATCAAGATGGAAATGAGCCTCATCGCTGAAGATGATTCTCTTCGAAAAATCACTATCCACTTGTTGTTGTTCCATAATCCATTCGACGAACTCTCTTCATTGTGCGTGGTCAGTAGGCTTCAGTTCTTGAGTCAATTGAACTTTCTACGCATAAAGATGCAAATCTTCTGTGAGAATACACTGTAGAGAGCTTCTTGAAATGTCCATTTCTTGGAGTCTCAGCAACACTCTCACGAACTGCTTCAATGTTTTGTGTCGAACGACTTGTTGAAGGACGGCCAGAGCGTTTGAGATCACTAATTGATCAGTCTCCCTGAATTGTTCAATTAATCTCTTCACAGTTGATGAGGTTAAATCACTATTCCGACCATATTTTGTACGAAAATTCCGAACTGTAGCTGCCAATCTTTCATTATTTGTAAAATATTGCTCAACAATGAAAACACGTTGTTCTTTTGTGTAGCGTCCATTTTTAATACCTTTGAACTGTCAGCTGTCACGCTGTGATTTTTGTTTTGTTGGCAATAATTTACCATACAAATGGCCCAAATTCAAATCTTGCGTGAATTTTGGGACACCCTTTATATTATAATAACACGTAGGCTGAAAAGTTTTTGGTCTAGCTACTTAAAAAACACATTTTTTTTAACTTTATTCATTATCATAGTCTCCTTCAAGAGCAATGCAACGCTTTTCTAATATTTCTATACCTGTCTTGTAGAAGGATATGTCTTTGCCTTCAAAATAGGCCTCAGTTCCGGCGATAACTTCTTTATTGGAGCTAAATCTCTTTCCCGCGAGCATTTTTTTGAGGTCTGCGGATAGATAATAGTTGCTGAGAGCCAAATCTGGAGAATATGGTGGATGAGGAAGTAATTCGAACTTCAATTCATGCCATTTTGTCATCGTAACCATTGACTTGTGACACGGTACATTGTCTTGATGAAAGAGCACTTTTTTCTTGTTCATTTGGGGCCGTTTCTTTGTGATTTCTGCCTTCAAACACGCACCAATAACTTTATATAATAGGTATTTGCTATTGATGGTTTTTCCCTTCTCAACATAGTCGATGAAAATTTTTTCCATACGCATCCCGAAATACAGAGGCCAAAACCTTCCCAGCCGACTGTTGTGTCTTTGGTCGCTTCGGGCGGCTTTCACCGACTGCTGTCCACTCTACTGACTGCCGATTTGATTCCGGTAAGTAGTGATGGATCCATGTTTCATCCATTGTGACATATCGCATAAAAAATTCTTTTTATTGCGCTTAAGCAGGTCCAAACAGCGCTCAGAATCATGCAAAAAGTTGTTGTTTTGGGTCCACTGTGAGCAAACGCGGTACCCATTTCGAACAGAACTCTCTCATGCCCAAATGTTTGCAAAATATGACCTATCTCACGCAATTTCACTTTATGGTCATCCAAAACAATTTTGTGGATTTTTTTTAATGTTTTCTGGTATAACAACCTCATTTGGGCGTCCACAGAGTTCAGCATCACTTGTGTCTGTACGATGGTCTTTAAATTCAGCATACCAGTAAATAATGAGTGATTTTCCCGGGGACAGAGTCCCCGTAACACTTATCCAGCCATTGTTTTGCTTGAATGGTATTTTTTCCTATCAAAAAACAGTGTTTAATCAACATGATTCGATTTTTTCCATTGTTTTGAAAATATAAAAAGTAACGTCAATAAAACCACTGTAACTTGTAAATTAATCGTCTAAATATCATGGAATTTTGACAAGTATCGTTTGAAAGTTGGTACTTCCTAAAAATCATATGGATTTTTTTGAAAAGGGTTGATATCTATGTGTCAGACCAAAAACTTTTCAGCCTACGTGTTGCATATTCGTGGTTCATCCAGTTTCTTAAAGTTCGATAATTATAGAGACGAAAGAGTTTTTAACTCAATTCACTTGGTCGATGTAATTAATAAGTCGCATAGCTTGAACGCACGTCATTAGGCCGAAACAGAGAAGGACGATGAACCACCTTGCCTTCTTTTGGATACGCCACTGGCAAAAAGTTTTCAAATATATTAGTATCGTTTTATTATGGGTCGTTAAAAAGATACTTCTCAGTCAGTTGGATAATTCTTTACTAATTTTCTTATTTGTTTATGGGGTTTTTATAGGACTACATACTTACGTGAAAAAGCTATCAGCACGTAGATTATAGAAAATAGCTTACAGGTTTGCGTGTGGATACATAATTTATTTTAATTATTCACTTTGTTGGCCATTAAAAAAAGTGGTTTTAAGTTGTATGCTGTAACACTACTCGGCATTTACATAATTTGCTTTGAAGTGTATATATTCAACAAAATTATAACTTTTTTGTAAGTGCCGTTCCTATGCGGCCGCCATAATTTCACTGTTCAGTTTCATTAGATTTTCTAATTAACTTATCTTAATTAGACTATTTCTCTAATGGGGAACCTCATGGGGAGCAGACTTCCCCTCTTTAATAAAGTTATATAAATCTATCATTTTATCAAAACTAATCTACGGGGATTTTATTTATGATGCTGTTAGTCACACAGAGAAAAGAACTCTTGGAACAATCCAAAATCAGGCCCGACGTCAATCAACGGGAGCTTATTGTACCTCTCCAATTTCCAGTTTGTAATGCATAGCGTCTACACCTCCCCTTTTCTTACAAAGACAAAAATCTTTAATGAGATTTTACTCTACATCATTATTTAAACCCCACATTAAAAGAGCTCTTAAACTTCATCAGTTACATTTAAAATCATTCAGTCCTAATTCCATTCAATCCAGAATAAAGAGATCCTTATACACCCACGAATTCACTTTTACTACATCTGACTCATCTAAATTCCCAAAACTCCCTCCTTGGACCGCCCCTGCTCCCGTTATAGATACCAGCTTGACTAAATATAACAAAGAATCTACTTATCCCTCTCTAATAAAATCGTCGTTCATTCAACTAATTCATGACAAATACCAAAACCATATTCAATATTACACCGATGGATCAAAATCAAACTTAGGAGTGGGTGCCGCCGTGGTTACACCAAATAATATTCATAAATATAAACTAAATAACATTTCAACAATCGAAGAATATGGAAAATGGGGACTTGAGATAAACAAAACCAAAACGAAATACATGTGCGTGGGAGGAGAGCGGAAAGAGTTGGATGTTGAAAATAACATCAAAATTGAAGGCTGTGAGGAGTATACGTATTTGGGGGTAAAAATAACAAGTAAAGAAAGATGTGAGAAAGAAATTGAAGACAGAATCAGCAAAGGACGGAAAGTAATAGGAGCATTAAACCCTGTGCTTTGGTCTAAGGATATACTGGATAAGAGGAAAAGGACAATATATAACACTATCCTTAAAAAAAATGCTATACGGTTCAGAGGTGTGGCAACTGAGTGAAAGGCAAAAAAAGAAACTCTTGTCAACAAAAATGCACTTCTGGCGAAGATCGGCCCGAATCTCTTGCTTAGACAAAATTAGAAACTAGAGAATAAGAGAAAAGATGAAAGCAAATAAGACCATCATTCAGGAAATTCAAGAAAAACAACTACGTTGGTATGGCCACGTACAACGTATGGCCGACGAGAGAATACCGAAGCAAGTAATGCATTGGACACCTGGGGACCGACGAAAACGAGGCCCTAAGTGTACCTGGAACCAAGGTTAGAGAGGGCCATGTCTGAAATAAACCTGTAGCCAGGAGACTGGAACGATAGATGAGAATGGCAACTGGAACCGTAGTCGCAGAACTATGAAGCGGATTTATTATATATAACATTTCAAAATCTATACACTCGAATTATTGGCTATCAGAGAAGCTATCAAAATCGCATTAAAAATAAATAAAAATTCATAGTACTCTCATTATTACAAACTCTCTTAGCCTCTATAAATTCCTCGAAAACATCCAACCCACTAGTGTTAGATAACAATTAACCTCCTACACCTAAGTGACATCCGAAAGAATAACATATATTTGTCAAGACTCCTAGTCACCCAACGTAAGAGGAAATTTTTAGCGGATAAGAATACCAAATTGGCAATCACCTCTGGAACAAACTTAAATTGATTATTATCACCAACAGACTTGACAAATCTTTTCAAGGATACATTCAAGAACTTATTTCAACTCTCATCGGATTTACAAGAAAATAAATTATGGGAATCCAAGCCCTCAGTATATCCACTTTTTCATCTTACAAATTTAATGCGAAAAGAAAATATTTACTGGAGAAGAGTATCGGTAGGACATACAAATCTAACCCATTCATATCTAGATCCCCCCCATTTGTCAACAATATTCCCAAAACTCGTCAAAAAATGTGAAGATTAGATCTAACGATGGAAATTTGCGTCGTGGCTGAGTTCCAACCCTAAATTCGGAGTGGTAAAAATAAAAAGAAAATTAATATATTTTCTTGTGTTCTATTTATTAAAATAATATGATTCCAGACTTAATAGAATTAAAATTAAACATTAATAACGTATCGTAACTTCAACAATGCGAATCAACGATTAAAAAAAAATTAGTTATAATTTTAATGGGAGGGATGTACTTGATGGATTGACAGCAAATTATCAATATTTGCCTTCAGTTTTGTAAGGAATAACCGCAAATCTCCCCGTTCTGTGATGTTCAATCTGCTCCTTTTTTTTTGTTAATAATTTTGTAACGACACTAAAACTTTTTTCGATAAGGTATGACGATGGAAACGCTATCAAAAGTTTTCTCGCAATTTCCCACAGCCCAGGATATTTTTCGGGCTGCAGCCAAAATGTTTGATAGCCTTTTTTAAATTTCACCTTCAGCTCCTCATTGGTGCTAAGCTCGAGTAGCTCCTCTTGTAATACCACATTCGCAACTTCCGTTTCATCAAATGGATTTATGATCCATGGTGGTATTTCCATCGTCAGAATATCTTCAAATCTATTTTTGAAGTCATCATGCAGTGCATTTAAATGTTGAACGTATGTCTGAATATCCTCATCAAGACATTCTGCCTGTGACAAGTTTGGAAACTGGGAGAATTCGCGCCGACTAATATTTTGATCATAAATTTCAATTTTCCAAGAAAAATCGAAATTACACCCTTGTTTTTATTAAATTTAGGCTGTCCCCTTGTAACTGCAAGTTAATGTCATTAAATCTTTTGAACAAATTTGTCAACTACGCGATGTCTGCTTTCAATTTGATCAGGTTTTCTTTTAAATCTGTATCTTTACTTTCCAGAAACTCTAAAACTGATTCAAAAAGTGAGTAAAATTTGTTAAACATGCACCTTTCGACAACCAGCGTACTTCAGTATGTAAGAGCAATCGTTGGAAGTCTTCATCATTTTCGTCGCACAATTGTGCAAATAAACGGGTATTCAACGCATTGCTTCTTATTTTGTTAACTGCTTTAATCACAAATTGAAGCGATTGGTGCAATCTATCACTCAAATTTTTCGCTACCAGGTGTTGTCGGTGGATGACACAGTGAATTGCAGTTACTTCTGGTATAATTCTTTTAAGATGGCTTATAAACCCACGATATCGCCCGAAGATGCCCGAAATAATGTTTGTAAATGGAATCGATTTTTCCTTAAAAAAATCACTAAGGACATTAAATATTGATTCGCCTTTAGTGTCCGTCTCCAAAGTTTTCGCGAATAGCAGCTCTTTATGGATTTCTTCGTCCATAACAAATCGAACATATGCCAATAATAATGCTTCATTACCAGGTAAAGTTGACTCGTCCAGTTGAATAGAAAAATGAGTTGTTTGCAGATAATTACACAAGAAGCCTTCAATATCAGAGCTCATTTCATCAATACGTCTTTGTACAGTGTTGTTACTCAAAGGAATTCTTTTGAGTACGTCAAATGGAGGTTTGTGCAGAACACTTTTTAAAACCTCTTCAACAGCGGGTAAAATTAACTGTTCTCCGATGGTGTGCGGTTTTCCAGATTTCGCTATAAGCAATGAGATATTGTAAGATGCCCGCAAGCCATCATCGTTACTTTGAGACGTTGAAGAGAACATACTGTGCACGGTGGGTCTCTTTTCATATTTTTCCTTCAATGTTTGAAAATATTTTAAATCTTTACCTATTTTATCAGGATGATCTTCGAGCATTGATGGTTTCATAGAGTCATTGCTCAAAACTTTGTTCCATGAAAGGCATATGGGCAATCATTTGTCTGCCTTTGATGGAAGAAAACCAAATTTCAAATAATCAACACTGTACTGTCGACATTTCTTCTTAGATTCAGCCATGTTTCGTATCAGTTACCTACCTGTAAAGAAAAAAATGTTTGTTTTAGTAATCATAAGGCGACATTAAGAGGATATGGCTATTTTAACAGAATAAAATAGGATTAATTAATTATTGCAATGATAAAACCAAAATGCCGGCGGCAAAACTGATTTTAATTATTAAAAACAATAAACTGCTAAGACCCATATAGAGGTGTTCACAAAACGGCTGAACCTATTTTAATGTAATATAAAATATTTTTTGATTAATTATATTTTGATACATTTCTGTAAATTCGAGAGAAAATACTTTTAAACATCAAAACTCCGCGATTTTAATGATTTATTTATTACTTTGATGTACGTTACGAGTGGTACATAAAGACACGTACAATTTATGAAAATATTTTTAGTCATTTAGCATTAGCAACTAGGAGGGCACTGAAATATGTACAAACATGCAGGTCAATCATATATCTCTCCTTTAATGAATCACCATAGTCGGGTAAATAAATAATTTTATAATAAAAAGTACTAAAAGTTCAATCTTTCTCGGCTTTCTGTTCTTTTATAGAAGTATCGAATAATGGCCCTGTTCAGTATTTAATTTTTATTACGTACCTACTACACGCAAACATAACAAATATAATATTATTACAATATAAAATAAAAGTATGAATAACAAATAGGCAGGTACTTACTTTTTCCGGCACTGGTAAACACTGACATCGATTTACTCATACTTTTCTTTTCAAAATTCCAGAAACAAATGAGTAACGTTTGTCCTTGGCATTCGTATTTATATTGGTGAAGAATCAAACAAGTTCATGCAAGATTGCAAGCACAGCACAAGTCGTATTTCGTCCCTTTGCACGTCTGAACGGGTTGCGTTGCGGGCGGGCGGCGCTTTGCAGGTCTCGACGCGCGTTGTACTGAATATCGAATATGCAAGTTTTTACAAGTAATAGTCGCTGACCTTCTTAAAATACACTACTCAAAAAAATGAAGGGAGGTTTTAAAACAAAGAAATTAATGCTAAATAAACAGCCTATCTGATCCATATGCCGGCCTAACTGAAAAATTTTTTTTCAAGCCCGTGGACCAAAAAAAAAAGCAAAATATTTGCAATATTTTTTTCTGTTAGGATTGCATGAGAACCGTAGTTCCTAAAAAATTTTAGCCAAAAAATCTGAAAATTAGAATCTTAAAGCTTCAGAACGTTTTTTTTTGAAAGTCTCAATACGACCATTTTTCACCGAAATACAGCCTGTCAAAAATCACCGAAAAATTTGGAATTTTTTTTGCTTCCTTAATTTTTTTGAGTAGTGTATTATCTGCCTACATTGATACGTAGAGCCAAGCCAACATTTTTGTTCTTTACTATCGAAACCAGATCAATTTTCATGGACTCTCACTTACAACTTGTGAACCCCCATTTTTTTTTTCACGCCAACGTCGACCCCCGTCGAGTCTCCCGTGGACCCCTGGGGGTCCACCTGAACCACTTTGGGAACCACTGCTCTAAACTATAACTGCAATAGGAACTGGCGCTAAATAATCATAGCTATCGATGCGCTTCACCTAAACATACATACATATATAAATACATCTTTAATGACTTACCAAAATATTCTTCAGACATATCCAGATTTATAGATTTATGTTTAAAGTTATATATAGAAATAAAAAATGGCACCACGTCAGAGAAACACTGGGAGAAGTAATGAAAAAGCACCTGAAATAAAATACAACAAGAAGCAATCATGGATGACGAAGGAAATATTGGATATGATGGAAGTAAGAAGAAAATATAAGAACAACAATAATATAATATACAAATAAACCCACAACCTATTAAAAAGAAAGATAAAGGGGACAAAAAACATGTGGCTAAATGAACAATGCACAAAAATAGAAGCATTAGAAAAGAAATCGACACATTTAATTTACATAAGAAAATCAAAGAAGTTGTTAGACTAAGGTTCCAAAGGCAACCACAAGTAATAGAGGATAAAGAAGGTAAACTACTACTGAATATACAAGAAAGAATAGATAGATGGGAAGAATGTATAGGGGAAATGTATAGTAACACAACTAGACCACATAATACAAATAAGCTTAATACAACGGGCCCCCCCCCCCATAAATAAAGACGAAATATTAGCAGCAGAAAATCAGCTTAAAGACAAAAAGGCAGCAGGAGAAAATAATATACCTATAAAAAATCGTTGAAATATTTCTTGAAAAATATAAGGACATTATACAGGACCTCTTCAACATCGTATACAACACAGGTGATGTACCTCATAATTGGTCGACATCGATTTTTATACCATTGTCAAAAAAGAATAACCATAGAAAGTGCGATTAATATCGGACATCTTGAAACTCTTCCTTAAAATAATCCACCAAAAAGTATACAAAAAACTAGATGAACGTACTGGATAAACACAGTTCGGCTTTAGGAACGGATTAGGAACGAGGGACGCATTATTCTCCATCCGCGTTCTGATTGAAAGGTGCAGAAATGTCAACTCTGATGTTTATTTATGCTTTATAGATTTCCAAAAATCCCTTGACGTGGTAAATCATTAGAAAATGTTGGAAATACTACAATCGTGTAATATTGATGACAAAGATTTACAAATAATATCAAGTTTATACTGAAACCAGACTGCCAAAATAAAAGTTGAGAATCGCATGTCCAAAGAAGTAAAAATAAAGAAACGATACGTCAGGGTTGTATTTTGTCACCCCTGTTATTCAATGTCTATTCGGAGGAAATCTTCAATAAAGCACTTTCTGATAAAAAAGATAAAATTACAATTAATGGTGTGTGTGTAAATAACCTCCGCTACGCTGATGATACGGTCGTTCTAGCGGACAGTGAAGAAGGCCTACAAAGACTCATGAATGGAATCGTTGATGCATGTAAGGAATATGGGATGAAACTGAACTCGAACAAAATAAAAACAATGGTGGTCAGTAAGAATTCTAATACAAACAGAAATATTAAAGTACATCAACAAAGAGTTGAAAGGGTGACAAAAATAACGTACTTAGGAAGCGTAATTAGTGAGGATTGGAACCACTCTATTGACATACGCTCAAGAATTGAAAAAGCACGAACGAAGCTCCTTTAATAAAATGCGCAGCATAGTTTGTAACTGCCAACTAAGCTTAAAAACAAGAACAAGAGTGCTAAGATGCCTCGTGTTCTCGATCATGTTATACGGTATGGAAGCTGCAGAAATCAACACAACAAAGAATGCTGCCTGTTCCTTGGACAGCACATACTACAAACGTGGAAATACTTGATCGGATGGGAAAAGAACGAGAGTTGATTCTAGCTGTTAAAGAAAGAAAAAGCACTTACTTTGGCCCTATCATAAGAAGCCAAAAGTGTGAGCTCCTGAAACTTTTAATGGAAAGAAAATTAATCGATAGGCGAGGACCAGGAAGGCGCTGTAACTCCTGTTGGAAAAATTCATGACAGGGGACAAACGTGACATCTACTGAACTGTTTCGGGCGGCAATAGATAAAATCAGATGTGCAAATGTGATCGCCAAAGGCCTTAGAAGATAAGGCATACTAAGAAGAAGATGTTTAAGGTTATATATAAACATAAAATTATGGAAAATTTCATTCAGCTAATACTGACATATGCAGAATTCTTTTGAAGTAAGCTCTATTTTTATACGGTTGTAGTTTACACAGTATAAGTGATTAACTACTGTTTCTATTCATATAACTTCCCTTGCTTCTGAGTCAACTTCTAGTACTCCTGGTTCCCCTGACCTTCGAGGGTAAATTGATAAGTCTGGCATCTTTTTACGAAATGGTGGGAAATTTTGCTAAGCGGCATGATATTGGTAAGCGCGATTCTTGTAACGGTTGTGTTCAAGATTTCAAACAGATGTAACTCGAAGTTGTTTGTTAAGATATCGTAAGTGATCGGTGTTACACGTTTCATCCAAACGGATAAAGCCGAGTATCGTGCAGCGACAAAACATTTTTGTTAAAAAAATGGGACTATGGCCCAGATAGAAACTCAACTCAAAGAAGTTCATGACGACTCTGCACCAGCACTCAAGACCGTTTATTACTGGATAAATGAATTTACACGTCGCCAGATGAGAGGACAGCAGATGCTGGACGTTCAGGACTGAGAGTTCTTATGAAGAAATGGTCTATAAAATTTATAGTATTTGGATAGAAGGTCGTCACATTAAGCTTCGTGAGTTTGCTGACATGATGGCAACTCATAAGAAGGGGTAGATAATATCTTGCATGAAGTTCTGAAAATGAAAATGCTGAGTGCGCGATGGGTGCCGCCTTTGTTGACTCCAGACGGGGAAGGACATTTCCAAATCCTGTTTGGAGTTTGAAGAAATTTTCATCAAATGGAGAGGTTATCTGTAGGATAAACGAGTTCGAAATAATTTTTTTGAGGGAAAAATTTGTAATCTCGTTGGACCAAATGCTCAATGGAGAATATATTGAGAAATAAATTTTCGTTTTTGGAAAAAAATCTTATTTGCCTGGTTTTTTTTTAGAAGACTATTCAATCCAACTTCATACTTCAATAAAAAGATAACCACAAAACAGTTTTTAGAAATTCAAAGCTTAGCTTCACTGTCTGAAAGCATCGCAACTTCTAATAAGGACAATGAACGATAAATTATAAAATTGTAGTAAAGATACCTAATATAAGAAATAGGTGTTGTGACGTTAATTTAATGATTTATAACAGTTAAAAAGAAATCGAAATATGTTCAGGATCGACTGTGGAACAAATCAGATTTTTTTATTAATTATAGCTTATATTACTGTATATTTCTTGACTCTAACCTCACTACATGAAGTTAAGCTAGGGATCTTGCCATGGGACCTCGAGCGGTGCTGCGGAGCGAACAATGAGACTTCAATGTTCTGCAACTTTCTATGTCAAATAGAAAATCGGATGTGACAGACGGAGAGATAGACGGACAGACACCAAAGTGATCTTATAAGTATTTCGTACGAAAAACTAAAAATATAGCGTAAAGGAACTCTATATTTTAAGAAAAAATAAAATAAATTTACTAAAGATTCTGCCTAACTCCAATATAACAAAGTTGAGGATTTTATCTATTTTATTTCTCCAAGTACAGCTGACCGCCAACCTTCGCAAACAGTTACACATAGAGAAAGATCGAGAACAACGTGGTATCAAAAAATAACCTGTCATCATCATCATCTTCGGTAACTCCAAGTGCGTTATAGACATGATCTGATCGATGTTTCTGTTGGGAGGTCTACCTCTTTTTCTTCTACCTTCGACTTTCCCCTGGATCAGGGGATGCTGCGATGCTATTTTTCTCTGAATCGATGGTAACAGCCGGTCACTATTTTGGATTTAAATTCTGAGCATCTGCCTCTAGCAAGTAGTTTCGAAAGCCTCTCTTCTTCTACGGCATGCTGCATTAATAGTCCATGTTTGAGCTTCGTATATGGCTATAGGGAATATTAGTGAATTGACAAGCCTTGTTTAGCCATTTTATTTATTTTGTGTTCTTTCTATGCTGTGCTTAAGCTTGACATTGTAGTTTTGGCCATTGCTATCCTTGTTTTAATTTCTTCTTCGCAGCCCACCTTGTTAGAAATTCTGACACCTAAGTATATATCTGTCTTCAGTGGTATATTGTTGATTTTGTTGAGAGGGGGCAAAATTTTAGCTCGATCGACTATAAGAAGAGAACATTTCTTTTCATTTAGTGACCGATATTTGTACTAACCTTTTCGATTCCAGGCAGCAGTGTAACCATATTTTCCTCGTAGCTAGTATAATAATAATTAATTATAAATGCTGCTCTTTTTTTATAGACACAGCGCACGTGCTACAGGGAAATCCCTCAAGTGCTACAAATTGTACTGGGTGGAAAACACAGTCGTAGGCAAATCGTTGCAAAGGGATGAGGTTCTCCGTATAAAATAATTCTTAAAAAGGGTGGTACAAGGGGTGACAGGCTGGACCTCATATGGATGTGATGCATTCCTAGCATGCACCATTCTGGGAGGAATTCAGCGTGTAGCATTTATAGAACACTTTCCATGGAAGTACTTGCAGAATAGATCTAAATCGTTTGCTCTCTATCTGAAATAGGGCATTAGAGTTCTAGTATGGACAAACGAATTTGTGGACTACTGATCAGATAATGCCGAAATGTATTATGCGTAGAGATCTATGTTCCATCTGCAGCTTTATAGAGTAATAGAAAGTAGATGAAATTACAATCAGAAATTTAAAAATAAGCATAGGGGTAACATTAATTTCGAAAAATTTGTCACAACTTGTAGGGTTATTTTGCTAATTTTATAGCAGGCTATAGGCCACATTTCAGATTATACTGTAGTTAGAAACGTTACAAGTTTAATATAGTAATAGTAGGTTACAATAGTAATCCGGTTAGTAGAATATCCTCGCTAAAATCTCAGTTGTTTATACAAAATTCGTATCCACTCTCTATTAACTAGTACGCGACTATGATAGTTTTATAGTGTGCAGTGCAGTAAAAAAAGCATTTGAAATTACACAGTCTAGATAGAGCAATATTCTGATTTTATCCTCTCTGGGGTATCACCAGGAGTATTGTCCTGAGTTTTGGACCTCAAAAACCTTTTACTCTTTTGTTTATAAATAATTTATGTTTTCAAAACGTATTTTTTTGAGCCTAAAGTGTGAATAATTCCATTTATATAAGTCGGATCGAGACAAAAAAAACTAAATTCTTCGTAATGAAATTTAGTTTTAAGTCTCTTAAGTGCATACATAACGTACAAAATTGAAAATCAGGCAAAAAACTTTTTTTTCGTTTTATTGTACAGATCGACTAATTGAACCGATAGGCTTGAAACTTTCAGAAAATATGCCTTTTGTTGTAGCAAAAAAAACCCTGAAATTATAGTACAAAAATATTGAACTTGAAGTGAATTTGTTATTTAAAATTTGAATTGCCCGCCATTTTATGCTATTTGGTCCAAAATGGATCTTTTTTTTTTGAATTTTTTTTTTTTTTTTTTTGGAGATCTTTTTTTTACATTTGTTTATTAAATAACAACAAATGGTTATTTTGAAAAAAAAAAATTTAAAAATGTTTATCTGATAGAGAATCGTGAGACCTTTATTAAAAGAATATTTCCTTTTCGTTAATATTTTTTATTCAAACTGACCACAAAAACGCATTTGTTGTTATTTGATTAATTAACAAATTAATTAACAAATGGGAGGAATTAAGCGGGCTATATCCATCGAACGATCTCCATGAAAATACTTGTAAAATAGACTCAAGGTGCCAACCGTTCTCCGATGTTCCAACGAATCAAGGTAGCTTGCCAGTTCCGAGTCTCCAATCAGGCGAACAGCTCTCTTCTGAATAGAATCCAACAAATGCAGTGTATGTTTGGGAGCAGAGCACCAAACATGAGAGCGGTATTCCATCGTTCGTCGCCTTATACAGAAATAACAGCTGTTGTGGAGTGTAAAGCTTTCTATTTCGAAATAATGTTCCCAGTTTTGAGAAGCTCTCTTTGTTATGCTCGCAACACGTTCGTGCTGAGACATTTGCTCCCAAAATAACGCCCAACAAATTGAGCGACGATGCTAGAGGAATGGAGTACCACGACATAACTATGTCGGGTTCAGCAACCTTAACTTTTTTAGAAAAAACTGCTTCCTTGCTTTTATAGCGTTAAATTCTACTGAAGAATTCTCATGAACTTTGATGAGTTCAGTTTCAATCTGGGCTGCAGTCCACTTTTTTTTAAATAAGAATGTTGAGACCCAGCTTTATGTATTTCTAAGAAAATGTAGTAATCGCTAACGATAGCTGCAAACAAACAGTCATGTTGCCTAACAAAATTTTCCGTTGGAATTTATCAGACTTATCAATTCACCCCCATACACTACATTTTTTGTCACATGTTGTAGTTTTTACTAAATCCAACTAGCAGATGGCGCGGGTCGAGCAATAATCTAAAAAAAATTAGGTCATTGTAAACGCTTCAAAAATGGTGCGCACAGAACTGACCGGCTCGCCTGTTGCTTCGACACGTAACAACCATTTATGTAAATGTATTGTTTTGATTTTACCGCTCGCATCGCATCATCCGCGCCACTCGCGTTTTGCCACCCACGTAGGACGCAGCCTTAAAATTCGACCGGTATACAGTATCGTCAGAAAGTATTTGCCCGCCTAGTTATTTCAGTCCCAAGATAATAAAAACGAAGATAACATATATATTTTTTTTAATTTTAATGAATTATTATTTATTTTCACATTATTTCAGTCTAGAAAATCAGAAAAATATTCATGATTTCCCAGAATTTTTCTCATTTATGTGCCCTCCTTTGTTTTTAATTACCGTTTTACAGAGTTTCGGCATTCTATCCAGTAGTTTCTTCGGTTATTTTAATCCATTCTGCTTGTAAAATTTCCCACAAGTGATTTTCTGATGTTAGATTGAGTTTTCGAACACACCTGTCCAAATGGTCCCACAGCAATTCGATGGAGTTCAAGTCGGGTGATTGTGGAGGCCAAGTTATCACTTCCAGGGCGTCATCGGATTTTCATTGGTCCAAAAATTCTCCAATTTGTTTAGCAAAATGTTTAGGGTCGTTGTCATGCTGAAAAATAAATTTCGCCTGAAAAATATCTCTTCCAGAAGGAAGCATTGGAGTTAGCAAAATTTCTTGATACTGTTCTTTTTGCATGATTCCTACTATCCTAAAGATTTTTCCAGCTTTACCGTTGCCAAAACAACCCCAAACCATTACTGAACTTCCACCATGTTTTACTGTAGGCTTCCAACATCCTCTCTCCAGCTGACCGCCGCAAGTAAACTCGTCGATTTGAACCGAAAATTTCGAATTTAGATTCGTCACTCTAAAGGACGGAATTCAATTGTTCTGATGTTCAATTTTTATGTTTTCGAGCCCATTCTAATCGTTTACGTTTATTCACTTGCCTAAGAAGTGGTTTCCTCACTGCAATTCTCCCGTGTAGTCCACCTTTTGCTAACCTGTTCTTTACGGTTGTCACGCTGACGGGAATGGGCCGCTCCAGGTTTGCTTGAGCTATGATTTCTGGTGCGGTTAGGCGGCGATTACGTCTGCTGGACATTGTTATAGCTCCGTCTTTAGCTGAAGTCATTTTTTGAGGCCTTCCTGAACCTTTTTGGTTGGAATTCCATGTCCCGCAGAAATTTTTTTTACGATGTAGTTCACCGTTCTCCTTGGCATCCGCATATCACTCGCGATTTGTCGACTCGAGTGACCATTTTGATGTCTCGCAATTATCAGAGCCCGATTTTCAACGGAAACTTCTTTCGTTTTTGGCATTTTCACAAATTAATTGAGCCTGTATCAATGACAAAGTACTGTTTGCTAATGGTTAATTTCCAAAAGGGCAATGGTATTTATAGCATACTTTTTTTTCATCATAAAATGTCACTAGGAATTGCCATAATCCCTAAAAACTTGAAATCAGTCCTTACTTCAACTGGAATTCTCAGGAATCGCCTCAAAACGATTATCATGCAAAACTTGGAAATTTGTTCTAATTGGTTTTTAATTTGTGATTTCACCAAAAAGGTTTATCTAAACAATTTTATGATGGACACTTGTTAAGAACAATTAAATTTACCTAATATAATAAGAGAGTTTAATTAGGTATTAAATTTTGGCAATTACATTGAAATTTCTAGGTGGACAAATACTTTCTGACGGTAGTGTATATGGTTAACACACCAATCAAAAAAAATTTTAAAACAGTTGTATCATTTAAAATGACTATTTTGGATTTAGAAGAATGTAAAAGTTCTTCATTTGTACCAACTCTATTTAAGCGTGCTGGTTTAAAATTTTATTTTTGAAAATTATTAAAAAAATGAAAGATGACAGTACATATTCCCACATTTCTATTGCAGTCCATTAACGACAACGAAAAATCTCAAATATTCATTTGTCTTTAATCGTTTCAGTCGAGATAATTAACATACCCGTTACTCCTCCTAAAAACCGTTTAGCTTTTATTACACCGTTTAAAATCTAAATATAAACCAAAATAGACAAAAATGTATATAAATAAATCAGCAAAAAGCACCAAGTTAAACGTCTCTAAAGAGCGATAAAGTAATGGGCTATTATTTAAGACATCTAGAACATCTGTTCTCCACAAAAAATCCAAAACAATATTTCCATGACAATTTTTAAGTGAACATGACATCAAAAACAAATAAAAAATGATCCACAAATATCTCGACGTGTACACACCAAGGCGGCGGCTGCATATAACTGTGTCGGAAGTTAAAGAGGCAACTAAACGATCATTACTAAATATTTATTGCCTAGGGCGTTTAGAAGGATTAATAACCATCTATCATGCCCAGACAGAAACAGTCGTGTCATTTGACATTACAGACTCGACAAAAATGTCTTAAAACTGAATTGAGAAAAAAATACTAAGAAAGATATATTTCACGATATTCATTCTATTGAGTTTTCTAACAATATTAATTTAAGTCTTGCAGTTAGACCATATGAAATATTCTCTTCCAGAGATTTGAAAATATAAAAAACGGCTACATTTTCAAAATAATTCTATATATATATATATATATATATATATATATATATATATATATATATATATACATATATATATATATATATATATATATATATATATATATATATTATATACATACATACATACATACATATATATGTATGTGTGTATGTATATATGTATGTATGTATGTATGTATGTATGTATGTATGTATATGTATGTATGTATATATATATATATATATATATATATATATTATATATATATATATATATATATATATATATATATATATATATATATATATATATACAGTCCCTGGCCAAATTATTAGACGCACTGTATTTTTTTAGTAATTTTATGTTTCTTAAGAGTTTTTATGCAATAATGGTATATTTAAACTACAATATTATTGATTTTTATTTAAAAGAATTGTTGTAGAAGACTACATATTTGTATTTATTTTTAACATATGGCAACACTGTGTTGACAAAGTGATACATGAACGTAAACAACTACAAACCTGTATCAGTCGCGATCGGAATCGAGTCAGGTACGGACGTGTTTCTGTGGCTTTATCGACTGTGATTGCTTGTTTAACAGTTTTATACTACTCAGTTATTAGTTTATTTTGTATGCAGTGTTTTAAAAAAGTAATTGGACTATTTTCATTATGGGTAGAAAAGGCGATCTTTCACCACGTAAAAAAGCTGAAGTGAAGGCCCTTGTGATTGCGAAAACATTTACAAACCGAGAAATATCACGAAGATTGGAGGTTTCTGAAGCTAGTGTACGACGCATAAAAAAGAAAAATTGAGTCAGGGAAGGAATTAAGCCCGAAAAGATGCGGTAGAAAACCAATTTTCACTCCACGGTCAGAGAGATGTTTGAAGAAAAAAATTTGTGTAGAAAACAGATTTGCTACCACAAAGGTAATAAAATCACAACTCCAGGATGCTAGCGTAAATGCTTCTGAGCGCACTGTTCGAAGAAAATTGAAAGAATTAGATTTTTAAGGCCTGTCGCCCCGCCAGGAAGCCCAAGTTAACAGCTGCAATGAAAGCAAAGCGCCTGAAGTGGGCCAAACAATGGCAAGACAGAGATGTGGACTTCTGGAGATCGGTAAGATACAGCAATTTAATCAATAATTAATACATTATTATCATTTTCAGTTAAATAAAGCAAATAAACATGGAAGTTTATATATTTTTCCTATTTTTGACAGGTCTGCTTCAGTGACGAAAGCACATTCGAAATTTTGCAGAATAAAGCTCAGTATGTGCGTCGTCGTCATGGAGAAAAGTTTCATCCTGATTGTGTCGTCCCGACGGTTAAACATCCCACCAAAATGATGATTTGGTCAGTCATCAGCGGCAAGGGCACTCGACGTCTGTACGTCGTCAAAGGAATAATGAGGCAAGATCAGTACAAAGAAGTATTACAAAATCGGTTGATTCCGCAGCTCAGAGAATGGTTTCCAAATGGGGAACCATTCACTTTCATGCAAGATGGAGCTCCCTGCCACACTCCTCGGTCTGTTAAAGCTTTTTTGGCAGAAAAAATATCCCTCTGTTGGATTGGCCGGGTAATAGCCCCATTGAAAATGTGTGGGAGCTGATGAAAAGAGAAGTGGCTAAAGATGTGATTACCAACAAAACCCAGCTCCTAGAAAAGATTATTCATGTGTGGAATCATCATCCTCAAATGCAGGAGACAGTACAATCTTGCATTGATAGCATGCCGCGCAGAATTAAAGCTTTGATAGCGGCTAAAGGTGGCTCAACTAAATATTGACTTTAACTAACATTAATTTCACTTTTCTTTAAAACTTAATAAACTTATGCTTTTCTGAATTAATGCTGTTTTATTTATGTCAAATAAATAGGTAATTGATTCGATAATATAAAAATATAAAAAACAAATCAATTTAAAATAATAAAACGGTACAATATCACTCGGTAATTAATATTTTACATGAAATCTTGCAGTGCGTCTAATAATTTGGCCAGGGACTGTATATATATATATATATATATATATATATATATATATATATATATATATATATATATATATACATATATACAGTAGAACCCCGATTAACCGAATCGCGATTATTCGAGCTCCGGATTAACCGAGCCAATCTAAAAACCTGATTATCCGAGATACGGGCGTCTATGCTGCGTATTAACCGAGTTTCTAAAATATGTATGTACATATTTCCATTTAAAATCATCGGGGCCTTCACGGAATCCCCCTGGCCCGTGTTACAACTCAAAATAATTCAGTTCGTAGTGAGTCTGAACAAATTCAAAAATGTCACAAGTCAAAAGAAAGGGTTTTTTAAGGGTCGTTACCCTGAAACAAAAAAAAAAAGATTTTATGATTATTTACAGAACGATTTTAGAAATAATATTCTCTCTGCTGCTTTTGTTCTTATTAGATTAGAAAATTTTTAAGAGAAATAAGAACAAAAGCAGTAGAGAGAATATTATCTCTAAATTGGTTCTGTAAATAATCATACAATCATTTTTTTTTGTTTCAGGGTAATGACCATTAAGAGATCCCTTTCTTTTGACTTGTGACATATTTGAATTTGTTCGGAGTCACTACGAACTGAATTATTTTAAGTTGTAACATTTTTGATGAATTAATTAGAGTAACAAAATTTATATTATTTCTAATCTTGTGACTTTTTCCTTAGTTAAAAAAACATTAATTTTTATCCCCTGACCTGATTTCAGGAAGATAGAGAAAATTGGTAATAGAAAATTAACAATTATATTTAATAAAAGTAGCAATGGAAAAGTACAAAGAGATAAGTAAAGAGTACAAATTAAAAAAGTAAGTATAATGGAACGCAATTGGTTACTTATTTTAAAAATATTTACAGGTTTCTAAAAAATATTTTTATAAAATTAATAATATTTTTTAGAATTTATGTTCGTTCTATACGCATAAAGATTTTAGATTGTTCTTCTTCGTTTCAGTTTAGTTTACCTTGATCAACTGAAGTGACACTACACGAAATATTTTCAGTGAAAGACTGGCTTTTTATCACCAAAAGTGACACAACTCGAAATAATACACTGTACATTGTTTAAAAGCATACACACACCATCACATTTATTATACAACTGAAAATGTATCACCACTGTATTATAAACATAATATGTCTGAATCGGCAAAAACGACACAAATCCCATCTCTGGGCAAACTGGTGAACTAAAGTTTATAAGCTTTTGAGGACTAACGGAACCATGCCTAACGTACCCATGCCTGGTTTTAACTCAAAATATGTATATATATAAATATATATATATATATATATATATATATATATATATATATATATATATATATATATTGACATAAATTTGATTTGTACTTAGGTTCTTATGGAGTAAACACGAAGCAGAAAAAAATAGACAAGGCGAAATCGGCGCCATCGTTGGAAAAAATTTTCTAATTGAATTTTTTTTCATAACCTTCTCCAGGAGATGCCCCTGAAAAGAGGATCAACATGTTGCCGGGCGGTAACCTGGTCCGAATTTGTTTAAACAAATTTTTTTTAAACAAAGTCCAAAAATTGAAATTTTCGCCCCGGAACAAGTTTTTTTTTTAGGTAAATTGGACAATTTTGAACAAAAAATGTTTCTTGTGAATTTTCTCTAAAATGCGCCGTTTTCGAGATATCGGCGATTTTAGGTGCGAGAAAACGCGAAAATGGCCACTTTCACCTCCCAATATCGGGGTCAAAAATTAAAATTTTCAATGTTGCCAAGTGTCCAAATTAAAGTTTGAGATCTCCTCTACAAATTACCGTAGGAAATATTGCAATATCTTCATTTTTAAATATTGTTTTTTAACAGTTAACAAATTGCGTTCGAGCGCCCGCGGCTGCATCGAAACTGTATACATAGATATATACGCAACGCCCGTACGTAGGCGCACGGAACTGTATACGCACTGCGATGCTCTATAAAGCTTTGTTTCTTGATTTCTTATTAAAATTAATATATTTGAAAAGTATGTAAAAAATATTTATTTATTAAAGAGTAATTGTTATATCAAATTTAATTATTATAACAAATGAATATAAATAAAAATTCAATATTCGATTAGGATGGTAGAAGAATTAAAACAATTTTATGAAATATAACTTATATATATTTAATAGAATTTTCGCAAATATTTAAATTACACCCACACATGAGTATACAACTTACGTTGTTGCTTTTGCAATTACATGCATTAGTTTTACAATTTTTTGTACATTTACATTGCCTAATTAACGAATCTGGTATCGAATTTTTTAACATGAATTTGGGTAACAATTCACCTGTTTCTATAGTGTAACCAAATTCTGTTGCATCTAAATGTCGATACCGAGAATACAATGACATTTTCCATATGTACGTTTGTAGTGAAGCTCGTGCTACCTACTGGTTTATTTAACGGACTAGCAATATAGTTGTAATCTTGTAAACATTTGGAATGATACTTTAGCTTTTGAACTAGTAATGACGTAGTTGAACTATATATGCAAATTTTCGTATAGACTTTGTCCATTTTAAGACGAGCTGTTGCCATTAGCTTTTCCGCTGCATTATAATCAGAAAGTGTATAAGTTGTACTGTCTTTATTTTTATAAATTTTTTCACAGATCATGCACTCTGCTTTTGACACACTTTTTGATCGCAATGTTGATTTTTCTTTCTCTTCGGGTTCAATTGATAATAACTGTTTTTCATTATTAACAGCTTCATTATTTTCTGCTTCCAGTTTTTTGAGAGCATTTTCCCGACGTACAATTTTTTCTTTACTTACATAGGAAGCATAACACTTTCTGTGCCAAGAAAAAGTTTGTTCACTGCTACTTGGATTATATAAATCGTTAAATTTTGTACTTATGTCATCTTTCCGACGATTAGCTGCTTGTTGAATTTTTTGAAATGATTCAAAATTTGGTTGTTGTACAACATCATCACACTTACCACAGAAAATGCACTTATGATCACATTTAATTCGTTTAATAGAAAAAGACATAATTACACATGTACATACTTGTAAGGGCGGAAAAGAAATGAATAAACTATTAAAGTGTCCGACTCTTATTTAAGCAATAGCATGTTTGAACTTTTGCATGATACTTCACGTTACAGCGAGTTGCAGCGCGTATACAGTTCCGCGCGCCTACGTACGGGCGTTGCGTATATATCTATGTATACAGTTTCGATGCGGCCGTGGGCGCTCGAACGCAATTTGTTAACTGTTAAAAAACAATGTTTAAAAATAAAGATATTGCAATATTTCCTGCGGTAATTTGTAGAAGAGATCTCAAACTTTAATTTGGACACTTGGCAACATTGAAAATTTTAATTTTTGACCCCAATATTGGGAGGTGAAAGTGGCCATTTTCGCGTTTTCTCGCACCTAAAATCGCCGATATCTCGAAAACGGCGCATTTTAGAGAAAATTCACAAGAGACATTTTTTGTTCAAAATGGTCCAATTTACCTAATCCGGGGCGAAAATTTCAATTTTTGGACTTTGTTTAAAAAAAATTTGTTTAAACAAATTCGGACCAGGTTACCGCCCGGCAACATGTTGATCCTCTTTCAGGGGCATCTCCTGGAGAAGGTTATGAAAAAAAATTCAATTAGAAAATTTTTTCCAACGATGGCGCCGATTTCGCCTTGTCTAAAAACTTGACTTTAAATTTAATGAAACCAAGGTCCTCTGCAAAGACCGGAATTATGCCAAACTACAGATCAAAGAGATGTATGAAATAAAAAAAGATGAAAACACTGTGAATGATAGACTAATATAAGAGGAATCAGTCATATCTACACAAATTTAATTAAAAAATAAACATGGTGGCATGCATATCCTCTTAATAATTCAAAATGGTATATATACTTAACATCAATAATAGTTTTTTGATTAAGACACCCATTATAGATAATAAAATTTAAAAAAATCAGTAAAAAATACGAAACACGATATGTTGACAAGAAATATAGAATTTGAAATTCACAAACACAAATAGTTGACTTTCAAGGTACATACTCGTAATTTGTTTTATATTGTTGTTGTAGTGTAAATATTTTAAATGTCCGAGTGTGCGTAAAAATATTATATGTTTTTAAACCTGTAATTGGACTTAAAAGATTTTAACCTTGTATTTTTCTAATTTTAGAATGAATATTAAAAAATAAAGAATTTTTGACAATGCCTAAAAAAAATAAGGCGAAACGTCAAATAAACTAGTTTATATTTTCCAAAAGAACCTAAGTACCCAAGAAAAACCAATCAAGTTTATATAAACAAAAGGTTCAACAGAAAAAAATATTATATATATATATATATATATATATATATATATATATATATATATATATATATATAATATATATATATATATATATATATATATATATATATATATATATATATATATATATATATATATATTCTTTGTTATGTTCTTTCCCATAGTCTTATTTTCTTTTATATATTTACGTTGGTAATTTTGTTTTTCAAAAATTGAAAGTAAGTCTTTGGTCATCTAACGTGATTCGGTCTGGTTCGTTTGTTAACTGATTCCTCGGTGTCAGGTGAATAAGTCTAGTATTAGAGCGGCTATTTTTCACTTAATAACTTTAGTACTTGATGAAATATCTGAGTTTTAATGGTTACCGAACATTCGGTTCAAGTACTCGAGTGATTTTTCGCGAGAGGGATCACATCTCATCATCATCTTCCATGGTCTTTACCCTTTTAGATTACAACCCTCATTGAGCCCGGAGGAGTGCAAGAAATTTATACTAAATTAGTGGACTACGGCTCAGAGCGATAATCGGTTTTCACATATAATGCAGACTGTACCCTGTACCTCTGTTATCATTTTAGAGGTATTTATATACGTAGTAAGGTTCCAATAGTATTAAAGTGATAATAGAATCCACCAATCGTTTTTATTTCTCAATATAATATATCACAATTTGCTCCAATGATTTTATTTAAATGACTGATTAACTTTTCGCTACTACAAAAAATAATCTGAATTTTGCTTCTAAAATGATTTAAAACAAAATATCTTCTTTATCAGCTGTAAATTTTCTCCTATGTAAGTCTGACTTCAATTTATAGAATAAAAAACCTGCCAAGGGCAAGTCGGACTTGCGCAATTAGTGTTCCGTACGGTAATTGCTTTGAAAATAAAAAAAAAATGTTACCCTAAATGAGTTTTCAACAAAGTTGGTTTCCGATCTTTGTTGAACACTGATGACCTTGAATTTTTTTTTTTTATACCAGATAAATTACACAAAGATATTTGTAAAAACTTTTTAAACCAAAACATCTAAGTGTTATGTATTTTTGGGTGCTGAAACCGTATCTGGTATCAGTTTCTTTGTATCACCCACAGTTTCCTCACAATATGACATCGATTAAATGTCAAAACCAAATCCTCTTCCTGCTTGAAAAACTGAGATAACTGTTGATCTCTTGTTCTATAATGGTAAATAGATGTTCCAGATTCCCATAAATGTTTTTCTTTCTGCCTAGAACCAAGCAATTCTGCTTTTTCCTTAGTGAAACCCAAATCTCTCACTAACTCATTTAACTCAGCTTGTGTAAACAACTGCGGTTTTAAATCTTCTAGAGAACATTGAAACTGATCATCATCCGGTCGACTTTCATTAAATTCGGGATTGGACTGTAAAACATCATCAATAGACTGAGGTGGCTCAGGGACAGAAAGTCCCGGTCCATGTCCTACCGGCCGATTAGCTGAAGTAAAGTTAGGATAGACAATTACTTTCTTATTTTTGGAGTTATTTCCAGAAACATCAACGCTGCAAAAATAACAATCATTTGAATGATTTTCTTGCTCTCTTCATACCATGGGTACTGCAAATCTAAAAGTTTTCTTTTCTTTCTTATACCATTTCCTAAGATCCTCGACACAAACATAACATACTTTGTGAGAAGCCCAACATTTTTCTTGATTACCGATTTCTATACCAAAATATGCAAAGTATACATTTTTTACAAAGTCAGTAATGTTTCTTTTATGTTTTTTAACTACAAACTCACTACATATATAACAAAAAGTGTTGGGAGAGTTTTTACAATCACTATTAGCCATACTTTGAGTGTGAATTAAAACACATGGGTTAAACCCTTCAATTCGAGGTTATATTAACTGGAAGAAAACAAACAGCTGTGATATTTATCGGAACTGCCAACCTAATAACATTTGATTTTACTGCCAACCTTATAAAATTCTGATTTTATTGTCAACCTAATAACATTCGAATGATAAAAAAAACCGGTCAAGTGCAAGTTGAACTTGCACAATTAGTGTTCCGTACGTTGATTGTTTTTAAAATAAAAAATTTTGTTAGGGTGGTATAGAATGATCAGTGACTTCATAAAACACACCTCAAAGGAGTTTTCAACAAAGGTTGTTTCCAATCTTTACTGAAAACTGGTGACCTTAAAATTTTGTTTTTTTTTTTATATACCAAATAAATTATTAAAGGTAATGCACTCGTGATAATTTTCGTTCAAGCTATACCCCGTGGAGAATATTCCAGAATTTTTTCAAAATTTTTTGATCAGTACTTTTCGAGATAAGGTAGGGGACAGCGATTTTTTAAAAGTAAGACGAAGAAAAATGTGCGCAAGTATTACATTATATACGAGTATATACATATATATATATATATATATATATATATATATATATATATATATATATATATATATATATATATATGTATATATATATATATATATATATATATATATATATATATATATATGTGTATATATATATATATATATATATATATATATATATATATATATATATATATTTTTACTCGTGTTTTCACAAGCTTTCATTGGACATCACACTTGATGACCTAGTAAAAAAAAATTTTTTTTCACTTCCGATTTCACCCTCAAAACGAACCCCTTAAGTCAAAATTTATGTTACGGTGGTATAAAATGATCAGTGACTTCACAAAAACACACCCCAAATGAGTTTTCAACAAAGTTTATTTCCAATCTTTACTGAAATCTGATGACCTTGAAATTTTTGTTTTTTTTATATACCATATAAATTATTAAAGGTAATGCACTCGTGATAATTTTCGTTCAATCTACACCCCGTGGAGAATATTTCAGAATTTTTTTCGAAATTTTTTGATAAGTACTTTTCGAGATAAGGCCCGGGACAGCGATTTTTTTCGCGAATTTTTAAAAATAATACAAAGAAAAGTGCGCGCAAGTATAATCTTATATATATATATATTTTACTCGTGTTTTCACAAGCTTTCATTTGACACCACATTGGATGACCTAGTAAAAAAATTTTTTTCTCGCTTCCGACTTCACCCCCCCAAAACTAACCCCTTAAGTCAAAATTTAATTCTCAAAACTACATGGCTCTGATGAGGCCATCAATTCCTATATTATTACCAAATTTCACCTTTCTATGTCAAATAGTTTCGGAGAAAATCGGGTGTGACAGACAGACAGAGAGACAGACAGACACCGAAGTGATCTTATAAGTGTTCCGTACGGAACACTAAAAATAAACGGTTCATATTTTGAATATTCAAATGTGAAAAATTGGTGGGTGATTCGACTTTTTTATTATTATTTTCGGACTCAGCACACCCAAAAACAGCAATCAGGTAAAATTATTAAATAAGTTTTTTCATCGTTGGCGTGTGTTATCAAAGCTTATGATAATTTTCCTGGAGAATATTCCAGAATTTTTTAAAAAATTTTTGATCAGTACTTTTCGAGATAAGGGGTGGGGACAGCGATATTGGCAATTTTTTAAAAGTAATATAAAGAAAAGTATGCGCAAGTATTATATCATGTATATTATTTATGAGTTTTTACAAGCTTTCATTTGACACCCTACTCGATGACCAGGTAATTTTTTTTTCCACTTCCGATTTCACTCCCCAAAACTAACCCTTTAAGTTAATATTTAACTTTCAGAACTACACGGCTCTGATCGGGCCATCAATTTCTATATTTGTGCCAAATTTCAACTTTCTATGTCAAATAGTTTCCGAGAAAATCGGGTGTGACCAACGGACGGACAAACGGGCAAACAGACACACGTCGAAGTGATCTTATAAGTGTTCCGTACGGAACACTAAAAATGGTCGCTACGGGCTAAAAACGGACCGTACGGTGGATGATTTAATTATTCTAAACCATATATCTGAACGGCAATTGCAGTGGCGCATTATCGTGCAATCACAGAGCTTTCCGCGACGACTTTCTGATATGACATCCCCCAGTTTGTACATTAATCACGTGTAATATCGACCCGGTTCTTTACAGTAAATTCCAAAAAATGGTGGCCATGATCTTTTTTTTCGATGGCGTCACTTTTGCCTTTTTTGGCCATCGATATCCAGGATGACACTACTTTAATTTAGAAAAGGGAACATGGTACAGAACTATGATTTTCACTTCCCGCCATAATTGAGTCAATTACATCTTTGACTTGCTCTTGCCGCTCACATTTAATAAAGAGCTAAAGCTGATCTTCTTCTTATAGTGCCATCCCCATTACTGGAGTTGGGCTGTAATCACGGCGAACTCTTCCCTATCCTGGGCAATTCTTAATAAAGTAGGGGTATCCAGGCCTATCCAATCTCGTATATTTTTCAGCCAGGAACATTTTTGACGCCCCACACCTCTTTTCCCTTCAATTTTCCCTTCCATCAATAACCGGAGCAGTGAGTAATGTGGACCCCTATAAATATGTCCCAAGTAACGAGTTTTTTGTCTTTTAATAAATGACAATAGTTCTCTTTCTCTACCCATGCGACGAAGTACATCTTCATTAGTAACACGCTCTGTCCAAAAGATCTTCAATATTCTGCGCATGACACATAATTCGAAAGACTCCAAACGATTCATTGATCGTACTCCCAAGGTCCAGGCCTCAACTCCATATAAAAGCACTGGATAGACCTTTACAAAACGATAACGAGTATCCAAAGGAAGGGTTGAGTCTGTGAGGAGGTCTCTCATTTTAAGAAAAGCCGCTCTAGCCATTTCAATGAGAACTCGGACCTCAACTTCAGGATTCAAAACATTAGTTACCCAACACCCTAGGTATTTAAATTTGTTTACTTGTTCTATCAATTGATCGTAAACACGAATATCTGTTTGCAACCCGGGTGTTCTTGAAATGACCATTACTTTCGTTTTATTAACGTTTACTTTCATGCCTAAAACATCGCCTTCCCTAGATATATTGTTCATAAGACACTGAAGTCCATCCGCTATATCTGCTATAATAACGGTATCATCAGCGTACCTTAGGTAGTTAATGATTTTGCCATTAACTTTGATACCATCTGTGGCATTCTCTAAGGCCTTCTGGAATATGTGGTCAGAGTATAGATTAAACAGGAGCGGGGAAAGAACACATCCCTGACGAACACCTTTTTTTTTTTTTTTTTTATACTCGTAGGTCTAACACACATGCTGCAGGGAAGTCCCTAAAGCGCTACAGGGCGACACGTGTGCGGAGAAAGCGATTCACGTTGTTCTTGAAACGCTGTAAATTGTACTCGGTCGGAAACACAGTCCTGGACAAATTATTCCAAAGGGATGATGTTCTCCATATAAACGACTGTTTGAAAAGCGTTGTACGAGGAGCAACAAGCTGAACCTCATACGGATGTGAAGTATTAGTGCGACGTGTACTTCTAATATGCATCGCTCTGGGAGGAATTAAGCGGGCCACATCCTTTGAACACTTTCCATGAAAATACTTGTAGAATAGGCTCAAGTCGCCAACTGTTCTTCGATGTTCCAGCGAATCAAGGCCGCCGGTCAGTTCCGGGTCTCCAATCAGACGAACATCTCTTCTTTGAATAGAATCCAACAAATGCAGTATATGTTTGGGAGCGGAGGCCCAAACATGAGAGTAGTATTCCATAGTTGGTCGAATTTGTGCTTTGTAAAGAATTAACAGTTGTTGTGGCATGTAAAGCTTTCTGGTTCGAAATAATATTCCCAACTTTTGAGAAGCTCTCCTTGCTATGCCTGCAACATGTTCATACCAGGGCATATTTGCTCCCAAATTAAAACCTAACAAATTGAGTGACGATGTAAGAGGAATGGAGTGCCCTGACATAACTATGTCGGGTTCAGCAACGTTAACTTTTTTAGAAAAAACTGCCGCCTGGATTTTTGCAGCGTTAAATTCCACTTGGTTACTGTCACCACAAGACAGAATTTCTTCCAGGTCTTTGTTAAGTTGAATGACTTCCTGCCGTCTGCGGATAATCGTCTGAGTAGCCGATGTCCGAGCGTTCAAAGTGAATGAAGAGATAAGCGTATTGTCGTCTGCAAAGCTGTAGATTGGATTCTCGGTCTTTTCCAGCAGATCATTAACGTAAATGAGAAAGAGAGTAGGACACAGTATGGAGCCTTGAGGTACACCGGCGTTGATAGTGAAGGTATTAGAAATAAGTCCGTCGACTGCCACTCGTAAAGAGTTATTCCTATTTCCTCAGTCTCTCTGCTATTTACTCGTATTGTCACCACGTGATCCCAATATAGGTGAGTAATTTGAAGCATTTGTATTAATTGTGGATGCTTGACTCGGTCAAATGCTTTCTCGTAGTCGATGAAACACAAGTAAACGTCCTTCCTTTGATCTCTACATTTCTGTAAAATTACACTCAGCCCGAAAAGGTCATATCAATTATAATATTGAAAAAATATTCGTTTGGCGCCAAATTCTAACATGTGGTATCGTCTTAGCTCATTATTGGTTGTCACCATAATACAGAGAATAATTCTAGCTTTTCTGTTAAGATATTACAATTGCAAAGCCGTAGGCAACGTAAGTTACCGACACAAAATTACACTTGTAAATTGATATTTATCCGCTCCTTAGAACATTAAAAATTTAAATAATAATTAAAAATACCTCGCTTTGCTTAAGTTGCTGCCTTTTAAACACTTTATTTACCTTTATATTACCTTTTATAATTTTTCACATTATTATTAAGAGGGTAATGCGAAAGAGAATGTATAAACATGATGTTAAAGAAAAAGTTGTGTCGGCGAAGTTCACAAAATAAAATTATGTTTTTCATTATCATATTTATAATATATACTGTTTTATAGAGAAATAAACATTTTCTTTTAAATCTTATATAAATAATAAAAGTCGGAGAAGACTCGCCTTGCAAACATGGAGTTCTTAAATAAATACTGAATTTGATTTTTTTCACAGTTTATAATACTAATGAAACTATACAAAACTTATCAAGATATGAGTTCTAATTAAAATTGCAATATTCTTTGGTAAAAGTGGAAGTTTTAAATTTCTCAGATGCCGCACTATCGAAAGACCTGCACAAGTTGGAATAACTTGCTCTTGGAGTAACTGTAAATAAAAGTGATTCTTTCAGTTTCTGTTAAATGTATCATTATGATATTACGCTCAAATTGCAGTTTTACAAAATGCAGCAATAAACTTTTTCGTCAATAAATCATTTTTTGACGAGCTAAGTCTTCACCTGACAGTAAATTAAGTTGGGAATGTGGAATCTTTGGCACAATGACACTACTCAGTATATATCACCACTACACCAAACACTTTACTTTTGCACTAGACACGCGTTTCGCTAACCATGTTAGCTTCATCAGGAGCGATGATTGACTAAAGCTAAACTACAAAACTACCCTATTTATGCTTAGCCTAACTCTTGAATTACTCAAGCGAAACTAATAGCATAGGTAAGGCCATCAGTTCCGGTCAAGCAACCAGTAGAGGGGACTATAAGGAATAGCCCTTCTGTCTTTATTTAAACTACTTATACATTTTATAATTTCCATACTTTCATATGCGTTCAACAATCTCCTATCGGATAAATTTTTTATTAATCTTAAATTATCTAATGTTACATTATGATCAGCTTCAAGGGCATGTTAGGCAATGCTAGACTTTTCTGTTCTACTGGATTTTAAGTGTGCTAAATGTTCTTTAAATCGTGTTTTAATTGATCTTTTAGTTTGTCCAACATACTTTTTGTCACAATCATTACAACTAATTTCATAAATTCCACTTTTCTCACAATTAGGAATGTTATCTTTGGGATTTCCTAAGATATTCCTCAGATTGTCTCATGACTTATAGACTAAAGTGAGTCCCTGGCTATATTCCGGATTATATGGTATGGAGACATAATTGGTGTTATTTTCTTCGCGTGTAAAAAAGGTGGAATTCTGAATATTAAACCTAAACTTATGTCTATTTATTAGCTTATTTACTAAGTCATCGTCATAACCATTAACTCTAGTTATATTTCAAATACAATTCCTTTGGTGATTAAAGTTTACTCTATTTAGAGGAAAAGTGACTAAACGATGAACTAAAAAATGTAATGAGGCAAATTTGTGTTGTTTGCAATGAAATGAATCACAATGACGATCACTTAGTAAACAAACTAATAAATAGACATAAGTTCAGGTTAAATATTCAGAATTCCACCTTTTTTACACACGAAGAAAATAACACAAAGTATGACTCCATACCATATAATCCGAAATATAGCAAGGGACTCGACAAGGGATTTAATAAGGTAGGCCTCCTTTAGTCTATAAGTCATCAGATAATTTGAGGAATATCTTAGGAAATCCCGAAGATAAGATTCCTAATTGTGAGAAAAGTGGAAATTATGAAATTAGTTGTAATGATTGTGACAAAAAGTATCTTGGGAAAACTAAAAAGTCAATTAAAACACGATTTAAAGAACATTTAGGACACTTAAAATACAGTAGAACAGAAAAGTCTAGCATTGCTGAACATGCCCTTGAAGCTGATCATAATGTAACATTAGATAATCTAAGATTAATAAAAAATTTATCCGAAAGTATGGAAATTATAGTTTAAATAAAGACAGAGGGCCTATTCCTTATAGTCCCCTCTACTGGTTACTTGACCGGAACTGATGGCCTTACCTATACCATTAGTTCCGCCTGAGTAGTTCAAAGGGTTAGGCTAAGTATAAATCGGGTAGATTTGTAGTTTAGCTTTAGTCAATCATCGCTCCTGATGAAGCTAACATGGTTAGTGAAACGCGCGTCGAGTGCAAAAATAAAGTGTTTAGTGTAGTGGTGATATATACTGAGTACTGATAGTAAATGTTTGATCTAAGCCAGCTTAAATTTTTTTTTTTTAATTTCATCTCCTTAATTTTAAATATCAATAATTCCAAAACAGTTCAATTTAAACATATATGGTAATATTTTAGACAACTAATATCTAGAATTTTTAGTAGGACCCAAAAATAAAATAATATACAGGGCTTTTCATTTAAAAAAAATTAAGATGGCGTAATTTCTTCGAACTGACACTTCAACACATCCTACCGTTAACGTCAGCATGTCCGCTATGTAACACCCTATAACTTTTATTTAAACATTTTTTTGATACACTGATTAATAAATGCTGTGGCATCATTATTCCATAGCTATGGGGCACCCATATATATATATATATATATATATATATATATATATATATATATATATATATATATATATATGTATATACATATATATATATATATATATATATATATATATATATATATATATACTTTAAAATTTTCTAGAACCATCAATTAATATTTATTTTCAATTCTTGGGATTTGGGTTCGTTTTATGGATATTTGGTATTCAAAATTAAATTTAAACTAACGTTTCGCCCTTTGGTTTAGGACATTTCTTTCTTTATTTCTACAAAATATAAAAATAAATTACATTTAGGTACACTAGTACAACACAAATTATTTAACTCACACAACCACGCACTCTTTACATAATGCAGGTAGTCTTTTTGTTAATTTATTAAGGACCAGTACTTACTTTAAAATATTACCTTATTAAATTTGTATAAATATGGCTTCCTTTTATATCACTTTTATCATTGACTGTAAATTTCTCATTTTTTTTTTAATTTCGATCATTTCTTTTATTGCAAGTTTTCCAATATTAATGTCCCTGTTTAAAATCTTTGTTTCATTAAAGTTGAAATCATGTCCAAGTTCCGTTGTGTGTTTGTGAAGTGCCGTTGTTGCATTTTTTGTATATTTGTGTCCATTGAATCTGTTTTTTAATAATTGGGTCGTCATACCAATATAATGCATTGTGCAATCTGCACAAGGTAATGAATAAACTATGTTGGATTGATTCATGGTTGGTACCTGGCTTTTTAAGTTTGTAAATAGTGAGCTTAGTTTGTTTTGCGTTTTGTGACAAACAGTTATGTTATATTTTTTTAGAGTGCTTTTTAGTTTTTCTGATGAATCGCGTGTATAAGGTAGTGCAGATTGCCCAATGCATTATACAACACACAACGGAACTTGGACATGATTTCAACTTTAATGAAACTAAGATTTTAAACAGGGACATTAATATTGGAAAACTTGCAATAAAAGAAATGATCGAAATTAAAAAAAATTAGAAATTTACAGTCAATGATAAAAGTGATATAAAAGGAAGTGTATACTCGTCCTTAATAAATTAACAAAAAGACTATCTGCTTAGTATTCAAAAAAAAAATCACAGATCAATAATATAGAATAAAATCTACATCGATAAGAATGCCACTATGACTTGTCAGTAGTAAATAAAATATGTGAAATTCAAGGTAGGTCCCATGTGATTTAAATTTTTAAAGATAGAACTAAGAATTTATGTAAAAAGTGTATGGTTGTGTGAGTTAAATAATTTGTGTTGTACTAGTGTACCTAAATGTAATTTATGTTTATATTTTGTAGAAATAAAGAAAAAAATGAAAATGCCCTAAACCAAAGGGGGAAACGTCAATTTAAGTTTAATTTTGAATACCAAATATCCATAAAAAGAACCCAAATCCCAAGAATTGAATATATATATATATATATATATATATATATATATATATATATATATATGTATATGTATAATCAGTAGATAGGATAGGTTAAGTATGAGAGAGATGTATGAAAGAAGGAGAGTGAAATAATAATAACTAATTATAACTCATGAACATTGTGTCTGAAAAAATCAAGTTGGGTTTTTTAAGTATTATTTGTTCCAACAGACCAGGCAGCTAAACCTTCTCAAAAGTAATTATTAATAACAATTTTTTTTCCGTAAGCAACAAAATTGAACTGTCATAAAAGTAAATACGGAGAAGACAAAATAAAAATATTAAAACACACACAAAAGGTTAAGCTACCACCACAGGCAGTACACCAGCAATCCGGCAGGTCAAACTGTAAATTAGTGTCCTAGTACACTGTATTTACAAATCTAGTCTTATATGTATGTATAACCTTGTGACATTATATGATGAAGAATAAAGAGCTGATTGAGTTTGACTCGTAGTGTAGTGCCTAGTACAGTCCTCTAACTTTAACCGTTCAGAACCGGCATTAAAATGTAGATGCCCTTTGTCTGTGGAACACTTAAAAAAAAAGGCACGAACCACAGGTAAAGGCAAGAGGGTCGCCTAGGTCCATATCGGATATGGCACTTCAAGCAGATGAGTGGTTTAGTTAGCATTCGTTGATCAAAGTAATCTATGTCAGCAATCTAATAGAACCTAGGCTAATTTATTATTATTGGAAAGTGAAATTTTAATTTCTTTTGACTTCAATTCTTTGTTTGCTGAGGTACCAATACCTTTATGCTTAGAATGAATAACCTTGGAGCAGAAATTATTCGTGAATACTTCATTTTGGCGGAACAGCAATGTGTAATTGCTTATCACCCTTCATGGAAAATTTATTTATGAGTAAGTTTGAAACCAAGACTATTTAGAAATTTGAGCAGTCTCCGAAGTATGGTATACATGTCCATGATGTATTCGCGATTTTTGATACAAAAAAATCAGATGTAGATGATTTTGTTTCTAAATTGAAAGGCCGATACCGATAAATCTTAGCTATTGAAAATAATAAATTTAGAATTTGACATATATAGATAGGTTACCGTAATAGATATATTTCTAACGATTCATTTCATTGTAAACAACATAAACTTGACACGTTATACTTTTTGGTTCATAGTTTAGTCCCTGTCCCGTTGAATGAAGCCAGATTCAGGAATGAAAGAAATCGTATTAACGTTATGAGGAAAACTTGATGACAAGTTAAGAAATAGACATAAGTTTAAGTTAAATATTCATAATGTCACCTTTTTTATTAGTTGAGGAATTTGACGAAATATGTTTCAATAATCCAAACAAAACCAGAGGACTTAATGAGATATTTAATAGTGTAGGCCTCACGTTAGTCTATATGCCATTAGACAACTTAAACAATACCTTAGAAAATCCGAAGTATGAACGTGATAGAAGTGAAATTTACGAAATAAGTTGTAATGGTTTAACAAGAAGTATGTTGAGCAAAAAAGAAGGTCGATTCAAATAAGGTTTAAAGACCATCTGGCTTATTTAAGGTACGCTAGATCTAAAAAATCAAGTATTGTCTAAATACTTTTGAATAGAATCATACTGTAAAATTAGATAACCTAAGGTTAATAAAGAATGTACGTAATAGGAAATTATTAGACACATACGAAAGTATTGAAATAAGAATATGTAAAAAGAGTCTAAATAAGAACCGAGAACCTATTCTTCTCCCTGTACGGGTTACTTGACCGGAACTATCGCTCCAAGTGTAGATAGTTCTACTTGAGTAATTCCAAGTTTAGTATAAATAGTTTAGTTTACGTTCTTAGATTTAGTCAACCATCTCTCCTGGTGATGCTAATATGATTAGCGCTGCAGGATAGGTTGAAAAGTTTGCAGAAAACTGGAGTTAGTTCACTTGCATTTTTCTTGTGTACTATTCCAGCGCCAAAAGATTTTTTGGCGTCTAGCTCCATTAAAATACTTTTTTTTTGCATACGTGCTGCAGGGAAGTCCCTAAAGCGCAACAGGAGCGACACGTGTGCGGAAAAAGCGATTCACGTTGTTCTTGAATCGCTGTAAATTGTACTCTATGGGAAACACAGTCCTGGGTAAGCCATTCCAAAGGGATTATGTTGTCCATATAAAAGACTGCTTGAAAACCGTTGTAGGAGGAGTAACAAGCTGAACCTCATACGGATGTGAAGTATCAGCACGACGTTAATTTCTAACATGCACCGCTCTGGGAGAAATTAAGCGGGCTACATCCTTCGAACACTCTCTATGATAATACTTGTAGAATAGACTCAAGTCACCAACTGTTCTATGATGTTCCAGCGAATCAAGGCCGCCGATCAGTTCTGGGTCTCCAATCAGGCGAACAGCCCTTCTCTGAACAGAATCCAACAAATGCAGTGTATGTTTGGGAGCGGAGCCTCAAACATTGGAGCAATATTCCATAATTGGTCGAATTTGAGCTTTGTAAAGAATTAACAGTTGTTGTGGAGTGTAAAGCTTTCTGGTTCGAAATAATATTCCCAACTTTTGAGAAGCTCTCCTTGCTATGCCTGCAACATGTTCATGCCAGGACATATTTGCTCCCAAATTAACTATGTCGGGTTCAGCAACGTTAACTTTTTTAGAAAAAACTGCCTCCTGGGTTTTTGTAGCGTTAAATTCCACTTGGTTACTGTCACCCCAAGATAGAATTTCTTCCAGGTCTTTGTTAAGTTGAATAACTTCCTGCTGTTTGCGGATTTTCGCCTGAGCAGCCGATGTCCGAGCGTCCAAAGCGAATAAAGAGATAAGCGTACTGTCGTCTGCAAAGCTGTAGATTCCCTGTCTTTTCCAGCAGATCGTTAATGTAAATGAGAAAGAGAGTAGGAGACAGTATGGAGCCTTGGGGCACACCGGCGTTAACAGTAAAGGTGTTAGAAAGAAATCCGTTGACTGCGACTCGTAAAGAATGCTCTCTGAGGAAACATGAGAGCCACAAATAGAACTTTTCAGACATACCATAAGGGCGTAGCTTAGCGAACTGTCCATCGTGCCAAACACGGTACGCATGATATGCTGTCTGAAGACAATATCGGGCATCCTTGACTGCACTACGGGAATAGTGGGTGGTGTCTTTCCTTGGAAATCGACAGTAGAATGTGAAGCAAAGAATTCAGCCAACAGTTGGCTTTCTCAACAGGTGTTGTAATAGTATTATCGTGTGATTGCTAGTGTCGTAGATTTAATGAAATTTTGAAATTGTTGGGGCAGGCAGAAAGATTGTTTTTAATTCGTTGAGTGCGTGCCTTCTTGGATGGCCGTTAGGACTCTCACGCCATTGTCTGTAGGCAAGATGCTTAGATGCAACAGCTTCGTTGTAAGGGCATTTCTTCGAAAAAGGGATGTAAGCTTTTATAATAGTTAAAATGACATCGGAAACCTCCTTAGTGCAGTCAGATAGGTTGTCAGATCTAGAACAAACATCTAGCTAAGGGAAAGGTCGAAAATATTCCATGAGTTCTTCCTGTTTAGCAAATTTGTAGTGCCAAATCTTGCGCCGTTTGGGCCTCTCTCTATCACTGTTTGATAGAATACTCAATGTCGAAAGCAGTTTATGGTCGGAAGAACCTAATGGTGTATTTACGGTTACAGTGTAAATCTCTGGATTGGTGGTTAAAAAGAGATCAAGAAGATTGGCGAACTCTTCCGTCTAGATCAGGGATCCGTATTGGTTCATCGATAGGCTGAGTAAAAACCACAACTAATTAAAATGATTCAGCTTCACGACCTTGTTCGTGTATGCCAGTTAGTGTTGTAGATAGGATAGAGAAAGTGCCGGCAGATGAACTGACCTTGGTTTGGCAGAGAGCAAGTACATGAGGCTGTTGTAGGTGTTGGTCTCCTGAATTTATGTTGGAGTTTAAACCTTAAAAACCATTTTAAAATTGCTGTCTCCGCATGTTGATGCCCCGAATGTACACTTTGTGTAAGATTTTTGCTCATGTAGATAAATGTTTAGATTAATTTTTATACGGATAAATAAAACTACAATTATGTAAAATCTATTCATAGTCACCCTGTACTGCTTATTTTACTTAACCTCTGCCACCACAGTATTTTTAAACGATATACGGAACTCTGAAAATTACTAATTATATAAGTATATCAAATTTAAAAGTAATTAACTGGCGGTAATTACCTAACAACTACCAAATTTAGCTTCCTAATTACCACATTTTTATAAGTAGAAGTCAAGTTTGTAATAATTAATTAAAGCTTTTTAATTGGGTGAGCAATTACTATAATTAACTTTAGGAAACATTGAATCGATAGATTTTTTTTTTTTTTTGATATCTATAAGAGTATTTTAAAATTAATTTCAATGCAATTTAAATATATATATATATATATATATATATATATATATATATATATATATATATATATATATATGTATATATATATGTATATGTATATATATATATATATATATATATATATATATATATATATATATATATATATATATATATATATGTAGTAGTGGTTTTTCGGGTATCCCGTGTTAGCTTGAAGTCCCTTGATGGACGGTTTCGCTGACGTTTCGATGGAATCTCATCCATCTTTTTCAAAGCGTTGATCACTAGTCGGTGTCTTGGCGTTGAACATTCGTCAAAACATATATATATATATATATATATATATATATATATATATATATATATATATATATATATATTTATATATATATATATATTTTATATATATATATATATATATATATATATATATAAATAAATGTCTTCTTATTACGCCTACATTCATTCGCGTATGAGATATGGAATCATCTTTTGGGGAAATTCCTGTGAGATAAACAGAATTTTGGTTTTGCAGAAGAAGTGTCTAAGAGTAGTGTACAGAATAAAGGCAAGAGATAGTTGTAAAAACGTATTCATTTCAAAACGGATTTTTACTGTAATAAGTTTATATATATATGAAGCAGTGTTATTTGTTCATAGTAATAAAGACCTATTTCAAGAAAGCATAAGAGTGCATGAACATAACACTAGGTTAAAAAATGATTTAAAACCAAACAAAAGTAAATATTCCTATATACAAAAGAATGTACATTTTTGTATTCTAAGATTGTACAATAGTTTTCCTAATCATGTTAGAATTTTAAGAACGAACTTGCTGAAACTAGTAATTAAGAATTATTTAGTCCGTAAGGCATTTTATAGTTTGGAGGAGTTCTTTGCTGATGAATCTCGGCTATTTTTATGTGTGTAACTAGAATATTTGATAAAATGCAATATTTCTTAGTTTAAGAACTTTTGACATTGTTCCACGCTCCTATATGGAGCTTTGTAATTTACAAGGAATAAATAAAAACATTATCTATCTATCTATCTATCTATATATATATATATATATATATATATATATATATATATATATATATATATATATATAAGAGAAAGAGGAAGGACAGTAACAGGGCACTGGTAACAAACAATCCGAAGTTTAACTACTAGGGAACGCCCTAATAAGGAGAAGAGATGAGCAATCAAAGATCTATATTCTCTAGTATCTGCTTTTTATTTTTTGTCATCAAGCTTTCCCTGCCTAATTGGTAGAGAGAGTTCTTTTGGATACTGAAATGCAAACAAGGTACAGAAAAACAAAGTGAACACTTTCGTTATGATACGTGATTTATAAATTTATAAATTATAAAGTTGTATAAGAAATTACTTACAAAATTCAGCAGTTAATTTATCCCTGGTGAATAAAATAGAATTTGCATTTCGTTGGCCAGGTAGTAAGTATAATCACAAAAAAAAACATGACAAAAGGACACTTAGAGAATTACATAGGTATCAGAAAATAAAATACTGTTAATAACTTTATTTAAAAATACTTTTTGAGACAGAAACATTGTGCGAAAGACCATGATGTTGAAATGGTACTCCATTTTAAATTTTTTGACCGAATCATCAACAAAGTGTTGATGATTCTGAGCGCTGTTTCGACCTGAAAGGATTTTTTCATGCGATATGTGGCAATGGATGAAACATGGAATCACTACTACATACCGGATTCAAATCGGCAGTCAGTTGAGTGGTCAGCAGCCGGTAAAAGCCGTCAGAAGCGACCAAAGATACAACAGTCGGCTGGGCTGGGGGGGAATATTATATAAAGTTATTGGTGCGCTGAAGCCAGAAATCGCAAAGAAATGGCCCCAAATGAACAAGAAAAAGTACTCTCTCATCAAGACAATGTACCGTGTCATAAGTCAATGGTTAGGATAGCAAAATTGGATGAATTGAAGTTCGAATTGCTTTCTCCTACACCGTATTCTCCAGATTTGACCCCCAGCGACTATTATCTATCGAAGACTTCAAAATAATGCTCACGGGAAAGAGATTTGGCTTCAATGAAGCAGTTATCGCCGTAACTGAGGCTTATTTTGAAGACCAAGACAAATCCTTCTTTTTTTTTTTTTTTTATGGGTTTAGCACACGTGCTACAAGGAAATCCCTAAAGCGCTACAGGAGCGACACGTGTGCGGAGAAAGCGATTCACGTTGTTCTTGAATCGCTGTAGATTGTACTCGATGGGAAACACAGTCCTGGGCGAACTATTCCAAAGGTATGATGTTCTCCATACAAAAGACTGCTTGAAAAGCGTTGTACGAGGAGTAACAAGCTGAACCTCATCCGAATGTAAAGTATTAGCGCGACGTGTACTCCTAACATGCACCGCTCTGGGAGGAATTAAGCGGGCCACATCCTTCGAACACTTTCCATGAAAGTACTTGTAGAATAGGCTCAAGTCGCCAACCGTTCTTCGATGTTCCAGCGAATCAAGGCCGTCGGTCAGTTCCGGGTGTCCAATCAGACGAACAGCTCTTCTCTGGATAGAATCCAACAAATCCAGTGTATGTTGGGGAGCGGAGCTCCAAACATGGGAGCAGTATTCCATAGTTGGTCGAATTTGAGCTTTGTAAAGAATTAACAGTTGTTGTGGAGTGTAAAGCTTTCTGGTTCGAAACAATATTCCCAACCTTTGAGAAGCTCTCCTTGCTATGCCTGCAACATGTTCATGCCAGGACATATTTGCTCCCAAATTAACGCCTAACAGATTGAATGACGATGTTAGAGGGATGGAGTGCCCCTTTCTACGAGAAAGGTATAGAGATGTTAGAAAGCGTTGGACTGATTGTATTGCTTTTGAAAGATACTATGTTGATGAATAAAATGGAATTTTGCAAAAAAATGTGTTTTAAGTAGCTAGACCAAAAAACTTTTCATTCTATGTATTATATATATATATATATATATATATATATATATATATATATGTATAATCATTTTTAGCTTATTCTATGCATAGTTGGATGTAACCCTCATCAAGTTGTTTCCAATGAGCTCTATTATTTGCTTTTTGCATCCAATCGTGTCCCGCTAATCTTTTTATGTCGTGCGCCCATCTTTCTGTGGTTTACCTCTGCATCTTTTATCTTCTCTAGGCCTTCAATCAACCAAAGTGCGTATCCATCTGTTATCATTCATCCTTGCCCAATTCCACCTTAATATACATATTCGATGTATTACAACTGTCACTTTTAATCTTTTTCGTAATTCGATGTTAAAAATATATTGTCGTATTATAGGATTTATATGTTCGTTGTTTAATGATTGTCTCTACCAGGTTTTTTGGATAGTTGTTGTTGTAAAGGATTTTACGGACTTTATTTATTAATAAAAACAAACTAAAACTAAGAACACAGTAATACATATAGCAATGCCATACATACCACAACTGTCAGAAAAAATTAAATACATAATGAAAAAACACGACATCTGTGTCTGTCACAAAGCTCAGCACCGTCTTTCATCGCCATTCACACCACTAAAAGCTAAAACACCATCTAACAAAAGATCAAACGTAGTATATTCCAACTCATGTCTTAATTGTCCCAAAAATATATATACCTTGATAATATACCAAATGGGCACAAATACACAAAAAACGCGTCTACTGCAGTACTGAAAAACACGAATTTCATTTCCGAAACACCAAAATAGTCACCTAGGAAAGGAACTATCACAAACTTCTTATCAAAGAAATGATACACATTAAAAAAGAGACACCTGCATGTAATGACAAACAAGACGTAAATAACTTAAGTCGAATTTACCACCAATTAATTAATTAATTAATTATTACTGTCATTAAATTATTAACATTGGACAACTATGACCCAAAAACGAATTAAACATACTATATTTAAAAAATAACCGGTCAAGTGCAAGTTGAACTTGCGCAATTAGCGTTCCGTACGTTGATTGCTTTTAAAATAAAAAATGTTGTAAACGGAACTATAAAATGATCAGTGACTTCACAAAACACACCCCAAATGAGTTTTCAATAAAGTTTGATGACAAAATTGATGACCATGAAATTTCTGTTTTTTTTTATATACCAGATAAATTATTACAGGTAATGCACTCGTGATAATTTTTGTTCAATCTACACCCCGTGGAGAATATTCCAGAATTTTTTCAAAATTTTTTGATAAGTACTTTTCGAGATAAGGCGGGTGGACTGCGATGTTTCGCGATTTTTTAAAAATAATACAAAGAAAATGCGCCCAAATATTACATTATATATATTTTTTATTCGTGTTTTCACAAGCTTTCATTTGACACCACACTCGATTACCTAGTAAAAAAAATTTTTTTTCACTTCCGATTTCATCCCTAAAACTAACTCCTTAAGTCAAAATTTAACCTTCAAAACTACATGGCTCTGATATGACAAATAGTTTCGGAGAAAGTCGGGTGTGACAGATGGACAGACAGACAGACGGACAGACATCGTAATATTACGAAAACTGTGAAACTGTTAACATGTAAATCATTTAAACCAAAAGATCCAATTAGATATAAGTTCTGAAGATGGTTTAAATAAAATAAACCAAAACGTTAACCAAAAGTAAACTTATTTCATTAAAAATTGACCGCAAGACCAAGAACAAAAAACTGTCCTAAATTTATTCATTAACGGTCAGGAAAAAAGAAAAAAATTTCTTCTCACGTATGTACGTATTTTAGCAACGAACAAATAGGCCCTCTTATTTTAAATTTGAACGCGAAATAAATGTCAGAAATTTTATTTTTGAAATAAAGTTTTACTAGGCATTGAAATGTTTTATTTGGGATACTCACGTAAGAACTACATATGATATAATATTTATTGTAGTTATGTCCTTTAACGATCTAAATAAATATTAATGAGTAAATAAAAGAAGAAACTGCGACGTAAACTTTCAAACAACCTGTCTTTGCTCTATATAAATTTAGCCAATTACTGCCTATCAGGAGGAAATCCATCAAAATCAGAAACAATGGAACAAGGACATGCAAAGCTTGACGGATCTAAATTCGATTTGTAGATTTGACTCAAGTAAGCTTTGACAGGATACGCTTTTGTTTCAGTGATTCACGACAAGGCAACTAGATTTATGCTTTGGAAATCTCGCCGGTATCAACTGTATATATTTAGAATAATTTGACGACAACTTATTGACATACAATTTCAGATTGATAGTTATTTATATTAGTTTGATTGCTTTTTTGCATGAAATGCTGATTTGTGTATTGCGATTAAAGATACGAATGTTAAAAATGTGAATCAATTATTTGTTATTTGTCAAATATTTGTAGTGAGTATAAAATACAATATATATCTACATATACTATATAATTTGGTTAGCGAAACGCGTGTCATGAACAAAAATAAAGTATTTGGTGTAGAGGCGATAATTATTATGTAGTGGCAATGGGTCAATAGTTTTAAAATTCCAACGTAGATAGAAGTAGTTTGTTGTAGATAGGCAAGTCAATGTTGGTTCAAGTTCCATTGGTATCATTTACAATCTGTTCTAATGGCTATTATTCACGGTGAGCGACTAGAATCTTCGCAGGATTTTTCGTGATCGTTCAAAATTTAATTTCCCGCAAAGAAGAAAATTAGATCTGTCTCTTTACGCGAGATATGCTATTTTCAAAACTTACAAAATTAATAAATACTTGCACGTATGTTGGTTTTTCTTGGGTACTTAGGTTCTTTTGGAAAACACAAACTAGTTTATTTGACGTTTCGCCTTATTTTTTTTTAGGCATTTTCAAAAATTCTTTATTTTTTTAATATTCATTCTAAAATTAGAAAACATAAGGTTAAAATCTTTTAAGTCAAATTACACTTTTAAAAACATATAGCATTTTTACGCACACTCGGACATTTAAAATATTACACCATAACAAAAATATAAAACAATTTACTAACGTGTATATACCCTGAAAGGCAACTATTTGTGTGTTTGTGAATTTTAAATTCTATATTTCTTTCAGCATATCGTGTCTCGTACTTTTTACTGATTTTTTTAAAATTTTATTATCTATAATGGGTGTCTTAACGAAAAAACTATTATTGATGTTAAGTATATATACCATTTTGTATTATTAAGAGGATATGCATGCCAGCATGTTTATTTTTTAATTAAATTTGTGTAGATATGACTGATTCCTTTTATGTCAGTCCTATCATTCACAGTGTTTTCATCTTTTTTTATTTCAATCATCTCCTTGATTTGTAGTTTGGCATAATTCCGCTCTTTGCAGAGGACCTTGGTTTCATTGAATTTAAAGTCATGTTTTTCTTCTGCTTCATGTTTACTGAGGGCAGTGGAAGCATTTCTAGTATATTTGTGTCCATTCAGTCTGTTTTTTAGTAACTGAGAAGTCATGCCAATATATTTCTTCGGACAATTCGCACACGGTATTGCATACACAACATTAGATTCATTCATTGTGGGGATATGGCTTTTTAAGTTTGTAAATAATGAACTTAGTTTATTTTGAGTTTTATGGCAAACTATAATGTTATATTTTTTCAAGACCCATTTCAGCTTCTCAGAAAGTTCTTTTGTATAAGGAAGTGGTAAAAATTTATCACAGTTTTGTTTACTATTTTTGGTGTTGTTTTTTGAGTTATTATAAAACTTGTATATTCTCTTTTTTATTGTTCGATTGATGTCATTCTCTTTAAAATTGTTTTGTATTAAGACAGTTTTTACTTTTTTTAGTGCGTCTGGTCTTAGTTCAGGGGAAGTCAATTTTATTGCTCGGTCTGTTAGGCCCACTATAACGCTGATTTTCTGGGACATTGCATGACTAGAGTGAAAATTCAAATATCTCCCTGACCAAGAAGGTTTTGTGTACCACTCTGTAAGGATTTTATCTTGCTTTCTGATAAGAGTCAGGTCTAGAAAATTTATTTTACCATCCTTTTCAATTTCTGATGTAAATTGTATTTTTTTGTGGAAGCTATTAAATTTGTATAGAATTTCGGTAATTTTATCATTTTGGGCTGCTAATAAACAATCATCTACGAATCTCTTGAAAAACAATATGTTACCTTTTATTTTTTTAATGACTTGTTCTTCCAGGTATTCCATTACTAGTTGAGCAATGACTGATGAAATGGGGGAACCCATGGCACAACCGTCGATTTGTTTATAAAATCTATTTTTAAATTGAAAATAGTTGGTGTTCAATGTGAGATCTATGGCGTCCAGAAAATTTCTTTTTGAAATTGTTGTGTGTTCTTGTAGTAGATCCCATTTTTCATTAATAACGGTTTTAACTAGTTCATTTGGAATGTTCCTGTATAAAGATGTTACATCAAACGATAAAAGTTTATAATTCGATGGGATTCTCACTGTGTCGATGAAAGTTTTAAAGTCGAAAGAATCTTTAATAAAATGTTCATTTTTACCGGATATGTTGGATAGACAGTTGGCTAAGTATTTAGCTAACTTGTATAATGGCGATTGTATACATGAAACAATGGGTCTTAATGGGGTACCTTGTTTGTGTAGTTTGGGTAAGCCATAAATTTTAGGTGTCACAGCATTGTTTATTATTAGATTTTTAGCTTTTCTTTCGTCTAGTTCTTTTTTATTCAGTAATGTCTTTATTAAAGCGTTATTTTTCTTCTGATATACATTTGTTGGGTCACTATTTATTTTTTTATAAGTATCTGTATCATTTAATATATTTTCCATTTTTTCATCGTATTCTGTTTTGTTCATTATAATGGTTTTATTTGTCTTATCAGGTTTAAGAACTATAATTTGGGGATTGTCTTTGATAAATTGTTTGGTACGACGTAAGTGTTTTTTAATATTTTGTTGTAATTGGTTGACTTGTATATTTTTGTATCTTATTTTGGTTTTATGATTTGTAATTAAGTTAGTTATTTCGGCTCTAATGCCATCTTTTTCGTCCGTTGGTTTGTCATGTATTGCAGACTCAATGGACGCAATATACTCGGTTACAGGTACACTTTTTTCATTTATGATGTCAACAGCAAAATTTGGACCAAACGACAAAACCTTCGATATTTCGTTAGGGATGGGCGTGTCGGATATATTTTCTATCCAATTTGTTGTTATTTCATTGGAAGTGGAAACATCATTTTTTTTATTATTAAATTTTCAAGTTTTTTTATTTGTTTTAATTTTATTTTGTTAAAATAAGGCGAAACGTCAAATAAACTAGTTTGTGTTTTTCCAAAAGAACCTAAGTACCCAAGAAAAACCAATCAAGTTTATATATATATATATATATATATATATATATATATATATATCTCATCATCTCTATCAACAAATAGAAGGGTGTGCCATACGGCTCTCCTATATCCTCAGTAATAGCTCAATTGGTTATGGAGCATTTAGAAGAAAGTGTTATAAATAATTTAGAGTACAACATACTATTTTTCAAAAGATTTGTGGATGATTGTTTATTGGCTGTTACAACAGATAACACTGATAAAGTCCTGCATGATTTCAAAAGTTGCAATTTACTTCAGAAATCGAAAATAACAATGAAATACATTTCCTGGATACAACTTTAATTAGAAAACATAACAAAATAATCACAAAATGGTATACTAAACCAAAGTGGTCTGGCAGGTATTTGAATTTCTACTCTAATCACACAAAGGCACAAAAGGTAAGTGTTATTATCGATTTAACAGACCGTGCAATAGCGCTGACCTCACCAAATTTAAGACCGAAAGCACTGAATCAAATGAAATCAATGCTAATACAAAATGGATTTAGAGAAAAAGACATCAACCAAACAATAAAAACAAGAACATACAAACTCTATAATAAAAAAATCGAAAAAGATGAAACCAAAGAACAAATACAGAACAAAATTCTCCTACTACCTTATACACGCAATTTATCAGAAAAACTAAAGGACACTTTAAAAAAAATATAACATAACTGTTTGTCATAAAACACAAAACAAACTAAGCTCACTATTTACAAACTTAAAAAGCCAGGTACCAACCATGAACCAATCCAACATAGTTTATTCAGTACCTTGTGCAGATTGCCCAATGAATTATATTGGTATGACGACTCAATTATTAAAAAACAGACTCAATGGACACAAGTATACGAAAAATGCAACAACGGCACTTCATAAACACATAACGGAACTTGGACATGATTTCAACTTTAATGAAACAAAGATTTTAAACAAGGGACATTAATATTGGAAAACTTGCAATAAAAGAAATGATCGAAATTAAAAAAAATGAGAAATTTACAGTCGATGATAAAAGTGATATAAAAGGAATTAGCCATATTTATACAAATTTAATAAGGTAATATTTTAAAGTGTATACTCATTCTTAATATATTAACAAAAAGACTACCTGCTTAACATTCAAAAAAAAAATCACGGATCAACAATACAAAATAAAATCTACATCGATAAGAATGCCACTATGGCTCGTCAGTAATAAATAAAATATGTGAGATTCAAGGTAGGTTCCATGTGATTTTAATTTTTAAATATAGAAATAAGAATTTATGTTGTACTAATGTACCTAAATGTAATTTTATATTTTGTAGAAATAAAAAAGAAAAAAAACGGTCAAGTGCAATTTGAACTTGCACAATTAGTGTTCCGTACGTTGATTGTTTTTAAAATCAAAAATTTTGTTAGGGTGGTATAAAATGATCAGTGACTTCACAAAACACACCCCAAATGAGTTTTCAACAAAGTTTGTTTCCAATCTTTACTGAAAACTAGTGACCTTGAAATTTTGTTTTTTTTTAGATACCAAATAAATTATTAAAGGTAATGCACTCAATTCAATTTTTTTTCTTTTACTATTTTTTCGATTTTTCAGTTTTGCAATATTACTATTTTTTTAATTTTTATTTTTTTTTCTTTTGTTTTTTAAAAACTTTTTTGATTTTCCAAATTTTGATTAATTTTCATTTTTTTAAAGTTTTATAACGAATCGTCGATTTTTTCAAACTTTCGAAGTTTTTTGAATTCTTATTGATTCTTTCCACTTTTGAAAATTTTTCAATTTGTAACAATTTTTTTCGATTTTTTTAATTATTTTTGATTTTGTTCAATTTTTTTAAATTTCTTCCCGATTTTCAGTTTTCCTTTCGAATTTTTCAGTTTTTAACGTTCAAATTACGTTTCAAATTACACAACTGATTTTTCCATTTTTAACAATTGTTATCGATTTTTTAATATTTTTTGCGATTTTTTGTGTTTTTATGATTTTTTTTTTTTCGATGTTTGACAATTTTTAAGTTTTTTAACGATTTTATTTGGATTTTTTTAAATTTTTCTCGGTTTTAAATTTTTTTTCTTTTACTATTTTTTCGATTTTCCAATTTTGCAATATTACTATTTTTCAATTTTTATTTTTTTTTTCTTTTGTTTTTTAAAAACTTTTTTGATTTTCCAAATTTTTATTAATATTCATTTTTTTAAAAGTTTTATAACGAATCGTCAATTTTGTCAAACTTTTGAAGTTTTTTTGAATTCTTATTGATTTTTTTTTTTCCACTTCTGACAATTTTTCAATTTGTAACAATTTTTTTCGATTTTTTTAATTATTTTTGATTTTCTTCAATTTTTGTTAATTTTTTCCCGATTTTCAGATTTCCCCTTCCTGAAAACTGATGACCTTGAAATTTTGTTTTTTTTTTACATACCAAATAAATTATTAAAGGTAATGCACTCGTGATAATTTTCGTTCAATCTATACCCCGTGGAGAATATTCCAGAATTTTTTCAAAATTTTTTGATCAGTACTTTTCGAGATAAGGTAGGGGACAGCGATTTTTTAAAAGTAATACGAAGAAAAGTGTGCGCAAGTATTACAATATATATATATATATATATATATATATATATATATATATATATATATATATATATATATATATATATATATATATATATATTTTACTCGTGTTTTCACAAGCTTTCATTTGACACCACACTCGATGACCTAGTAAAAAAAATTTTTTTTCACTTCCGATTTCACTCCTCAAAACGAACCCCTTAAGTCAAAATTTATGTTACGGTGGTATAAAATGATCAGTGACTTCACAAAACACACCCCAAATGAGTTTTCAACAAAGTTTGTTTCCAATCTTTACTGAAATCTGATGACCTTGAAATTTTTGTTTTTTTTTATATACCATATAAATTATTAAAGGTAATGCACTCGTGATAATTTTCGTTCAATCTACACCCCGTGAAGAATATTCCAGAATTTTTTCGAAATTTTTTGATTAGTACTTTTCGAGATAAGGCCCGGGACAGCGATTTTTCGCGAATTTTTAAAAATAATACAAAGAAAAGTGCGCGCAAGTATAATATTATATATATATTTTTTACTCGTGTTTTCACAAGCTTTCATTTGACACCACACTCGATGACCTAGTAAAAAAATTTTCTTTTCACTTCCGACTTCACCCCCCAAAACTAACCCCTTAAGTCAAAATTTAATTCTCAAAACTACGTGGCTCTGATGAGGCCATCAATTCCTATATTATTACCAAATTTCACCTTTCTATGTCAAATAGTTTCGGAGAAAATCGGGTGTGACAGACAGACAGACAGACAGACAGACAGACACCGAAGTGATCTTATAAGTGTTCCGTACGGAACACTAAAAAAAGAATGAAAATGCCCTAAACCAAAGGGCGAAACGTCAATTTAAGTTTAATTTTAAATACCAAATATTTATAAAACGAACCGAAATTCATAACCAAGCATCAAAAGTTTGAAATATTTGATAGTATACAGGGAAAATAAAAAAATAATAATTTATAATGAAGAGTAAAGTGTGTTTAAATTTAAATACAGAGCAAAATAATAATTAAAAATACGAACCAAAAAATTATGCTCATGTGTAGATTTGTGGCCTTCCTAATTAAAAATTCAAAAAAACTCCAGTAAACACGTCAGTTATTGTTGGATTATTTATTGAATAAAGGGAAACGAAATTAATTAAAAACTAGAGCACTGATTTTGATTGTATCATATTTTTGTTAAAAATTTGATAATCCTTTTATCTGCTTTGCAACAATTACGTCCATAATAATTTTGTACTAATATCATTGTATTTTGAAATTGCAACATTATTTAATTACTACGTACATAACATAACAACTAAACATATATATAAAATATATACAAATATTGTAGAAAATCATTCATCTCAATCCTTTACACAAAATGAAATTCACATCTTAAACAAAGGTCTTAACTTTGCAGTACCCCCTCTTAGAGATAATTTATCAGAAATAGTTGCTCACATTGAAAGTTCCATTAGTACACTTCCAGAAAATAGTAAATCATTTGTTAGGGAAGCATGTCGTAATCAAATATCGAAAAACATCGTTAACAACACAAATTCTAATTCACGAAAAGACATAAAAGTAGTTAAAGGATTGAAAAAGAAAGATGTCTTCTATTTAAAAGCGGATAAAGGAAATAAGGTTGTTATATTGGATAAGAAAGATTACTTTGAACGCGTAGATAATCTTATCGAATCTGGCCCTTATGAAAAGGTAATAAGAAATCCATTACCGAGAATGATATCAGAGGTTAAAAATTCTTTAAAAAAATAAAATGTAAGAACCTTGTCTCCGATTCGCTAAAATTTAAATTAAATGTGAGTAATCCGACCATACCAAAATTGTATTGCTTACCCAAAATTCACAAACCTGGAAAAGCAATGCGACCCATTGTTTCATCGGTCGGATCACCCACATATTTAGTATCCAAATGGTTATCAAAAGAACTTGAGAAGTTACCGTTAAATACTTTCGCAGTGAAGAATTCGTTAGAATTCATTAATAAAACAAAAAATCTAGTTCTTAATGAAGGTGAAGTCTTAATTTCTTTTGATGTTAGTTCTTTGTTCCCAAGGGTGCCAATTCCACAAACTCTACAATATCTCGAAGAATTACTTAGAATGAATGACTTTGAAGATGAAATTATTCGTGAATACTTAACATTATCTAAACTTTGTATGGAACAAAATTATTTCCAATATAACAATCAATTTTATGTTCAGAAAGAAGGAACAGCTATGGGTAATTGTTTATCACCTTTCATAGCCAATTTATTCATGAGTAAGTTTGAAATCGAAGCCAGTCAAGAATTCGAATATTTCCCAAGGGTATGGTATAGGTATGTGGATGATATTTTCGCGATTTTTGATACAAAGAAAGCAAATATTGATGATTTTGTTTCTAAATTAAATGGCCGGTATGATTCCATTAAATTCACTTACGAAGTTGAGAACAAAGGACAATTGCCTTTTCTAGATATTTTGATTATTAAAAATAATAATAGATTAGAATTTGATATCCATAGGAAGGACACAGTAACAGATAGATATATTCCTAATGATTCATTTCATTGCAAACAACATAAATTAGCCTCATTACATTTTTTAGTTCATCGTTTGGTTACTTTCCCTCTGAATAGAGTAAACTTTAATAAAGAAAGGAATCGTATTAGAAATATAACTAGAGTTAATGGTTATGACGATGACTTAGTAGATAAGCTAATAAATAGACATAAGTTTAGGTTTAATATTCAGAATTCCACCTTTTTTACACGCGAAGAAAATAACACCAAGTATGTCTCCATACCATTTAATCCGAAATATAGCAAGGGACTCAATAAGGTATTTAATAAGGTAGGCCTCACCTTAGTCTATAAGTCACCAGACAATCTGAGGAATATCTTAGGAAATCCCAAAGATAAGATTCCTAATTGTGAGAAAAGTGGAATTTATGAAATTAGTTGTAATGATTGTGACAAAAAGTATATTGGGCAAACAAAAAGGTCAATTAAAACAAGATTTAAAGAATACTTAGCACACTTAAACTACAATAGAACAGAAAAGTCTAGCATTGCCGAACATGCTCTTGAAGCTGATCATACATTAGATAATCTAAGATTAATAAAATATGTATCTGATAGGAGATTGTTGAACGCATACGAAAGTATGTATATAATATATTTAAAATGCAACGTCTCTCTGTCTATCTGTCCGTCAGTGCGCTTATCACTTGAGAACCACTTATCCGATTTACGTGTTTTTATAAATTTATACATATGTTCTATATAATTCGATATAAGCCTAGATAATGGGAAATAAGGTGACATACTGGGAGATAAGTAAAAATATTGGGAGATAAGGAGAAATAATGGAAGATAAGCAGAGATAAATCTAGATAATGGAAATTACGGTGAGATAATGGAAGATAAGGGGAAATAATGGGAGATAAGGAGAAATAATGGGAGATGAGCAGAGATAAGCCTAGATAATGGAAATTATGTAAAGATAATGGGAGATAAGGAGAAATAATGGGAGATAAGGGGAAATAATGGCAGATATTTTATTACGTTAGGTAACATAAGGAATAAGCAGTGACGATAATAGTGAATCAAGACCACGCGAGTGGAGCCGCGGGCACTGCTAGTTTGTTATAAAATACTTTGTATGCAAGAAAACAGTACTTCTGCTGATAAGCGGATTTAAATGTAATTACCTACATGACACTTTAATTCACTAAGTATGTTCAATTACAAAGTTAAATTTCCCATAATTAGACAATATGTTGATGATAAATTGCCCACACATACATTCAACACGTACAGGTGCATTTCTAAACCATTACAAAAATGTACGTAATTATGTGCTATAATATAATAAAATAATAAACCATTATAATTATCCTGTTCATTATAGTAATTATTCCATTAAAATATTTTAAATTTTTTGCTCCGTTTGTTTATTATGATGGTAGTAATAAATTGCAGCATTAAATTCAATTATAAATCCTTTTTACACTTAATAATCGCAAATGTAAATTTTTTCCTATGCAATTTATTGCTTAAAAATTTGAATCGTATATACCGCCTAATGGCCTTTAGAAGGTTGTAAATATTTTAACCTGCCTTTCATCCGGGTCATATTATTAATTCTTAAATATTATTACATTAAATTAGGGTTTGAAATTTACTTAAGTTTACGTTTAAACCTTTTCAAGTCAACATGGACTTATTACGGAGGATGTTGAGCGAGAAAGGTAAAACTTTGATCCTGTTAGAAAATTACAAATTTCGACAAAATCGCCTTTTAAAATCGACAGAAGAGATGTGCTGGGTCTGCACAAACAAGAACTGAACTGCCAAAGTTTATACCATTGGACCAGACGACATACTTTCACCACAAACTGGTAATCATCAACATCAACACGACAATGAACAAGTACTGAATCGCCAAAAAATTAACAACGCAGTGAAGAAAAGAGCCAACGGGGAACATTACAACGAAAGGCCAAGAAAGGTGTTTCAGCGGGAGGTGGCTGCAGATCAGCATGTACTGGACACTTTCATCGACTCCGATATGACAAGAATAGGGAAGGATTTGAACCGAGCCAGACTGCAGTGTTATTCAAAGTTGCCAAAGTCCCGAGAGGAAGTTATGAATATCAATCTCGGTCGAAACCACCAGGCATAAAGATTTCCTGATGTTTAATAATGTCCAGGTTGGTGTGATATTTTCTTGTAAAAGTAATTTAGAATTCCTGTGCGCGGCGGAAATTGTGATGGTGGACGGTACATTTGAATTTTGTGCGAAGTTTTTTCTACAAATGTTTACTATAATGGCATATATCAATGGCCGCTATATTCTCTTGGTGTTCAGTCTATTGCACGGCAAGAAGGAAACTTCGTATTCTTTGGTATTCTCTGCGGTAAAGTCCAAATGCCAGCAAGTAGGTCGTGTCAGATTTTGAACGCGCTATTCACGGTGCAGTTTCAACCGAATTTTCATTGACAACGCCTGTGGGATGCAGATTCAATTTAGAACAATCCTGGTGGAGAAAAATTCAAAATCTAGGATTAACTAGAGAATACAAAGACAAAAATTCTCCCGTTGGAACATGGCTTCACCACATGTTCTGGCTAACTTTTCTCCCTGCCGATCAATGGGAGATGTTTTCGTCCAATTATTAGAAAATCAGCCAGTCCACCCACAAGTAACATTGTTTGCTGACTACATAGTTGAAAACTACATCGATGTTAGTGCTCCTTTCCCTGCAATCCTTTGGGCTGCGCTCGACGCCAGCGTTTGGAGAACTAATAACGGGATTGAGGCTTTTCATTCGAAATTTGCAAAGGATAGTCGTTCGGAGGCATGGAGAACGATTAGAGCTATGAAAATAAACTCCAAAGAAAAATCCCATATACAATACATTCAAGGAAGCCAATGGGATAACTATTATAAAAAACCACTAACAGAAGACAGACCAGGGTTCTTGAATACAGACGAAGATGACGAACAACAACAAAATCGAACATGAGGAGGTAGAGATAAAATATGAGGACGTAAAAAAGGCCATAAAATCATTAAAAAGCCGGAAAGCAGCTGGGCCGGGAGCAATGGTCAATGAATTAATCAAATACGGATCAGAGAAACTGCACCGAATAATAAAAAGCATGTTTCACACGGCTATAAATGGAGAAACAATACCTAATGAATGGACCGAAGCGCACATAGTCTCAATTTTTAAAAAAAGTGACCGAAAGAAATGTGAAAACTATAGAGGCATCAGCATCATTTCAAGCATCGGACGACTGTATGGGAAAGTAATTAAGAATAGGATAGAAGACAATATAAAAGGAAAAATAGGGGAAGACCAAGCGGAATTTACGGCTGGGAAGTCCTGTATTGATCACATATATACAGTCAAGCAACTGATGGAAAAGAAACTAGCCAAAAACAGAGAAATCCACGTAGCCTTCATCGATATAAGAAAAGTTTACGATTCAGTCGCTAGAAGTCACCTCTGGAAAGCAATGTCAAACATGGGAATCGACAAAGTATTAATAAAAGCAGTAAATGCGATATATAGAAATAATATTAACAGAGTAAAAATTGGTAATAAGTTAGGGGCCAGAATTAGAACAACGAAAGGACTACTACAAGGGTGTACAACCTCTCCGACACTGTTTAAAATCTACCTGGAACAGACTCTAAAAAACTGGAAGAATAAATGTCAAGGTATGGGAGTCCCAGTAAGAGACGACTACTTATACAGCTTGAGTTTCGCAGATGACCAAGTCGTCATGGCACAGGACGAAGAAGATCTCAGCTATATGGTGAGGAAAATGAAGGAAGAGTATGACCAAGCTGGGCTAGATATAAACTTTAATAAGACAGAATGCCTAACAACTAGAACAGGAGAAATAGAAGATCTAGAAATTTAAGAGAACGTAACAATTAAAGGAACTGGGAAATTTAAATACCTGGGCACCATAATAACAAGAGAAGCAACATCCGAAGAAGAAATGAAATCGAGACTGGGACAAATGAGAACCTGCATCAGACAGTTAAATATTATGGGATAAGCACATAGCGAAAGCAAACAAAGTCAGAATATACACAGCAATCATTGAAAGTATCATGACATACGGGTCAGAAACATGGACCATGAACAAGAAATATAAATCAAAAATATACGCGGTAGAGATGGAATGTTGGAGAAGGTGTTGTAAAGTGACCCGGACTGATAGGATTAGGAACGAGGAAATAAGAGCGCGAATGGGAATAACAAAAGACGCAGTACATGCCATAGAAGAAAAACGATTGAAATTGTATGGTCACGTAAGGAGAAGCGACGACAGAAGGTGGATTAAGAAAATCACAGAATGGAGTCCAATTGGAAGAAGAAAGAGGGAAAGACCCAGGCGCTCATGGCGGGATGACATCGATGAGGCAATGGAAGACAGAGGGTTACAGGAAGGAGACTGGGAAAATCGAAGAGAATGGAATGCGAGGTTGAGAGAAGGGAGACAGCGTCAGCTGTAATAGACCCTTAAATATATATATATATATATATATATATATATATATATATATATATATATATATATATGTAAAATTCTTAGAATACTCCCAAACTGGCTCCTACTGGTACCAGGTCACGTTTTTGGGGCTAAAGGCTGTTGTAACTCGGTTTGACTTAAAATAACAACAATTATGTATAGAATATAAATTTTGAAGAACAACATTAGCTTTCTTTTGAGATATTAAGCGTGTTTCTATTATTTACCGTTCTGGAGTTATGGCTCCATATGTCAGCTTTTTGGCCAAAAATCGTTTGTGGGGTCCAGACGAACAAAATTCCGACATGGATTTTTTGCGGTCACCCTAATATATATACATATATGTATATATATATATATATATATATATATATATATATATATATATATATATATATATATATATATATATATATATATATATATAGTCGTTGGCCTCATCCGAATTTTCATGAATTTTTAGAGGTCATCAAGAATTTCCAGACTGAAACATACGCGAAAATCAACGCTGTACAAACCAGTGCACTAAAGTGTTCGACTAATAGGTACAATTCAGTATTTTTAGAAAATAAGATAATTCAAAGAAACTGATGCTGTAACGTTTGTCAAATGCATATTTAAATATAGTAATTATTGAAATATATGTCTTTTGCTTTAATTTTCAGGCATAACTTGCATACTTATAGCTCTATACCTGCCTGTGACGGACCGCAACTCGGTCGTCAATTTTGGGTTCGAAAAAGGTCTGTACCGCAACTCGGAACTTTTTATTACCTTTCACCGACCCTTACCGCAAGTCGGTATCAACCATTTGAATTTAGTTACCCGTTACTGTCTTTTCAAATAAAAGTTCCTAAATAAATACTAAATTTGACTTTCTGACATTAAATAATAATTGAATATTATAAATCAACATAATTAATGATCAATAATTTATGATGATATAGCAATCAAAACAAGAAAAAAGTTGAATATTTCTAGTAAGTTTTGGTTACATCTTCTTGGTTTAGGAGTTATCAGAGCAATATAGATCGGCAAATAGGCAGACAGTGTGACAGCATCCTGAAAAACGTGTTATTATCGAGGCAAACCAATTTTCGTTACATTATTATCTCAACCAATAATCATCAAGATCTTATATTATTAAAAGTAAACAGAGTCTCAGTCCGGAAAATAATAAATTAAAAAAAAAACAACGCGACGGTTGCCTCTCTCGGGAAGGCAATGGCAAACGACCCGTGGTATCATGCCTAGTAAAGCCCTCCCACTTCGGACTTTCCGAACTGATATTAAATTGTAGGTTCACTTTGTCTGTGGAACACCTAAAAAAAGTACCAGCTACAGACAACAGCGAGACGGTCGGGCACTTGAAGAAGAAGGAACAGAATTTATTGAATCCCATCCCTTTAACGCGCTTCCGTTAAAGCAATATCGCTCAGAAACTATAAGTTTCATTCTTACTTGTAATACCAAATTTTTAACAAATGTCTTACTTCGTTCTAATGTTATTGTGTCAGCAGACAGATGTAACGAGGGAAATTAGGAACCAATGAAGAAATGAAAAATCTTGGCGTTCCATCTGTTTCAGCAATTCAATACTTCCCTTCCTAGTCAGAATAACTTTAAATAAGAAGTTATTATCATTTGAAAAGTAAGCAAAAATATAAATATGTTTTTACACTTCTGTTACTGCTTGAATACATAATCAATATCAATTATTAGTTTTTTAAGACTGGGTTCTGCTGATTATTTTTATAAATTCCATATATTTTAGATAAATAGTGCCCTACGTATTATAATACGTTGTGAAGTCAGCATTACTTGCAAGAAGGATAGAACTACTGAACTTGATTTGTATCTTTTGCCTCTATTGTGTGTTTCTCATTCCTTTCTTTTTTTGCGTACAAAATAAAATAATAGGATTTTCATCGTATTCATCATTCTTTAGTATTTGTGAATACGCTGAGTAGATACGAAATGATATAAATAAAGTCTCTTAAATGAAATTTAAGCACAAGTGATTTATCTAATACATTCCTCGCAAACATTAATATAATTCTTGAATAAATATTGAATTTAAATTTCTCACACTAAAGAATTGAAGAAAAAATCTGACTGTAAGTATTATCACTCGATTTTTTAAATAGTAAGTACTTTATGGTGAGCTTTTAAATTAGCATCCATTTTATTGAAGTCATACTACCCTACGTCTGTTACCCTCTTCCCTCCAAGCACAAAATCTACATATTTTTTTCGGCGTCAAGTGTAATTTGTGTACTAAATTTAAAATCTACATATCATTTAACAGTTACAAACTCCTATGGGTAGCTTTAAAATGGTAAATTGTAGTTAGAAGCCTGTATTTATGGCTTATCTATATATATATATATATATATATATATTATATATATATATATATATATATATATATATATATATATATATATATATATATATCGGTTCTATAGCGTCCTGAGCCGGCGCCGCGCTGTCCTGTTCCTAGTTTCCATCCCCTCCGGTCTTCCCAATCTCCCGGTCTTGGGTTTCTTTTTGACATGGCTTTCTGGATACCACCCATCCAACTTGCTTTAGGCCTTCCTCTTCTTCGTTTTTCCATTGGGCTCCATCTGTGGACTGGTTTCGGGATTCTGCTGCCATTCTTTGCACATGTCCATACCGGGTAAGTTGTTTCTGTTGGATTTCTTCAATAATTGTGGTTTCCAATTTCATCATTTCCTGTATTTGTTTATTCCTAACTCTGTCCGTTCTAGATATTCTGATCTTCGAAGTTCAAAAGTAGCCCAACGTGAAAATGTTTTGTTCTAACCATCTGGTCAATTGCCACGTCTCACATCTGTATAGTACGATGTTTTTAAAAATTAAGTCATAGATATATTGTTTCTTTTCTACGTTCCTTGATCAAAGGATAGAGTTCAGGTGTCCTATTACCGCTTTTCCCTTACTGATTCTGTCTTCTATTTCTCGTTCTGTTCTGCCGTTCTTTTCCATTTTTATCCCCAGATAGGTGTACTCCTCGCACGTCTCAATGACTTGCTCCAGAGTTTAAAGTAAGGTGGTCTTCTTCTCCTCCTATGCAAAGATATTTGGTTTTTTTGTAGTTCACCGTCAGGCCCCAGTTTTTATATCCTTCAAACAATCTTCTTGTCATAAACTCAAGGTCTTCTTTGTCCTGTGCTATAACAACTTGGTCATTAGCGAAGTGCAATTTGTAAAGTGTTGTATTGTCTGTGAGCTGTATTTCCATTCCCCTACATGCTCTTCTCCATCTTTTCAGTGTCTCTTTTAGATATTTTCTAAAAAGCGTTGGGCATAAACAGCCGCCCTGTCTGAGACCCTTGGTCAAGAGGAAGCTATTCGAGAACGAGTTGGCTCGTTTTATCTTGGAGTATGACCGATCATAAAGTTGTTTTATTGCCGTAATTGCTGCACTGTTGATTGAAGATACCTCTAATACTTGCCATAGTATTTTTATTGGGACCGTATCATACGCTGTCATCAAATCCACGAACAATAAATGAACCTCTCTATTAGTTGAGGTCTTTTTCTTATTTACTTGGGTAAGGGCAAATATATTATCCAGACACGACCTACCAGCTCTAAACCCCTACTGTTTTTCTATTTCGTACCCCTTCTTCTTCAATAATATTTCTGAGGATTTTGCCATATACTCTATTGAGGGTACTTGTGACAGATATACATCTATAGTTATGGCAGTAAGTTCTGCTTCCCTTTTTCTGGATTGGCGTTTCCATGCTTCCTTCTAGATCTGGGGAATTATTTCTCCATTTACATATTTCCTAATAAGTGTCGGCATTTTTATTAGCTTTTCTGTACCGTTCTTCAGTAATTCTGCCGGAATTCCCTCTGGTCCAGCGGCTTTCCTATTCTTCATGGATTTAACTGCTTTCCATACCATTTTTCTGTCACTTGTATTTCTTGTCATTGAACTTGATATTTGGTGGGTGATTGTGTGATGTATTTTTCTCTGTTTTCAGCAAGCTCCTCGGAATAGTGTTGTTGCCGTTCCTTTAGCTGTATGGGATTTATATTTATCTTATTAGCATTTTCTTTTCGTAACGATTTAATAAATTTCCATGCTTCTGATGATCTTGTTCCCCCAGGTATGTATTTGTTTCTTTGCATCTTCGCTCCCAGGTTTCGTTTTTGTTTTGGGTAACCATTTTCTTAAATTCTCGCTGTTCTAGTCGGTATATAGCTCTGTCATTTTCGTTCTTTGTGTTCATCCGTTTATTGTATGCTTGCTGTTTTTTTTTTATTTTTAGTTTTCCATCTCATCGTTCCAGGTAAGCTGAATATTTTGTGGTGTATTGATTTGTTGTTATTAGCTTCGAGTGTCCAATATTGTTTATTAAGTTTTTCATCGAGATGTTTTTAGTAGAGTCTTCTAATGCTATGCTGATGTAATGTAATTGTATCTCACTTGTTCTAATATTGTTCCTTGTGATGTAGGTTCGTTTGTGCGTTCATCATTCGTCTTGAAAGGAATGTTAATATGTGATTTTACCAGGTAGTGGTCGGAGCCGCATTCTGTTCCTCTATAGGCCCTCGTATCTTGTGCATGACATTTAGAGGCTTGCTTTATTATGATGTAGTCGATGATAGATTTTGACCCTCTGGTTTGCTGCTGCCAAGTATATTTATGAATATTTTTGTGTGAGTAAAATTCGTTTAGGATACGCAAGTTATGTTGGGCACATACTTGTATAAGTCTTTGACCAACATCTTCTTCGTGGCGTCCGACAACTGTATCATTTGCCCTTTTCCCAGTTCATGCGTTGAAGTCTCACAGAGGAATGGTTTCTCGTTGATCACCAATTCTTATAAGTACTTTCTCCAGTTGGAGAGAAAGTCGTCTTTCTCTGAAATGGTAGCATCTTCATTTGGGGCATATACACCGATAATTGTGGTCCTGTGTCTTCGTAGGGTTAGGTTGGCAGTAACTATTCTTTCGCTTATGGTTTCTCATTTGGTAATTTTATTTTTTAGTCTTTTATTATTATTGATACTCCTTTACTGGCTCTGGTGCATTTAGGCACTCCGCTATAAATGTGAATAAATTCTCCCATCTGCTTAATGCGTTTCCTTTCTTTTTGTCTCAGTAAGGAACTGTGATGTCTATCTTCATTTGCGTTAGACCTTTAATTACTTCTTCCGATTTTGTTCTTAGCCCTTGTACGTTCCATGTTCCGGAAATCATTTCCTTATTTCGTTGTCGCTGTCGTCGTCTTCTTGAAGTCCAATCTCTATTCCGAGGCTAATCTCTAGGATTTTTTGCATGTTTGATTTTTTTCCAAGTAATTAGGAGCAAACCCATTGCCTCAACCCCTAACCTGGAGGACCAGCTGGTTTTTTTATCAAGGTGTTCTTCCTCTAGCTTTTGGTGATCCAACATCCAACTACACGGCAGCAGCTTCGCCATAGCCTGGCAGGGGCCCTAACAGGGTGCCATTATCTGGGCCAGATGAACCCTGGTTTTTTTACGAGGGTCTTACTCCTCCCCCTCACCTCTTTCAACTTGGCTTGGGACAGGTTTTGGCGGGCTTGTATTGAATATATATATATATATATATATATATATATATATATATATATATATATATATATATATATCTATCTATCTATCTATATATATATATATATATATATATATATATATATATATATATATATATTTATTTATGACTTCAGTAAACAAAATATTAATATAATTATGGCCATATTCGAAGTATATTAGCATTTGGTTTGTGCCTCATAAAATATCAAGTTTCTGTAATCTTCATTTATAATAACTACAAAGTACGAACGTTTATGCGTAGTGTATGGCCCATTGGAAGTAAATTGCCCTCATATTGTAATATCCGTACTTGAAATGGTTTATAAAAAGCTCGTTATATCAGATGTCGCCAATTATTTTTACTGTTGCATATATGGAATGCTATAAAAGTATATTTATTACTTTATAAAATGTATGTTAGAAAGTAGTACTTTATAGGACGAGTAAGCAAGGTTTAGCTCCATTGGCGAGTCTTCACTTGATTTAACACCACCACTTTCCAGAGACACTTTAAACAAAATATTTGGTGCATGTGCAAAAAAAATAATTGAATTGTTTTAATTTGTATTATAGAGACGAAATATTTAGGTTTAATATTATGTATATTTTTGAAAGGCCCTTGAAAACGGTTCAAAAAAGAACCGCATTTTTACATAAAATAGTTATTTGCTTGAAAAGTTCTGAAAGTGATATTGTACATAGAGATATGGAAAATTACTTCATTACCTAGGTAATCTCCTATACAATGATAACTATTTTTAATTAGAATATTATTTTTAATGTTACAACATGCTGAAATAGTAAGGAAAAATTTATTTTGCGTACTAGTGCGAGAAAAGCTATGTTTAGTTTAAAAAAATTATTAGAAAATTTGCTAAACCAATCCACAAATATATCTGAAGTATAAAGACTCCAAATTTTGACGAAATCAAATATATTTAAAAAAAAGGTTCGTTATGGTAGACTTTCCTGTGAAGGAAACTAGGTCTATCCTAAAATTGTTTCCCGCTAGGTTATCCATCTAAAATGTCAATGAATATGGTAATGATAACTAGAAAATAATGGACTAAATACAACCCCGCCTGAATTTCAACCTGCCATAATGGTATGCAAAAAGTTACTGCAATCCACTTCTATGCCACGCTGCAAAGAAAACGGACGGGCACCTGCAGTTTGTATGTTAGTACTGTTTTAGATATATAACGATGGTGTTGCCACTTATGTTTATTAATTTTAATAGTTTGTTGCACATAATTTATGAAAATATAAAATATAAATCTAGAACATATTCATATATGTATATATATATATATATATATATATATATATATATATATATATATATATATATATATATATATATATATATATATATATATATATATATATATATATATATATCAATTTCCTGTTAAAATATGTTTTACTAAAAATAAATAAATAAAACTGGACAAGAAACATGGCAGGAAATGATTTTAAAACAATGCTATACATAAATAAAATTAACAGGTCAAGTGCAAGTTGAACTTGTACAATTAGTGTTCTGTATGTTGATTACTTTTAAAATAAAAAATTCACAAAACACACCCCCAAATGAGTTTTCAACAAAGTTTGTTTCCAATCTGAAAACTGATGACGTTAAAATTTTTGTTTTATATATACATATATATATATATATATATATATATATATATATATATATATATATATATATATATATATATATATATGTATATATATATATATATATATATATATATATATATATATTTTAGTCCTGTTTTCACAAGTTTTCATTTGATACCACACTCGATGACCCTCATGTAATGATTTAGGGATTCCCCTACAGCGAGTTTACTGTGGTTAAAAAAATAAATTGTTGTTAATTGAAGTTTGTGCAATTAGCGTCTTTTTGCAGAATGGTGTACCTCTTACGACCTATTTTATTTATCGATCTCCGTTTCTAAATGATAATATTATCCTTTATGAACTTGCAAAACTTCTAGAAGCTAATGCAAAATATATTAGAAAATAAAAGTTATCCTATGTGGTGATCTAAATATTGATTTCGTTGATAATTCTCTCGAAAAACATGTACTAGTGAGTTTTCTGGCTGCATAGGGCTCTATGTGTCATGTTGATTTACTTATAGGACTGAATGGTTCCTTAGATTATACTTGTATCAATATTTGTAATCCTGAACATAAAGCTTGGGTTGATAATAACGGTCTTTCTGATTATTCTGCTGAAATAATAGAAATTATTTTGACGAGTTCTTTTTAGTGTTCCACTCCGGTGTCTCTCTGTCACACCCGATTTTCTCCGAAACTATTTGACATAGAAAGTTGAAATTTGGTACTAATATAGGAATTCAAGGCCTCATCAGAGCCGTGTAGTTTTGCAAGTTAAATTTTGACTTACGGGGTTAGTTTTGGGGGGTGAAATCGGAAGCGAAAAAAAAAAAAACTTTTTAACTAAGTCATCGACTGTGGTGTCAAATGAAAGCTTGTAAAAACACGAGTAAAAAAAATATATATAATGTAATATTTGCGCGCACATTTCTTTGTATTATTTTTAAAAAATCGCGAAAAATCGCTGTCCCCTCCTTATCTCGAAAAGTACTTATCAAAAAATTTTGAAAAAATTCTGGAATATTCTCCACGGGGTGTAGATTGAACGAAAATTATCATGAGTGCATGATCTTTAATAATTTATCTGATATATAAAAAAAACGAAAATTTCAAGGTCATCAGTTTTCATTAAAGATTGGAAACAAACTTTGTTGAAAACTCATTTGGGGTGTGTTTTGTGAAGTCACTGATCATTTTATACCTCCGTAACAAAATTTTTTATTTTAAAAGCAGTCAACGTACGGAACACTAATTGCGCAAGTTCAACTTGCACTTGACCGGTTATTTTTTATGGGCCTAGCACACGTACCGAAGGGAAATTCGTAAAGCTCTACAAGAGCGACACGTGTGCGGAAAAGGCAATTCACGTTGGTCTTCAATCGTTGCAAATTGTTCTTGATCGGAAACACAGTCCTGGGTAAATTATTCCAAAGTGATGAGGTTTTCTATATAAAAGACTGCTTGAAAAGGGTTGTACGAGGAGTAAGAAGCTAAACCTCATGCAGATGTAAAGTATTAGCGCGACGTGTATTTCTAGCTTGCACTGCTCTAGGAGAAATTAAGCAGGCTACATCCATCGAATACTTTCCATGAAATTACTTGTAGAAGAGGCTCAAGTCGCCAACCGTTCTTCGATATTCCAATGAATCAAGGTTGCTGGTCAGTTCCAGGTCTCCAGTGAGCAGAACAGTTCTCCTCTGAATAGAATAACCAAAAAATCGCACTCGAGAACCTCTAATAAAAAAAAAATCGATATAAAAGCAAAAAAAACAAGTTTTTTTTAGAAAATCTTTAAACTTCAATATCTCGAAAACGGTTAAGTTTAGGACATCATGTCATAGAGTCAAATCGGTCAAAAACGACCTAAACTATAACGTCCTTAATTATCTAGGACGACTTTCCCTGTAACCCTGTAGATAGTATTTTCTCTTTGGAATACGTATAGAAAAACATTAAATACTAAATTAATCATTATTATCGATTTAAAGACCTAAACTATCAACAGTTAAATACAAGCTTTCGATTACATCAACATTTTTTTGCTTTCTCATCATTTCATGTATAGTTAGTTTTAATTGCAATGCAATTAACGCATTATCACTAATTAATGTCTATCAAGCAATTTGTCTAATACCTAAAGAAGGTAATTAGTATAAATTATTGAATAATTTGAAAATGTACAAAATGCATTTTCATCATAGAAAATTACCCCTAGGCATGTTGTAACGTTTTAAACAGAAAATAGGATAGCTCCTACAAGGCGCAAAAATATTTTTGTTTTTTTTTTCAAAGCTTTTCACATTTTCATAAATAATATATATAAAAATGCAACGTGTCTCTGTCTGTCTGTCCGTTAGTGCGATTATCACTCGAGAACCACTTATTCGATTTGCGTATTTTTTTTATAATTCATATATACGAGTATGTCATATATGCCAGGTTATAGGATATATTTTATTACATTAGGTAACATAAGGAATAAGCAGTGACGATAATAGTGAGTCAAGTCAACGCGAGCGGAGCCGCGAGCTCGGCTAGTATTGTATAAAAATATGAATATATTCTACTAAACTGAACCTGTTTTCCTTATACAAAGAATGGATTCCTTTATTTAAGATAATATTCTCTGTTATAACACGTAGGCTGAAACTTTTTGGCTGACACATAGATGTCGCCTTTTTCAAAAAACTCCACATGATTTTTCAGAAGTACCAACCTTCGAACGATACGTGTGAAAATTTCATGACGTTTCGACGATTAGTTTACAAGTTTTTCGTTTCGTGTTGATTGAACACTGTTTTTTGATGGGAAAAAATACCGTTCAAGCAAAGCAATAGCTTGATAAGTGTTGCGGGGGCTCTGTCCTTGGAAAATCACTCATCATTTACTGGTATGCTGAATTTAAACGCCCAAATGAGGTGGTTATATAGGAAACATAAAAAAATGCGCAAAATAGTTTTGGATAACCGTAAAGTGAAATTGCATGAGATAGCTGACACCCTAAAGATATCAAAAGAACGTTTTGTCATATTTTGCATGAACATTTGGGCATGAGAAAGCTCTGTTCGAAATGGGTACTGCGTTTGCTCACAGTGGACCAAAAAAAACAACATGTTGATGATTCTGAGCGCTTTTTGGACCTGTTTAAGCGCAATAAAAAGGATTCTTTCATGCGATATGTGTCAATGGATGAAACATGGACCCATCATTACACATCGGATAGCAGCCGGTGAAAGTCGTCCGAAGTGACAAAAGACACAACAGTCAGTTGGGAAGGTTTTGGTCTCTGTATTTTGGGATGCTCCAACAGATGTATGACCACATAAAAGAATGCATCAAACAGGCGTCCCTAGAAGCATTAGGTAAAGAAGACAACGAGAATGAGAAACATAAAATTAGAATTTGTCAAAAAACCAAAGAATCTAAAAGGAGAAAAAAAGAATATACGAAAAATGGCTGAATATAAAATCAGAAGAAGATCTACAGAAATATAAAGAGAAAAATGCAGAAACGCGGAGGATGATAAACAAAGAAAAGAACGAGAGATGGGAAAAAACGTGCGAACATGTAGAACAGTATATAGGAGGAACTAGAAGTAAAGAGTCATGGAGAATAATTAAAGCATTAAGGACTAACAATAGAGAGAAGACGTATATAGAGTACATCCCAGGAAGCGAGTGGGAAGAATATTATAAGAAGCTGCTAACAGAAGATAGACAAGAATTCCAAGAAGAGAACCCTGAAGAAGAACAGAATAAGGAAATAAAAGAGATAGAACTAAGCTATGAAGAAGTAAGAAGACAATAAAAACACTCAAAAATAACAAATCTGCAGGGCCTGGGGGTGTGGTAAATGAAATGATTAAGTACGGGTCTAATAAATTACATCGAATGCTGAGAAACATGTTTCACGCAGAGCGATAAATGGAGAAAAAATACCAGAGGAATGGTCAAAAGCTTATATAGTATCCATATTGAAAAAGGGAGACCGCAAAAAATGCACAAACTATAGAGGCCTAAGCATATATCCAGTATGGGACGTTTGTATGGAAAAATTATTAAAAATATCATGGAGGAAAATATAAAAGGAAAAATTGGAGAAGACCAAGCAGGCTTTACGGCCAGAAAATCATGTATAGACCACATATACACTATAAAACAAACAATGTAAAAAAACTGGCAAAGAATAGAGAAGTTCATCTAGCCTTCATAGACATAAGAAAGGCCTATGACTCAGTACCAAGACAAAGATTATGGAACGCAATGAAAGAAATAGGCATTGACAAAGAACTAATATACGCAGTAAAAGCTCTCTACGAAAAAAAACAGTGAACATAAAAAAGAGACTAAGACATAAAAGGCCTATTACAAGGATGCTCTACATCCCCAACACTATTCAAAATATACCTCGAACAAACATTAAAAAAATGGAAGCAAAAATGTAGTGGAATGGGAGTCCCAGTACGAGAAGATTACTTATATACTCTAAGTTTCGCAGACGACCAAGTAATCATAGCGCAAGATCAGGAAGACCTCAGTTATATGGTAAGAAAACTGAAAGAAGAATACACTAAAGCAGGATTAGCAATAAACTTTGATAAAACGGAATATCTAACAACAAAGGAGGGAAACGTGGAGAATCTAGAAGTAGATAACGAAACAATAATCAAAGGAACCGATAGATTTAAATATCTAGGAACCATCACTTCAAAAAACGCAACATCAGAAGAAGAGATTAAAGCTAGATTAGGACAAACGCGAACATGCGTAAGACAATTAAATTCGATCCTGTGGGACAAGCACATTACAAAGAGAAACAAAACACGCATATACAAATCAATAATACAAAGCATAATGACATACGGGTCAGAAACATGGACGATCAACAAAAGAAATAAATCTAAAATTAACGCGGTAGAGATGGAGTATTGGAGAAGATGCTGTAGAGTGACACGTATGGAGAGAATAACAAATGAAGAAATAAGAAGCAGAATGAACATCAAAGAAACGCAATAAACACCATTGAAGAAAAACGATTAAAATGTATGGACACATAAGACGAAGCGAAGATAATAGGTAGATAAAGAAAATAACGGAGTGGAGCCCCATAAGGAGAAGAAAAAGAGGAAGACCCAGACGATCGTGGAGAGACGATGTGGACGAGGCTATGGAGGACAGGGGTCTAACAGATGGCGACTGGAAAGATAGAAACGGATGGAATCAAAGGCTGAGAGAAAGAAGACAGCGTCAGCTGTAGAAAATCCTTGTTATACATATATATATATATATATATATATATATATATATATATATATATATATATATATATATTGGGATGCGCATGGAATAATTGAGAAGGGAAAAACCATCAAGAGCGAATATTATATGAAGTTATTGATGCGTTTGAAGGAAGGCAGAAATTCCAAAGAAACGGCTTCAAATAAACAAGAAAAAAGTGCTCTTTCATCAAAACAATGTGCTGTGTCACAAGTTAACGGCTACGATGGCAAAACTGCATGAATTGAAGTTCGAATTGCCTCCGCATCCATCCATATTTGACCTCCAGCAACTATTATCTATTTGCAAACCTCAAAAAATGCTCGCGGGAAAGAGATTTGGCTCCAATGAAGAAACTATTGCTGAAACTGAGGCCTACTTTGACGCAAAGACAAATGCTTCTACAAGAAAGGTATAGAAATGTTAGAAAAGCGTTGGACTGATTGTATTGCTCTTGAAGGACTATATTGATGAATAAAGTCGAATTTTGTAAAAAAATGTTTTAATTAGCTAGACCAAAAACTTTTCGGTCTACGTGTTACATATATATATATATATATATATATATATATATATATATATATATATATATATATATATATATATATATATATATATATCAAAAACTTAGGAAGAAACGAAAGAAAATAATGTTTCTTAGAAAAAATATAAAAATAAAATTTTCGTTATTTATAGCTTTCTACCCACTATATCGCAAACAAAGTGTAACAAAGAGAAACTTTTTCGTTCACAGTTTTCCAGGTCAATAATTTTCCTCAATGCATTACAAAAAAAACCTTCTTGACCTAAAAAAAATCGTTAAAAAATATACGATATTTAAACAATAAAAAAACTCATTCAACAAGATTCAAAATATTTTAAATCGACATTTGCGACACATTATAATTCAAGTAAAAAGGATATACTTTCATAGGAAGTACAGTTTTTGAATGACCCAGAAGTCTCATAAGAATTTTACTTGACTTTTTATAGTATGTAATTCTGCTATCTTGAAAATGTCAATTTTGGATATTTGTGATTTTAACTGTACATGGTTTTTGAATCAATTATAAGTGACGTTACAAAATTCAAAAGCGGTTGTATATGGATGCAAAGGGTACTTCTTTAAGGAAAGAAAATATCACTAGAGAAGTTGCCTATAAAGGGGTGCGCTAATCGACAAATTGCAAGGAACTTTATAATAAGGGGGAGACTTTTCAAAACAACGAACCTTTTCATAGGATGGAAGCTAAAAGTTTAAACCTATTTTAAAAATCACATCAAATTTTCACAAAAAAGAATCCCTTCACACATTGAAACTTTATATACTTCCTTCAGTAAAGAATCTCTGATACTTTTTTATTTTAATAAAAAAATTCAAGGTTACCACCCACTACATATATTATTTTTGTTTCAGTAGATCCGAATGGTGATCCACCTAAACTTAAATGTAACTTAAGAAAACATAAACCCAATAGAAAACCTAGGACGCCTTTTACTACGCAACAACTTTTAGCATTAGAGAAGAAATTTAGGGATAAACAGTACCTCAGTATAGCAGAAAGAGCTGAATTTTCAAGTTCCTTACGGTTGACGGAGACACAGGTAAGAAGATACTTTTTTTTGTTCTTGCAACGCACAAATCTATAACTAGATTTCAGTAATTAATTTCCTGATTAATAATTTTCTCAGCAGTGTATATACCGGGTGACACAACCAATATGTAACACCCTGTAAATTTGTTATTTTGAAAGATACATATTTGTATTTTCAGGTACCAGAATGGGACATTATTAGACTTTTTTATCACATAAGAAATATTTGCAACTTTCTTATTTTTAATGGAATCCTGTATACTTTTTTAACAATTTCAAATCACTTTGAAATTTTCTTTCCATCGATGTATCACAAGTTGACATTTGTTTGACAGGTGACCGGCAAAAACTGATGGCGGATATACTAGCAATTGTTTTTGTTCGTTTTATCTCACTTTGGAAAAAATTTAAGATTATTCATTTAACGTGCCATTTTCACGAGTCTAGCACCTACAAAATTGTATGCTTTACATTCAGTTTCTCTTTAAATAATAATCCATATCAACGACATTAAGATAGGAACACATATATTTTCTTTAACCTAGTTTAACATTACAGGTGCATGTTACCAAAATGCCCATTATTATTGTTTACTTTACGTCAAAAATAATTTTTCGTTAACAAAAATATATTCAACGTATGAAAAAGTAGACATGTTATTAATTTATGGAGAGTGCAGAAAGAATAGCCGACAAGCCGCCGAGTTGTACATGGCAAGATATCCCAACAATTATTTTTAAGGGCCGAGTAGTAATTTAGAAGGCAACCGATTGAACCTGCTGATGTATTTATTGGTGACGAAGAGTCAGAAATCAATGTATTGGCCATTGTTCAAGTAGATCCTACAATTTCTATAAGAAATGTTGAAGAACAAACCGGTGTAACTCGTAAAACCTCTCGCCGCATTTTAAGAAACTATTAATTCAGGTTCTACAAATATCAAATCAATCAACATTTATTTCAAACTGATTACCAAAGAAGAATAGATTATTGTAATTGGTTTTTGCAAAGATACCACCTTGATAACCAATTTCATTAGAACATTCTATTTTCGGATCAATCTAGATTTACTAATTTGGGTCTATTTAATCATAACAGTACTCGATATTGGGCCCAAGAAAATCCTAGAATTATGCGAGAAAGTGCCTATCAAGAAAGGTTCGGCTTTAACGTGTGGTTGGGTATCCTGGGCACAAGAATTATTGGTACTATTATATTTGATGGTGCTTTAACTGGAGAAAGATATTTGGAGTTCATTCAAAATGATGTCGAAGATTTTTTAGAAACTTTGCCTTTAAATCGTGGAGACATTATTTTTCAGCAGGATGGCGCTCCAGCCCACAATAGTAGAAATGTAGTAAACTACTTGGTGCAAATTGGTTAGGTACCAATGGACCTAATAAATGGCCTACAAGATAGCCAGATCTTATGCCTCTTGATTTTTTTATATGAAACTATCTAAAAGAAAAAGTTTACAAAAATCCACCAATAGACAGAAATTATTTTGAAACGCGCTTAAAAAGAGCAGTAAATCAAATTACTGAAATTAAGTTGGAGAACGTTATGAGAGTCACGGTGAGAAAAACAAGACTGTGGTATTTAAAAATGCAAATATGTAACTTTCAAAATAAAAAAAAATACAGGGTGTTACATGTTGGCTGTGTCACCTGGTATAAGAAATAACTGTTCTTAGGTTCAGATCCTATAAAATTGTATTTAATTTCCGACAACCTACAGGGGCATGGCGTCTTTGAGAATAACACCGAACTCATTCAATGTTACAAGATTAGAATGGTCAATGAGTTTAGTGCTCCAGTCTTTTAAAATAAATATCTCTTAAGATGACTCCAAAGATCGGAAGCGAAATGACGGAATATTACATTAATTTAATACAGTATAATCTGCAGAACAATGATTTTCCTTATTATTTATTTTGCTTGTTTCCAGAACTAATAACCTGTGAGAAAATACTAGTTCCTAGATACTAATATTTAGGAATATCTCTGATTTACATGCAGCATAATGACATCCTGAAATGTTCCGTTTTAAAAAATACAAATTTTATCTATCACACATTTTGAGAATATCCTGTATGTGTAAAAATACATATATACGGCATAACTCGTGGGGATGCGGTGCAGAATATCAACTCCGGTACGTTTTGTCTGTTGTAGAAGGCGACTAAAAAAACAACAGTTAGTGGGTAGATGTCCAGATTGTACCAGGCATCAGCCGGTAATAAGCCTCATGTACTCGCTTTCTCTGAAACCCAGGTCAGTTCATCAACCAGCACAGTCAACTTTTTCTATCCCGGGTACGACTCCTATTCTCGGTTTAGTTTTGGAATTTATCTTTTTGTCAAAAGCGATCCCTCTTGCTAACGAGAGGCGGCCCTCGACCCGCGAAACTTTGATCTTACCGTAAATCCGCCGTTCGGATCTTCCGACCATAAACTGCTTTCGAGATCGAGTATCCTATCGATCAGTGACAAAGGCGCCTGAACCGCGCAAGATTTGGTACTACAAATTTTTTAAATAGGTAGAACTCATAGAATATTTTCGAATTTTCCCTTTGTTAGAGGTTTGTTTTAGATCCGAGAACTTATCTGAATGCGCTAAGGAACTTTCCGATATCATTTTGGATGGTATGGAAACTTAAATCCCTTGTTCGAAGAAATATTCTTTCAACGGAAAGCTTAGGTTTGACCGAAAATGCAAAGAAGCTGTTGCTCCTAAACATCTTGCCTACCAAAAATGGCGTGAAAATCCTAACGTCATAAATTGTGACATCTTTGTTCTTACCCGAAACAGATGCAAAGAAATCAAGGAGGACCACACTCGAAGAATTAAAAACAAAGTTCTTGTCTGTCACAACATTTCTAGGTCCCTTTGGTCAGCCGCTAAGGCCGTTAATCAAAATTTCACTAAATCCATTATACCACCACTCACACGGCCAGATGATTATTGCAGCAACACCAGTTAAGAACGCTAACCTGTTAGCTAAACTCTATGTTTTATATTCTACTGTCGATTTTCAAGGAAAAACACCACCTACTATTCCCATAGTGCAGTCAAGAATGCCGGATATTGTATTTAGACAACGGATTATAAAACGTATTTTAATGACGCTAGGCACCAAAAAAGTTTCTGGCGCTCACGGAATACCTGTCATAATACTCAAAAATTCGCAAGCGAACTGACGGCAGTTTTCTGTAGACTTCAATATATATTTATATTTCCTTCCTGCTGAAAATGCGCTACAGTTCAACCGATACGAAAGGCAACTACCAGCCAGTCGTACTGCTTTCAATAATAACTAAAGTTATGGAAAAGGCTATCAATCGGCATCTTCTAAAATATCTAGAAGGTTAAGGAATATAATAGTTATAAGCGCATTTTTTCAGATGAAAATAAAAGAAATTTTTTAAGTCATCTGAGGGAACAGGATTGGGAAGGGGTTTATCACGCTAGAACGAATGATGTGAATAAACAATGGAATCTATTTATGAATATTTATAAAAGCTTATTTAATGAATGTTTTCCTTTAAAGTTAGGGGCAAAAAAACGAAAAGCAAAACTATATAAAGATGAAAACATTATGGCATGTAAGAATAGGTTAGATATTCTGTTAACATTATCAAAACCTGACAATAGATATAAAGATATGTATGTCAACCATAAAAAAGTCTATGACAAGTTATTGGTTAGTGCTCGTGCTGAACAATATGAACACCGAATAAGACAATCAGATAATAAATCTAAGTGTATGTGGAGTATATGCAAAGAAATTAATGTATTAGGGACTAACCGTGATATAAAAGTGCCGGGTTTACCGGAACAAATCGCCACTAATTATAACAACTTCCTACTATCGATTGTACCAGATTTAGTAAATAACCTAACAAAAATTCCATTTAGTTCAAAAATTAATGATAATATAAGTTCAATATTTCTGAATCCTGTAACAACAAACGAAATTTGTGAGATAACAGAGAAAATAAAAAATAAACACAGCAGTGGAATTGATGAGATTCCAACCAGCATTGTAAAAAGCTCGGCGACCGAGTTGAAAAATGTCTTACGTTATATTATAAATAATTCGTTCAAGTTTGGAATATTCCCTGATAATCTAAAAGTAGCATTAATGAAACCTTGCTTTAAAAAAGGGGATCCAGAAATGTTGGACAACTACAGACCTATAAGTCTGCTACCAGGCTTCTCTAAGATTTTTGAATATGCAATGAGCACCAGAATAATAAATTTTTTTAAACAAAAATAATCTATTTAGTCGTTGTCAGCATGGGTTTTTAAAGGGTAAATCTACTCAAACAGCCATTTTTGCCTTCATTAAAAATATTCTTGAGCATCTGTAAAAGGGAGATCTTACTCTTGCTATGCTACTAGATTTAACAAAAGCTTACGATTGCCTAGATAGGGAATTACTTATTTTAAAAGCTATAAAATATGGAATAAGGGGTAATGCATTAAAATGGCTTAAATCGTATGTAAATAATAGAATGCAATCGGTGACCGTAACTAAAAATGGTAAAACTGCATATTCAAAAATCTTAGTTAATGATGTGGGAATCGCACAAGGGAGCATATTGGGCCCAATCCTGTTCATCATTTTTATAAATGGTCTTTACCTATTACTGGAGTATCCAAATCAGCATATTGTAAAGTATGCAGATGATACAAATTTAATTATTAGCTGTAAGACTATAGAAGATCTCATAACCAAAGCAAAAGAATTTTTTGATAGGGTGACTGATTGGTTTTGTACAAATAAATTGATTGTAAATAAAGAAAAAAACAAATTTTCCTTTTGTTTAAAACAAAACAGTCAAATATTGCTGGGCCAGGACACATTGATTTGGATAATGAAAAATTTGAACTAACCCAACATGCTAAATTTTTGGGAATTTACATAAATGAACGTTTGGACTGGTCATATCAAATAACCCAATTATGTAAGAAATTAAAACTCAGTGTGTTATCGTATAAGGGTTTTGAGTAAATATTTGATCGAAACTTCTCTCAGAATACTATATTATGCCAATTTTGAATCGGTTCTTAAGTATGGTATTATATTTTGGGGAAGGAATAGCATGGTAGAAAATGTCTTTATTATTCAAAAACGAGTTTTAAGAATCGTAAAAAAAATGAATTATCGATAAAGCTGTAGATCGGTGTTTAAAGATATGGGCATGATGACCGTGTATGCGATATATATTTACGAAAACTTAATGTTTTTCTTTCAAAATAAAAATCTATTTGAATTTAAATCAGAACATCGCTATTACACTAGAACAATGGATTTTAAATATTTAATGCATAGACTTACAATTACTGAAAAATCGCCCCTTTATATGTGGGTAAATTTATGGAATGCTCTACCAAACCAAATCAAAAGTATTAACTCTATCAAAAGATTCAAAGCAGAGATTAAGAATTTATTAATAACCACAAAACCATATAGGCTTAGGGATTTTTGTCCGGATTTATAATTATTTGTTATATTTTCTTTATTTTGACGTCATTTCGTTTCATATACCATGTATATTGATTTGAAATAAAGCATTTATTTATTTATTTATTTATTAATTACACAGCCCCACAAAAAAAAAGTGGGGTATACTTTTGATGCGATATATCAGATCCGTAGTATTTTTGCCCGCTGATCACGAATCTGACGTCAGAATATTGCCATCACATCTCAATTTTTTTCTAACCTCAAAAAATAGGTAAAAATTAGTAAAAATTAAGAAAAATATACTCCTAAAAAATTGATTCAAGCTTTTCATTAATCCAAAGATGTATTAATATGTATTCGGACAAGCTAAGCTAATATTCATCGGTTGGATTAAGCCATACAGTTCCGTTTTCTTTCTAACCTCAATAAATCAGACAGATATAGTGCTTCTCGAACGCAAAAACGAATTCAAATTAAAATTCAACCGATTCTTACCAAATTTGGTACACGGGGGTTTTTTGGGTTGCTGATCATGAATCTGAGGTCGGATTTGCAAAATTCAAAATGGCGGATCCAAGATGGCGGACAAAATTTTTGAAAACCAACCGATTCCTACCAAATTTGGTATACAGTTGGGGAATCCTCAAACCTGATACTCTTAAACCCTAAACTCTGAAACCTTAGACTCCCACACCCTGTAACCTCAAAAAATAGACCTCAATAACCCTGTAACTTTAAAAATGAGACCCAATAAACTCAAAACCAGGACTTTTAAACCATATACTCTCAAATAGTAGACCCTTAAGCCCTAGAATTGCGAAGGTTAGACTTCTTTCCTTTTTTTGGCTGTATCTTGTTCTTTTTTTCCGCGAATGACCTATTCAAAGGCTTTCTGCCCAAACGCTTTTGAGGACTTGTTTCTCTTTTTAGCGACCAGCAATAGTCCGCTAGCATATGGTCATCCCATTGTCCTTGATACCGATTTTCTATGATTTTCAGATCTTGGTGAAAACGTTCCCCTTGCTCCTCACTGTTGTCACCAAGATTATCTGGGAAATCATCGATGTGGGAGTCCAGGAAATGTAATTTTAGATTCATTAAGCAACCTAATGTTTGAAAATTTTTTACCATTTTCTCGACTATTTCTTTGTACTTAGGACTTTTATTATTTCCCAAAAAGTTTGTTGAGACTTCTTTAAAACTAAGCCAAGCAGCTTTTTCAACTTTATTCATTTTAGTAACAAATAATGAATCTTGAAACAATTTTCTTATTTGTGGCCCGTCAAATACGCCTGCCTGCCTTAATTTTAGCTTCAGAAAATTTCGGAAATTTTTTATGCAAATATTTGAAACATGGGCCGTTTGTATCTAATGCTCTCGTGAATTGCTTCATAAGTCCAAGCTTAATGTGAAGCGGGGGAATAAGAACTTTTCCTGGATCTACCAATGGTGGAAACAATACATTATTTTCACCAGGAGTGAACGATTCTCTTGTTGGCCAAATTTTTTTCTTATAATGACGTTCCCTGTCTTTGCTATTCCACAGACATTTATAACAGGGATAAAGCGTAAACCCTGACTGTTGGCCAAGCAATATTGTTACAATTTTCAGATCTCACCAAATTTTCCAGTTATGATCAGCATATTTTATTTTTATCAAAAGCTGCTTCATTTTTTCATATTGCTCTTCCATAACTGTGGAATGAGCAATCGGAATGGGAGCGTAAACGTTGGTATTATGCAGCAAAACTGCCTTAATGCTCCGTTTAGAAGAATCAATGAACAGTCTCCATTCTTCAGGATCGTATGAGTTATTTTGAAATTCATCCATTAGACCTTTTACATTGGTACAATATGAAAGTGACAATACCTCGTCCATTGTGAAATATTTTCGAAATTCTTCATCTCTGTTTCTATAATAAGAAATCGTAGCTTCTGGCTTAAGTAAATGTCTTTTCTGTAAAAAGGAAGCAAGATGCTCTGAACCATCTTTGGATAAGCCTAAATCTCTGACTAGATCACTAAGTTCTGACTGTGATACGAGTATTGGTTCTGGTTTACGGTTGTATGGTAGAAATTCTTTATCTGTGTCACTAGTATATGATAGGTTGTCACTAGAACATTCATTAGTAACAGTGTTTGAATCTTTTTCGACAGTCTCAATGTTTTCGGCATGAACTGATAAGGTGAAATCATTTGTTTCCATAACATCAGCATCAAGTGGTTCAGGAGGCGGAATTAGTTTAGTTGGTCTTGTTACTGTCGAAACATCGTTATAAGTAATAGTGCTTTTATTTTTTTCGGTTATGCCTTGATACAACATTCATACAAAAGTAGCAATCATTTTCACTGTATGGTCTATTCCATATTGCTGGTCTGGAATATTTAATCGCCTTCTTATTGATGTACAACATTATTTTGCAAGAACTGCAAATGATGTGGGGAACCCAATCTGTATCCTGGTGCAATGTTAAAACAATCCTTATATAAGGTTTTAATCTTATCCGTTATCGATGACCCCATTTTACTCAATACGTGTTGACAGCAAATATAACAAAATGAATCACTGTTTTTATCGCACTTATGAAAAGTCCTTGTACCGTGAGACCGTTTTCTTGTAGCATTATACTCTACATGAGCCAAGTCACCCACACATAAAGAGCTACGGTCGCTGGATGACGACGGCTGCGGGCCCGCTTTCCCCACCCTGACCAACCGCCGATACTGGGTTTCCGAGTCCCTGCATCGTAATTCTCTTTCTTCTACCTGCCATGACGGCATCTAAGCCGTTATCCAGGGACTCTGCCGGCTAGTGAAGTAACACCGTTGCCCACCGTCACCACGTGGAGGTGCCCTGGATGCAGGTAAAAGAATAAAAATCGACCGATGAATTTTCTCGGCGTTCAAAATGGCGCGAAAACATCTGCCATCTTGAATTTTGCAAATCCAACCTCAGATTCGTGATCAGCGACCCAAAAAATCCCCGTGTACCAAATTTGGTAAGGATCGGTTGAATTTTTAATTTGAATTCGTTTTTGCATTCGAGAAGCACTATATCTGTCTGATTTATTGAGGTTAGAAAGAAAACAGAACCGATGAATATTAGCTTAGCGTGTCCGAATACATATTAATATATCTTTGGATTCATGAAAAAGCTTGAATCAATTTTTTAGGAGTATATTTTTCTTAATTTTTACTAATTTTTACCTATTTTTTGAGGTTAGAAAAAATTGAGATGTGATGGCAATATTCTGACGTCAGATTCATGATCAGCGGGCAAAAATACTACGGATCTGATATATCGCATCAAAAGTATACCCCACTTTTTTTTTGTGGGGCTGTGTTATTAGCGATCAGCAATATGGCTTTGATAAGCAAAGCTTAATCGGAGATTTTCTAACTTATGTAACATATCTTTCGAACAACGCAACTGAATACTTGAGCGGTGGTACTTGATATATTCAGAGCATTCGACTGTATTTGGCATTATAGCTAAGATATGCTCTTATGACATGTCTAAAAAATTTTGTTTATGGGTCTCGTCTTTCCCCAGAGAGCGTTCTTTACGAGTAGCGGTCGACGGATTTCTTTTTAATACTTAACCACAAACACAGGTATGTCCCAAGGTTCCATACTGTCTCCTACTCTCTTTCTCATTTACTTTAATGCTGGAAAGGAACTCAGTGTACAGCTTTGCAGATGATTGTACTGTTATCTCTTCGTTCACTAAATGCTCGAACATCGTCTACTCATGCAAACATGCAAATAGCAGGAAGTCGTTCAACTTAACAAAGATCTGAAAGAAATTGTATCTTGGGGTAACAGTAACCAAGTAGAAGTTAACGCTATGAAAACTCAGGCGGCAGTTTTTTTCTAAAAACTTTAACGTTGCTGAATCAGGCATAGTTACATCGGGACGCTCCATTTTTCTAGCATCGTTACTCACTCTGCTAGTCGTTAATTTGGGAGCAAATGTGTCTTGCTTTATATTCCACAACTGTTAATTCTGCACAAAGCTCAAATTCGACCAACGATGGAATACTGCTCCAATATTTGGAGCTCTGATCCTAAATATACATTGCATTTGTTGCATTCTATTTAGAAGACAGCTGTACGCCTGATTGGAGACTCAAAACTCACCACTAACCTTGATTCGTTGTAACACTGAGGAACAGTTGACAAAGTCTATTCTACAGATATTTTCAAATCTTCGATAGATGCAGCCCGCTTAATTCCTCCCAGAGTCGCGTTAATACTTCACATCCGTATGAGGTTGAGCTTGTTACTCTTCGTGCAGCCCTTTTCAAGCAGTCTTTTATATGGAGAACCTCATCCCTTTAGAGTGATTTGCCCAGGATTATTTCCCTCCGAGTACAGCTTACAGTGATTCAAGACCAATGTGAATCGCTTTTTGCACACACGCGTCGCCCCCGTAGCGCTATGGGTATTTCTCGGCACCGCGTGGGCTATATCTATAGAAAAAAAAACTACTTTTTTTACAAAAGAACATAATTTGCTTAAGTTGCTAAGTCAAGTTTATGTTTACAGATTTACATTTTACCTCAATTAGTTCCATACACATTTTGTGTATTTAATGAACACATGAAATTCGATTTTCTGCATTGTTTTGAAAATATCAAAAGTAGCGTCACAAAAACCACTGTAACTTGTAAACTAATCGTCGAGATGTCATGGAATTTTGACACATATCGTTTGAAGTTTGGTACTTCCTAAAAATCATATGGATTTTTTAAAATAGGCAACATCTATGTGTCAGACCAAAAACTTCTCAGTCTATGTGTTAAATAAAAGAGTTTCCGATATATTGACACGTACATTTATTCTGAGTGGCTATAACGACTAACCGGTCGTTATACCGCTGTATTAGAATGTTATTCATGTTATTTCTACTCAAAACTGTCAACTTCATATTTGAACGAAACGGACTAAAATTTATCAGTTTCCGCAACTCAGTCCCGCTAAACACTTTTTATTTATTTATACTTCTTATTATAGGTGAAAATCTGGTTTCAAAACCGCCGAGCGAAAGCGAAACGTTTACAAGAAGCCGAACTGGAAAAACTCAAAATGGCATCGCTGACACGACATCATCCTGCACTGTACCCCCATCCCGCGCTACAGGGTTATTTTACTCCAGGAACGCACCCGCTGGCATCGCTATTGGGAGGACGTCCCCCCATACCACCTTTAGGACTATTACCTCAACCCCCGCCCCCACCACCGCCTCATTTGTCTTCGCCGTCTAGAGGGTTACGATCGCCTAGTCCTCGTTTGACGTAAAATCTGATGAAATTATCTACAGGTGAACATAGTTTGAACATAGTTGAATAAGTGACTTTCTATGGCGAGAAGTAACTAAGTTTTATTTGTATTATACTGTGATTTAATTTATGTATGTTTACATTGTTGTCTTATGCAATTGTTATTTACGTGTCTGGGTCAAAGAGTGGCATTATACAGGACGAGCAAAAAAATATTTATGTTGGAGGCGACGAGTTTTGGCCTACAAAAATTTCTTGGCACGAGGTTTTTATTAAAAATCATTACTTAGTTTAAGATTGTTTTCTTCGATTTTGGACACGTAATTACTACACATTGTATTGTACATATTGCAACAATTAAATCAAATACTTGAAAAGTGCTAAAAATATACAAAGCCTCAACATTTTGCCAAACCTTAAAATATACAATATGTCAAGTAAGAACGTGACCGAGAGCGAGACGTGTTTTGAGAGCTTTTCTTGTCATCAATGTATTCTTTGGTGTGCTAACAGTAAGTTGGTCAATCACCTCCTGCCTCAATAATCGCCTGACATTTTCGAGACATGCTGTCGGCGAGATTTTCTGCATACTCCGGCAATGATCGCGAATCTCGCGAGACAATTAAGTCCTCATAGTCTTTCCTCTGAGCTTTCTCTGGCAAGGAACCAATAGGGTTCGCGTCCGGCGATTCTGATGGCCACTCTAGTAACTTATCGTGGGCCCAAGCGAACCTATTCGCGACGTGATTTTCGCCCAGCAAAGATTTTTTCAACATGCTTCCGAATTTGACATCATGAGTACGGAGATGTTGTCAAATGGTCACATGGGATATATTCAAATCCGATTTTCTTAATTTTGCCACTCCTTCACGCAGCGTCAATTTCGGATGTGAACACAAAGACACGATACGTTTTTCGACTTTCGGAGTGACTTCGCCTACCGAGACACGTTTTGACAAGTTGTCGACATTTTTTGTCTCGTTAATCGATTCTGCACTTCTACACAAAACGACACCGACTTTTTAATATATTTAGCGGCCATGGAATGTGTCATTTTAGGCCCCTTTGGATGGGGACAAAGAGAGACTGCCTCGAACCGACACGGAAATAAGTAATTCATTTTGGATTTTTACGTGATTTCGACGAAAGTTCGGAATTGATTGATACTTGTGCTAAAATATTTCGTAGACACAGGTTCCGTCTACCGATTTTTTTATTGAATCGCTATAATCGCATCTACCAAAAACGTATTATCGCGGACACGTTCTTACTTGACAGACTGTACTTATTATCTACAAAACAAGAGCCTTAAAAACCAAAGGACTACATTATAATCTTTAATAGCAGGAAAATTTCATTTTTTCGTACGACTTGGCCAAAAAATAGTGCTGCTTTTGTTCCTAGATATCTAAACCTGTATATTTCAATTAAAAACTGGTCTAGAGCAGACAATTATATGGATGAATGTATGAGATGTTTTTTATATTCAATCTAATGTTCGGTAATTGACAATTTTTTTTGATTTTTGTTCATATGGTGTGGACTATTTAAATTTTTAGTACAAAAATTTGTATTTCCTATACTTTTTTTTGGGTTAATTTTTGGTCAATACATAGATAATTTCTGGCTTAAAATAAGCCAAATTTAATAGCCTTATCATTTATTGTAACAATCTTATACAACTAAACAATTATACAAGGAATCCAATAAAAAAGTTTTAGTAAAAAAACAAACCGATAGGAAGTTATATTATTCGGGAAAATTTCTTAAACAGTCGTCCATCCGTTTTCTGAAATTACCAAGAACATTTTGTAGAACGGGTGTACACTTCTTTACACCCTCAATCATCATAGTTCAGTCAAGGATGCCCGATATTGTCTTCAGACAGCGTATCATAAAACGTATTTTTTGATGAAGCTAGACACCAAAAAGGCTTCAGGCGCTGACGGAATACCTGCCATAGTTCTCAAGAACTGTGCGAGGGAACTAACACCAGTTTTCTGTAGACTTTTCAACCTATCCTACAGAAAGGGAATATTTCCTTCCTGCTGGAAATGTGCCACAGATCAGCCGATACCTAAAAAAGGCAAGAAGACCTTGCCAAATAACTACCGACCAATCGCACTACTCTCAATAATATCGAAAGTCATAGAAAAGGCTATCAATCAGCATCTTATAAAATATCTTGAAGGATTCAACAATATCAGTGATCACCAATATGGCTTTCGATCAACAGGAGATCTTCTGACTTATGCAACACAGGTTTGGAACAACGCAATTGAACACTTTGGAGAATCTCGAGCGGTTGCTCTTAACATATTCAAGGCATTTGACCGTGTTTTGGCACGATGGGCTGTTGGCTAAGCTACGTTCTTATGGTATGTCTGAAAAGTTCTGTTTGTGGCTCTCATGTTTCCTCAGAGAGCGTTCTTTACGAGTGGCAGTCGGCGGATTTCTTTCTAACACCTTCACTATCAACGCCGGTGTGCCCCAAGGTTCCTTATTGTCTCCTACTATCTTCCTCATTTATATTAACGATCTGCTGGAAAAGACCGAGAATCCAATCTACAGCTTTGCAGATGACAGTACACTTATCTCTTCATTCACTTTGAACGCTCGAATATCGACTACTCAGACGAATATCCGCAGACAGCAGAAAGTCATTCAACTTAACAAAGACCTGGAAGAAATTCTATCTTGGGGTGACAGTAACCAAGTGGAATTTAACGCTACAAAAACCCAGGCGGCAGTTTTTCTAAAAAAGTTAACGTTGCAGAACCCGACATAGTTATGTCGGGGCACTCCATCCCTCTAACATCGTCACTCAATCTGTTGGGCGTTAATTTGGGAGTAAATATGTCCTGGCATGAACATGTTGCAGGCATAGCAAGGAGAGCTTCTCAAAAGTTGGGAATATTGTTTCGAACCAGAAAGCTTTACACTCCACAACAACTGTTAATTCTTTACAAAGCTCAAATTTGATCAACTATGGAATACTGCTCCATGTTTGGAGCTCCGCTCCCAAACATACACTGCATTTGTTGGATTATATCCAGAGAAGAGCTATTCGTCTGATTGGACACCCGGAACTGACCGACGGCCTTGATTCGCTGGAACATCGAAGAACGGTGGCGACTTGAGCCTATTCTACAAGTACTTTCATGGAAAGTGTTCTAAGGATGTGGCCCGTTTAATTCCTCCCAGAGCGGTGCATATTAGAAGTACACGTCGCGCTAATACTTCACATCCGTATGAGGTTCAGCTTGTTACTCCTCGTACAACGCTTTTCAAGCAGTCTTTTATATGGAGAACATCATACCTTTGGAATAGTTTGCCCAGGACTGTGTTTCCCATCGAGTACAATCTACAGCGATTCAAGAACAACCTGAATCGCTTTCTCCTCCGCACACGTGTCGCTCCTGTAGCGCTTTAGGGACTTCCCTGTAGCACATGTGCTAGACCCATAAAAAAAAAAAAAAAAAAATCAATTTCACGTTTTATTGAAGTTTTAATGCTTAAATTGTTTATTACCAAGGTTTATTACAAACTACTGAATTAATGAATGACAAAAATTTTCGAGTGGAGTAAATACGAAAACTTATGGAATGATAAATACATTGGGTTATATCAATATCACTGCAAATCATTATGGAATTTAGGGAGTGAAAACAAAGAGGGAGTTCCCTTCTTTTCTAACCAAGATTTAATTGAGGCAAGGTAGTCTATTTATTAATATACTGCATTGTTTTATTTTTATTTACATACATTTTCAATTATTTTGATTTTGCAAATTCCTAAATTTTTTTAATTTTAACTATTTAAATCTGACATTTAAGTTGTATTAAGTTTTTCATTAATTATTATCTAAAGATTATACTTGCATTTCTACTTAGCAAAAGGATTTGTTTTTCTTTAGTATAAAACTACTACTACTACTATTGTTATTATCATATGTAAAAAGAACGAGAAATATTAAGTTATAAAGTCATAACAAGATAATATTGACAAACCTCAAAATGGAGCTATGTTAAAAAAAGTTCCAGTCCTAACGCACGTAAATACTACTTAAAAAAATACTGTATTTGGAAACTTTAATTGCGGAAAATTAATATTTCAAAATTTTTTTTGGAATACAGTAATTTTAAGAGCAAACTTTATGATTAACAAGAAGATAATCAATTCAACAATTTAATTACATCCACAGTGGCACAGCCTTTATCAGTTCAAAACCATAGAAAAGGTTTATTGAATGTTAAAAAGCTATTATAGACAATAGTATGTATTTGGTAGCCGTTACTAGGCTTACAAAAAATACCCACAATATAGAAGCACTTTAAAAATAATGCGAAAAATGAAAAAAATCTCAGTAAAATTTATAAAATTAATGAGTTAATTAAACAAGAAACAACAATATATTGACAATACAGTAGTACTGGTGTGGTTATCCTCTTTATGTTTCTCGTTGTTGTTTTTAGTGTTCCGTACGGAACACTTATAAGATCACTTCGGTGTCTGTCTGTCTGTCTGTCTGTCACACCCGATTTTCTCCGAAACTATTTGATATAGAAAGGTGAAATTTGGTAATAATATAGGAATTGATGGCCTCATCAGAGCCATGTAGCTTTGAGAATTAAATTTTGACTTAAGGGGTTAGTTTTGAGGGGTGAAGTCGGAAGTGAAAAAAATTTTTTTTACTAGGTCATCGAGTGTGGTGTCAGATGAAAGCTTGTGAAAACACGAGTAAAATATATATATATATATATATATATATATATATATATATATATATATATATATATATATATATATATATAATATTATACTTACGCGCACTTTTCTTTGCATTTATTTTTAAAAATTAGCGAAAAATCGCTGTCCCGGGCCTTATCTCGAAAAGTACTTATCAAAAAATTTCGAAAAAAATTCTGGAATATTCTCCACGAGGTGTAGATTGAACGAAAATTGTCACGAGTGCATTACTTTAATAATTTATATGGTACATAAAAAAACAAAAATTTCAAGGTCATCAGATTTCAGTAAAGATTGGAAACAACCTTTTATACCACCGTAACATAAATTTTGACTTAAGGGGTTCGTTTTGAGGGGTGAAATCAGAAGTGAAAAAAATTTTTTTTTACTAGGTCATTGAGTGTGGTGTCAAATGAAAACTTGTGAAAAACACGAGTAAAATATATATATCTATATATATATATATATATATATATATATATATATATATATATATATATATGTATATATATATATATATATATATATATATATATATATATTTATATATATATATATATATATATATATATATATATATATATATATATATATATGTATGTATATATATATATATATATATATATATATATATATATATATATATATATATATATGTATGTATATATATATATATATATATATATATATATATATATATATATATATATATATATATAATGTAATACTTGCGCACATTTTTCCTCGTATTACTTTTAAAAAATCGCTGTCCCCTACCTTATCTTGAAAAGTACTGATCGAAAAATTTTGAAAAAAATTCTGGAATATTCTCCACGGGGTATAGATTGAACGAAAATTATCACGAGTGCATTACCTTTAATAATTTATTTGGTATTTAAAAAGAACAAAATTTCAAGGTCACCAGTTTTCAGTAAAGATTGGAAAAAAAACTTTGTTGAAAACTCATTTGGAGTGTGTTTTGTGAAGTCACTGATTATTTTATACCACCATAACAAAAATTTTTATTTTAAAAACAATCAACGTACGGAACACTAATTGTGCAAGTTCAACTTGACCGGTTTTTTAAAATTAGAATTGGACTCATCGTTTCCCGAGCTTTAATCTAATGAAAACGATAAATGTACCAAAAAGGACAAAACTGTAAGTATTTAGTTTAGCTCTCTATTAAAATACTTATGTATAGTATTTTTTAAGATCTAAGAAAGTGATTTGGCAAATTGATGCAATAAAAACATTAAACGACCGTTAGGAACTTCGCATGTACCTGGCCAGGGTCTTAACTGATATATATATATATATATATATATATATATATATATATATATATATATATATATATATATATATATATATATACGAGGCATGTTTTTTAAGTAAGTACCGTTTTGGAATTAAAAAAAGACGTGCAAAGATATCGCTATAATTTTATTTTTACATGAAAGCCTGTACCTTAATCTACTTTTCTACATAATTTCCGTGAATATTGAGGCACTTGTCATAACGTGGCACCAGTTTTTTGAATACCCTCCTTATAAAATTCTGCCGCCTGACTTGTTAACCACTGTGTCACAAATGTTTTGACTTCGTTATCGTCTTGAAGACGCTGACCACCCAGGTGCTTCTTCAAGTGCAGGAACAAATGGTAGTCGCTGGGCGCCAGATCAGGGCTGTATGGAGGATGATCTAGAGTTTCCCATTTAAAAGATTTGATGAGATCTTTGGTCCGATTAGCCACATGTGGACGGGCATTGTCATGCAGCAAAACGATACCCTTACTCAACTTGCCACGTCTTTTGTTCTGGATTGCACGATGCAGATTGTTCAATGTCTCACAATAAGACGCTGCATTGATTGTCTCATTACGAGGCAGAAAACTCCACTAGCAATACTCCTTTTCTGTCCCAAAAAACTGTGCACATGATTTTGCGGGCAGAAATTGTTTGCTTAAACTTCACTTTTTTGGGTGATGATGAATGTCGCCATTCCATGGATTGTTGTTTCGATTCTGGTGTGACGTAGGCCACCCATGTTTCGTCACCAGTAACAATTTGGTCTAAAAAATGTTCACCTTCATTGTGGTACCGCTCAAGGAAAGTCAATGCACTGCCTAAACGTTGGGTTTTGTGCAAATCCGTCAACATTTTTGGAACCCAACGTGAACACAATTTCCGGTAATTCAAGTTCTCGGTCACAATGCGATACAAAATACTACAAGAATATTGAGGAAAGCAGTCGCACAATGATGAAATTGTAAAGCGTCTGTTTTCTCTCACCTTTTCGTCCACTTTCTGCACCAAATCTTCATTAACGACCGAAGGACGCCCACTCCGTTCTTCATCATGCACATTTGTGCGGCCATCTTTAAATGCTCTCACCCATTTCCTTACCATTCCATCACTCATAATGTTTTGTCCGTAAAAACTTCACAGATCTCACGATGAATATCGATCGGTTTTACGCCTTTAGCACTAAGAAATCGTATAACAGCAGCCGTACTTCACAATCGGCGGGACTCACGATTGTCGGAGGCATCTTAAACACTCAGTAAACAACGTATACAATGAAGAATCAGACTGTAATGGCGTCAGTGCGTAGACATGAGATGTAGGTTACCAGCGCGCATGCGCGGAACGCCGACCGTATCGCTGCGGCGGCGGAATCGCAAAACGGTACTTACTTAAAAAACATGCCTCGTATATATATATATATATATATATATATATATATATATATATATATATATATATATATATATATATATATATATATATAATATATATATATATATATATATAATATACCTCCGTTTCAATCTAACATTTTATTGGCTACTTTGTGTTTATAATATAAAAGAATATTCTTCATTTCATTTGCAGTATTACACTGAAATAGTGTGTATTATAAAGTTCAATAGTGTCTTAAAATGTCCGAAGCCCTTTCCATCAGAAGCCGCAAATGTTTGCCCGTTAAGGCAAAAAATAGTTAAAAAAAAGTCTAAAAGTAATAGTTAAAAGTTTTTATTTAAAGTTAGTGGAGCGAGGCCACGAAAAGTACTTTTTCATTCATGGAGACATCGCTTTAACAAGCATCCTTGAAAGTACAGTTTGGAAAGTTGTAAATAATTCGATAGCGCTTAAAAAAACACGAAAAGACAAAGGTGTGTCGAAATGTATTGATTTCTGTCAAGAAGATTTAATCCGCTGTAAAATTTATGAAATATACGCAGAACAAAAAGTTCCTATGTTATTTGTCACTTTCACGGAGGCTGTCCGAGGATAGTTGTAACATAAAATGTTCCACTACAACTTTATGGCGTATTCTACGTCGCTTGGGGTTTTTGTTCAAAAAAATAGACAAAAGGCAAATTATAATGGAATCACTCACGGCGCTTACAACAACTCAGAATGGAATATCTTGAAAAAATAAATACAGCTAGATCGGAAAATCGAATGATAATCTACCTAGATGAGACTTGGTATGACACCCGTGACACACCCAGTAAAGGATGGATTGATAAATCCAAAAAATGCTACGCCAAAGCTCCATCAAATAAAGGTAACAGAATAACTATTTTACATCCGGGGTCAGAAGAAGGCTGGATACCAGAATGTCTATTTCTAGCAGCTAAGAATATTTCAGACTCCAGCTTGGATTATCATTGTGATGCAACCGCTGAAGTTTTTGAAGATTGACTTCAAAACAAATTAATGCCAAATATACCACCGAATAGCTGGAGTGTGATGGATAATGCATCGTATCGTAGTCGCCAAATGAATAAGGTAGCAAGTTCCACCAGAAAAAGGGAAATACAAGCCTTTTTGTGCGAACGTGACATATATTTCCATGAAAATTATACAGTTAAACAATTGTTAGAAGTTTTAGAAAGGTACAACTTTTCAAAGGAATATTTTTGTGATAAAATTGTGAAGGAAGCGGGACACGAAATAATTCGGCTTCCACTATACTATTGTATCTTTACTGCGATCGAATTGATACGATATAAAATAAAGTCTAATGTACGTGCTCACAATGATAAACCCACTTTAAACAGTAGTGTGATTGTTTTGATAAAGACAGAAGTCAAAAATGTAACCGTTGAAAACCGGAGAAACTGTATTCAACACATCAAGAAAATTGAAAACTCATATAGATGTATCTACATAAATATAAATAGTTTTGAACCTGTAAAAAAACTTATTGATTTGCAAGATAGTAGCGATAGCGAAATTGAACTAAATATTAATTAGTAACTAAAATTGTAACAAATGTACGTGAGGACACTGTACACTGTTTTAATATATTTGTGTAATTACTATATTGTGTATTATTCAGTACATAAAACATTAAAATTCAACTGTATTATCACAATAAAATTTTAAATCCAACAATTATACAATCAGTGCAGCCCTGCACGATGCTCTGTCAATATACAACCATAAATTAATCACTTTCGAATGTTGTTGAATTTTGAATGGGTATAGGTAGCTAAATCACTTTCTTAGATCATGAAATATACTGTACTTAAAAATGGTCGAAGAGTTTTTTCAAAAATAAAAAATTTAAGGTATTTCAGACTTTAGTATGCAATTTTCGACCAAAACTATTAAAAAAATTAAGAAAACCTCTCGACATCTTGTAGAAAATGTCATTATTAAAATTTTATAAAAAAAAGTCAAAAAAATATTAAAAATTGGCTGAGTAATATTACAAAAAGTGTCTGATAACAGGTAGCTGTCCCAATTCGACGCCAGGTCGCATTTAATCATATAACTTTATAATGGAATGGAATTTTCTTAAAAAAAAAATATAATAATTTTTAGAAGTATAAAGAATAAGAATCCGTAAGAAAAATAGAATTTTTAAAAATTCGTGGTGTATGTAACCCCTTAATGATTTTTGTGTTATTTGGATACGTAAGAGAAAGAGAATAATCATGGAGCTACCTGCTGAGATAAGTTATCTTTTGATATGAGTGTTAATTAAAAAGCTTTGTAAGAAACAAGGTAAATAATATTTTTTGTAAAAAGTAAAAATTTATTTCTCAACATGATCCTCATTGAGCTGAATACATTTGGTTCAGGGAGATTCCAATTTTTTTTATTCTGTCAGAAAAGAAAAATTGTTTCGAACTGTGTATAATACTCGTTTACAGCATATATAACGTTTTCATTTGACGAAAATTTCTTCCTCTAAGCAAATTTTTGAGGTTAGGAAACAACAAAAGTCCCTTGGAACCAAATCAGGGGAATAGGGTTGGTGCAGAACTATTTCGAAGCCCGGCTCGCGCCCTTTTCTCATTGTGACGGCTGATGGATAAGCAGCCGCATTGTCGTGATGAAGGACTACTTTTTTGTGCGCCAATCTTAGTCGTTTCTGCTTTATCTCAGTATGTAAATTGTCCAATAACGTTGCGCCAGTCACTGTTTTACCCTTTTCTAAATAGTCAATCGTAATAATACCCTGGGAGTTCCAAAAAATAGTTGCCATAACTTTCCCACCGACTAAACCTTTTTGCTGTGCACTTTCAGCTTCGCTAGCTCACTGTTTTGAGTGCCGTTTTGTCCTCAGGGTGTAATGATGGATCTATGTTTCGCCTACAGTCACAAAACGACAGCAGGTCGGCAAGTCCTTCGGATTACGATGCAACTTTACCAAGTACGTTTTTGAAATGTCTTTCCTCGTGTGTTTTTGGTCTGGAGTCAACAAACGCGGCATCTATCGCACCCGTTCGCATGAGATACCTACCATTTCGGGAAGCTTAATGCGACGATCTTTCGTCACGATACCAAGAATTTTATTGACTATTTTTTCAGAGAAAACCACTATCAGGAGTCGTAAACGTGCAGTATCTGCAGTGCCCATACGGCCATATTTGAATTCATTTATCCAGTAATAAATAGTCTTGAGTGTTGGTGCAGAGTCTCCATGAAATTTCTTCAATTCAGTTTCTATTTGAGCCGCAGTCTTTTTTTAAATAAACTTCCTCTTCTTTTATGTGCCTTGTCCGGTCTCCCTAACGTTGGCGATCACCATGCCGAAGAGTGCTCGGTTTTCTGCTAGGTGGAACAATCCTCCAGTGTTTCGTACTCTTGACCAGTCACGGATTTTTCTCAACCACAAAAGTTCTTTTCTTCCCACTCCACGACGCCCATCAATTTTGCCCTTCAGGATAAGTTGAAGTAGTCTGTATTTACAATTGTCAGGAGGCACCTTCGGGTACCAGCTCTTCTAAGGATTTCTTCGTTGGTAATGTATTTAGTCCATGTGAAGCAAAGCATTCTTCTGTGCATCCAAATCTCAAACGCTTCTAGTCGATCTATAGTTCGTCCGGCTTTAAACTATTTCTACGAAATGTGTAACATGGATGACTTACTACGACCGCCACACACACACTGCGCGTTGGATCTATTTGAAACTTTGAACATAACTGTTTTAAGAATGACGTTTACCAACAGTTATACCGCCATTTCGTAAAAAATTACCAGACTTATCAATCCGCCCTCTTATGTGGTGGTAAAAGACTACTTTTATTGTTAAAATAAAAATAAGACATTGAAATTTAATCTCGAATGCTATAAAAAGATATCTAAGAAATACCGACTTTGAAAGTATAATCAGTTTGTAATTATTTTATATATAAACATGTTTGTTCTGATTAATTAATATTTTAATTTAATTGTATATTATGGCAAATTATATCTTATAGCATGCAGTAATTAAATGTTCTACTTTTACGTAAAAAAAAGCTGACGAAAAAATAACCCATTTAAATGTTAAATTTCCTATTTTACCAAGAGAAAAGAAATCTGAAAAATGATTTACTAAGTAATTTCCTTATAAATTAAATGCCGATTTTGAATTTTTAGGAAAGGATAATCAATTTCTTAGACTTAACAATCAATAAAACCCGGAAAACACATGAATTTGCGATATATGACAAACCGTCTCATACAGAATACCTCAATTCACAATAGTCCTCACCTGCATAAGCTCGCGGCCTATTAGAACTTTATACAGAGATTAACTAATATTCCCTTATCAGAATACAATTTTAATAAAGAATTAAAATTATATAAAACAAGTAGTCGTTAACAATGGTTATTCAGTAACCTTAATTGAAAAGATCGCTAGGAAAAAACGTAGAAACAAGAATATTAAGAAAAGAAAAACCCCCCATTTAAATGCCTAATCTATTTCGGTTGTCTTCTGTTTCGAATGTGAAGACAACAGTAAAATAAATTTCTTAGATGTAACTTTACACCACAATAATGAAAATATAAAAACTAAATGGTATACTAAAAATATATGGTCTTCTAGATACCTTAATTATGAATCACACTACCCGAATTCCCAAAAAAAAATCTGTAATCATAGGACTAGCAGATAGAGCAATCAAGCTTTCTGACACAGAACACAGAGAGAGTGCAATAACCAAAGCTAAAGAAGGATTACCATTTAATAAATATCCGATGTACCTTATAAACAAAATCTTCAAAAAACGAATACATAACTGCTACAATACCATAATAAGTAAAACACCAACCAACAACAACCATAAAACATATATTGCTTTATCGTTTATAAATGGACTATCCCAATCACTCAAAAAACTTTTTGAAAACTACAAAAATTCGGTTATGTATCAAATCATATAATCTGCTCTCTTCCAATTTTTCCAAGCTTAAAACCAAAACCCAAATAATAAAAAAGTAACATAGTCTACGAAATCAAATGTAATAAGTGCGAAGGAATATACGTCGGGCAAACAAGCCAATATCTAGAAAATAGAATCAAAAGCCATAAATACGACAAAAAGAAACAGTACAGCTCTTACGAATCATAAAATAAAATAAAAGTCATACCTTTGATTTTAAAAAACATCAAAATTATCAACACCGAAATAAATACAAAAAAAAGAGAAATAATCTAATCCGTACATATTCAGTTGACGCCCACTGCAATAAACGAAAAAACAGATGTAAATAACATAAACCGTATCTACCTACCAGTCATATAAAGTCCTTCAAGTTAAGTGGTTTGTTTGTAGAAAGTAAAAATGTGATTTTGACAGTGATTTAAAATTAACACCCCACACAATGAACTACTTTCTAAGGTAAGGTCCTCATTAATGTATACAGTTAAGTGTCTTAAATTAAAAACTACGAAAAGCTACAAATATTTTAACCCCGAAATACACAACAAACTGATTAATTACTTATCTATATTTTATTCTTCTAATGTCATCTTTTAGAGCAAATTTTTGAAGAAGACCTCTTCCGAAGGTCGAAACGTCAATAAATATATAACAAATCCAAGAATAGTTTTAATGATCTAATTCCAAGAACACGTAAAATATAATATATATATATATATATATATATATATATATATATATATATATATATATATATATATATATATATGTATATATACCAAGATCAAAAAACCTTACACTCAACAAAAAAAAAGTATATATATATATATATATATATATATATATATATATATATATATACAGTCGACACTCTACATAGTGAAAGACCAAAATGTTGACCGAAATTTCACTATAAAAAGTTTTTCACTATATAAAGAAAACATCTGTATATATTGCTATGTATGTATTTTATATAGCTCTTGAAAAAATTGCACTATAAAGAGTTTTTTTCACTATATAGAGTTTCACTATAAACAGTGTCGACTGTATATATATATATATATATATATATATTATATATATATATATATATATATATATATATATATATAAACCAGTGCAAATTGACTAAAAACAGTCATTTATTATATATTTACTGATTTTGACTTTCTTATACTCAAGAATAACTTATTTCTATCATTACACCTTGGTAGTTAAAACGCAGGTGTTTTATGGTAAGATTATAAAAGAAGTTTAGAAGCTGAAGAAGGGCTTCAGAGATATTTACAATGGAAATCCGAAACTAAACTCTACATACTATTTTCGGGGTCACTTTGATCATATGCACTTTTTTAAGGGATGAAAATGGGGGTTGGAAGATAGATTCAACGACCCCAGAAACCCCCGAGGTACCAGTTTTGAACGCGAAATTCTAATTCAGGCTAATATCGTAATTTCTCCCCCTCCAATCCCCATTTTCACCACGCAAAACGTTGCATATGATCAAAATAACCCAGAAAATAGATTCAGCGACCCTAGAAACCCCCGATGAACCAGTTTTGAACGCGTAAACTTGAAATCACGTGAATTTCGAAATTTCATCTCCCGGTTATATTTTGCAAATCGACTTCCTTACGTTTGTCCAGAATTCGCTTACAAGGCTTTAAAAAAAATGTCTGATTTCGTTAATAATTGAGGGAAAAATCAGATTCCTGGTCCACTGTGCGTAGCTCAGTTAAAGGTGTATGCGTGTTTTTTGATAGACATGAACACTAAAACCTAATATTATTAAGTTCTTATGACAAATGTAGATTCAGAACATTTAAAGATGTCCAAAATAATAGTTTTATTCGACAATTTTAATGATAATACAGTTTTACATTATTTATTAAAATGTACTTTTTTCAATTTAATAGTTTTCTGGTAACTTTAAGTGTGTTTTCTGAAAAAAACCTCATGGTGGACGTCATTTTTCTATGATTTTTTTGGATTCAGCATAAAAACATACTTAAGAAAATAAGTATCTCACTTAAAAGACAGAAAATTATTTTTTTTGTATACCTGTGTAATCCAAATATCAGGTCAGAAGTTATTAGAAGATTGCTGAAATATTTTTTTTAGAATCTTTTCATTAGTCTTTTTTACGTATGGAAAAGTAGTCATCATAGACGGAAATTAAAACGAACAAGATTTTTTAAATAGGTATACGTAAGCAGAATCTTATCTACGACATTATTCTCGTAGCATGCAACTTGCAGAAATACTACTGGCAGTTATTATTAATTACCTACATGTGTTTGTTTGCTTATATGGTTTTTATCAGCTAATTACCAGTTGTAAAATAATAATAATTATTTAATTACAAATTCATTTTATTTTAACATATTTCTATAAAAGAACATAATGAATTGGATTCATTGCAATTGGAAGAAAACATGCTGTTAGCACCAATGCAAAACTTACCAATTGTTTGAATTTTAAATAGGTCGTGAATTAAAGCAGATAACGGGATGACCTGTCACTGAATAATAGTTCAATTTTTAAAACATTCATCATAATTTCTCTTCTTTCTTCCTCTCTACCCACTGTCGAGTATAGGCCTCTCTCAAATCTTTCCATTTTTTTCTATGTTGTGCTTGTTGATACCAGTTAAGCCCTTCGATTCTCTTCAGATCGCCGCGCCATCTCTGTTGGTGTCTTCCTATGCTTCGCTTTTCACCCCATGGTCTCCACCTAGTGATCTTGTCACTCCACTTATACGTCGCTCTCGCTACATGGCCGGCCCATCTCTATTTCAGAGATGTTATCCGTTTGGTGATATCATCCACCTTTGTTTGTTGTCTAATCCATTTATTAGTTTTCTTGTCCTTCAAAGTAACACTCAACATCTTCCATTCCATTGCTCGTTGGTGAACTTGTAGTTTTTCTATTGTTCTTTTAGTTAAAACCCATGTCTCGGCTCCATACGTTGTAGCTGGTAAGATACATTGATTATAAATTTGGGTTTTTGATCTTTGAGGAATGTTCATATTCAGTACATATTTCATTTTCCATATGCTGCCCATCCCATACGTATCCGTCTTTCTATTTCAAGCTGCTGGTTTTCCTTTCCTATTGTTATTATTTGGCCCAGATAGATGTATGTGTTTATTTTTTCTATTGTTGAATGTTCAATCACTATATTTTCATCATTGGTGTCTTCGTTACTTATGTACTTTGTCTTGGAGAAATTTATGTCAAGTCCCACTTTTCTTGCTTGGTGGTGGAGATCTGTGATCATTTGGATCATTTCATTCTTATTGTTTGCTATAATTACAATGTCATCTGCGAATCTCCTCAGGTTGTTTAGCCGATCGCCAGCTATCAGAAGGCCATTTTCGTCCCAATTCAGTTCTTTGAATACATCTTCTAAGATCATTGTAAATAACTTAGGCGATATTACATCGCCCTGCCTTACTCCTCTGTTTACTGGGACCTTGTTTTGTCAGTTCTTGGTTTACCATAACTTTGAGTGTTGCTCGTTCATATATTCTGGCTATCAGTTCGCTGTATCTGTGGTCTATACGAGCATTTCTAAGAGCTCTTATAAGCGCCCATTTTTCCACTGTGTCGAAAGCCTTGCGAAAATCTACGAATGTGAGCCACATTGTTATATTATATTCGGTGACCTTCTCGATTAGTATTCTCAATGTGTGCAAGTGCTCAATCGTACTGAAACCTGATCTGAATCCAGCCTGTTCTATCGGTTGGTATAATTCGATTTTGTGTTCCAGTCTGTTTGTTATGATTCGTGAGAACAGCTTGTAAACTTGGGAAAGTAAACTAATTGGCTGGTAGTTTTCTAGGTTTTCGGGGGCACCTTTTTTGTATATTAAGATGACTATGGCGTTTTCCTAGTCTTCTGGAATATTTCCACATTTGAGGCATTCATTTAAAAGGGTATAATATCATCCTCTCCAGCCGCTCTTCCACTTTTCATCTGTTGTAAGGCTTTCCTAACTTCATCTATTTCTATTTCAGGAATTTCTTCTGAGTTGACATTAACTACTCTTTTGTCTGTTGATGAATTGTCCTTTTCAACTACGACATTTTGAACTGAAGAGGTCTTGATAGAAAGTTGTAGTTCTGTTCTGGATATTCTTCTTGTCATTGATTATGTTTCCTTCTGGGTCCTTCAATTTAATTATCTCACTTTTATAGGCGTTTGCTCTTCTAAAAACTTTTAATCCTTTGTTTTTCTCTATAAGATCTTTAACCATGTTTTCTTTGTATTTGTTTATGTCTTCTTTAGCCGCTTTTCGTACTCTCTTATTCAATTCTGCATATTCGACAGTTAATCTCTTTCCTTCGTGTATAAGTTATCTTCGTTGTTACAACATTATTTTTGTTTCTTCACTGAGCTTGTTATTCTTTCGCCTAGTAGGTTGGGAGCTATTTTTTCTGGGGTGGTCTTGAGTGTTTCAATTATTTTTCTGTTTCGTTCGTCTATACTTGCTCTTGTAGTTAATGTGTTGTTATTAAGGTTGTAATCTGTTTCTGGTATTGTTCTACATTTTCTTTTAGTGTTTGTCTGTCTGTTTTATTTGTTTTCTTATTGTGTAAACGTTTTCGTTCGAGTCTTTTGTTAAAAAACACCTTTGCTCTGACCAGCCTAGGATCACTACCCGTTGTAAATCTATTTAGGACCTTCACGTCTGTTACTATGTTCTTTGGTGTTGTTAGTGCATATAATCAAATTCATTTCTTGTCTCACCATCCGGACTAATCCATGTCCATTTCCTCTTCGCATTTTTCTGAAAGAAGGTGTTCATATTATAGAGTTTCTCCCTTTCCAGAAATGTCATCAGCATATGTCCTCTATTGTTCCTCTCTCCAAGGCCAAAATTTCCTATATAACTCTCTGTATTTTCTGCTTTCTTTCCTATCTTATCATCATAATTTATTATTATATATTTGTTAAGGAAATTTTGTAGAACTTGTGACATATATTTTTTTATACTTGGTTACTAATATAGAAATTGCAGTCTTCTGGCCTTTTAGGCGTACAATAATCCAATATTAGGTTGCATTTCTCGTTCTTGAGTTGTGATATTTCCCATCTTTACATGTGTTTTAAAATCTGTTGCCATTTGCTACCTATTTAATAGAAACTGATAATTTTGTTTCTCTTCATTACTATATATTTTGACCAATGTTATTTCTAGCTTTTTCTAATCCAGCCTCGAATCGTTTGTGATGCTATCCAGTTAAGTTTTTACAAACGACCACTAGATGACGCTACTGAGATGTGGCATTACTTCTTGTAAAATTTGACATTTGTTATTGTTAAAATAGTGGCAGCTCAGAAATTGGCTGAGTAGTTTGTTTACATTGAGTGTTTAAAAAAACAGTTTTGTGAACAAATGGAAATTTCACCCGAGAGTTTCCGTTGAATGTTTTTTATGATTTTAGTAAAGACTTAATTCAACAACGATGCCTCGAATAGCTTCGTTCAACTTTGGTAATGAAACACCGTCAGAAAAGACTGTTTACAATTGATTTACAGAATTTCATCGTGGTTGAGCTTCCGTCAGTGATGAATTTCGTGAAGGTCGACCAAAATCGGTTGTTGTTCCAAAAACATCGATGCTGTACGCAACATAATTGAAGAAGATCGGCATGTGACTTACCATGAGATAGTGGCATCCTTAAGCATATCAAAGACTGCAGTACATTCGATTTTGCATGAACATTTAGTTGTGAAAAAGATCTGTTCCCGATGGATTTCGCCTAATTTAATCGAAACTCAAAAACTGACTCGTATGTAAGGAAATCCTCAAAAAATTTGACCGAGGAAGTACAAAATCCGTGTACTATATCGTAGGGATATTCAATATATATCGATGTTTCGAAACCATTAGATGCTTGCCATTCGATACATCGACACGATCCGATGTTTTTCAAAACACAAGAAATATTCGATGCATCGACGTATTTTCCTTCGATATATCGATATCGAATGAATAACCTAGTCAATAACTTAACTCACCAGCCAGCTTTGCGTCGGTTCATATTACGCATTAGTAAGGTCAAAGCTCCTTTACCTTAGCCTTAAATTAAAATAATAACCGGTCAAGTGCAAGTTGAACTTGCGCAATTTGCTTTTAAAATAAAAAATGTTGTAACGGAAGTATAAAATGATCAGTGACTTCACAAAACACACCCCAAATGAGTTTTCAACAAAGTTTATTTCCAATCTTAACTGAAAATTGATGACCTTGAAATTTCTGTGTTTTTTTTTTATATACTAGATAAATTATTACAGGTACACATCATTTTCGTTCAATCTACACCCTGTGGAGAATATTCCTGAATTTTTTCAAAATTTTTTGTTAAGTACTTTTCGAGATAAGGCGGGTAGACAGCGATTTTTTAAAAATAATACAAAGAAAAGTGCGCGCAAGTATAACATTATATATCTATATATATATATATATATATATATATTATATATATATATATATATATATATTTACTCGTGTTTTCACAAGCTTTCATTTGACAACATACACAAAAATTTTTTCGATTTTCACCCCCCCAAAACTAAAACTAACCCCTTAAGTCAAAATTTCAATTCCTATATATATATATATATATATATATATATATATATATATATATATATATATATATATAAATTTATCAATCGGTTTTATAACGTCTTCCGTCTTCCGATGCCTAATTTCCACTCCTCCCGGTTTCTCCTCCATCCCTCCTCCTCTAGATCTCTCTCTAGTACTTCCTTGTTGATTCCTGCTCTCCAGCTTTGGCGTGGTCTTCGTCGCTTTCTTTTTCCATGAGGATTCCAATTTAAGATCTTTTTAGGTAGCCGGTCTTGTGACATTCTCTGTACATGTCCGTACCATACCAACTGTTGGGTTCTGATTTCGTCCACTATATCGTGCTTTATTTCTAAAGCTCGTCTTATCGTGTCATTTGGTATGCGGTTTTTTCTGGATTTTCTGGCTGCTCGTCTCCAGAAATCCATTTCTGTAGCTCTTAGTATTTTTTTTGTTCTTTCCTTCAATGGCCACACCTGGGAGCTGTAAGTTATTATACTTTTCACTATTGAGTTTTAAATTCTCTTCTTATTTTCAATGGTTATGTTTTTGTCCCATAATATACTATTAAGCATTGCAATCGCTTTTCTACCTTGGATATTCCTCTCGAATATTGCTTCTTCCAGTGTTCCGTCCCTAGATATTCTCGTTCCCAAATACTTATAACTGGCACAGTGTTTGATGGTGTGTCCTGTGGCCAGTTTCAAGTCCTGCTGTTGTCCTCCGACGCACATGTACTCGGTCTTTTTAATATTGACTTCTAGGCCCCATTTTTCATATTCCTCCATAAGTTTTCGTGTCATGTATTCCATATCATCGATGTCCTGAGCGACTACTACCTGGTCGTCTGCAAATGATAGCATGTACAATGTAGTATCGTCATCCAGTGGTATTCCCATACTGCTGCATTTCCTTTTCCAGTTCTTCAGTGCACTCTCCAAATAGATTTTAAATAGCGTTGGGGATATACAGCAGCCCTGTTTGAGATCCTTTGTGACCTGGAACCCTGTTGTTATACCATATTTGGTTTTCACACTACTTCTTGCGTCTTGGTATAAGGATTTTACGGCTTTAATTATTTCGGTGCTTACATTACTCTGTTGTAGTGTTTCCCACAATCCCATTAGGGGCACGCTGTCGTAGGCCTTTTTTAAATCAACAAACAAGACATGGACTTCCTGTTCAAATGCGGTTTTCTTTTCTAGCATTTGTGTCAATGAGAAGAGATGGTCTACTGTGGATCTTCCTGCTCTAAAACCTGCCTGTTCTTCAGCTTCTACGTCCGCGTATTCCGTTTCTATTCTATTTTTAAGTATTTTTCCGTATATTCTGCTAATAGATCCTGTTACCGTTATTCCCTTATGAATTGTTGATATGTATGATATTTTCCATTCCTCAGGTACTTCTGATGTGTTAATGCATCTTTGGAATAAGTTCCTCAAAGCGCTAAATAGCTTTTCAGTTCCGTATTTTACTATCTCTCCTGGGATGTTTCCTGATCCTGGAGCTCTACCATTTTTAGCGTTTTGGGTTTCCATGTTGGGTACTTTTGAACTCTGGTCTATCTTCTGTTAGCATATTTGTAAAATATTGGTTCCATTTTTCTGGTGTTATTGGTGAGAAGATTTCTCTTTTCCGTTCTGTTCTCATATTTTTAAGAAGTCTCCAGCTTTCTGTGTTTTTTCTTCCTCCTATGTAAGTGTTGAGTCTTGAGCATGTCTTTTCCCATTGGTTGTTCTTTTTGTCACTAATCATTTTGGGTGCCCCAGCTTGGGATTCTTTGTATTTTACTTTGTCGTTTGTGCTCTTTGAATTTAAGTATTTGTGATAGCTTTTCCGTTTTTCTTCAATTTCGTATTTAATTTCTTCATCCCACCAATATGGTTTTTGCTGTTTTTCCCCCTTTTCTCTTGTTACCCTAATGCTTCCAGTGCGGCTGCGTGTAGGCATTCCTTTATATACTTATATTCTTCTTCTATATTAACAAATCCCGTCCGTTGTATCTTTTGGTCTAGTCTACTCTTGTATAGATTTCTGATACTTTCATTTTGTAAGCTGTCTGTATTATATCTTATTGTTGTTTCACTTGTTGTGTGCTGTGTACTTGTATCTTCCAGTTTGCTTTCCCTTGTTGTTCGTGAGGTTATCTTTCCTTTTACAAGGTAGTGATCGCTGCCACATGAAGCCCCTCTTTGGACTCTTACATCTAGGAAGTTTAATCTAGATCTCTGTCGTATTATCATATAGTAGTGTATTTATGAATATCCCTATGCTGGTAGTGTCCGTTTAATATTGTAAGGTTGTTTTGTTCACATATCTCTATAATTCTTCTTCCGTTGTCGTTAGTAACTCCTTCGTCATATTTTCCTACCACTTTATCGTGTTCTTTCCTTCCTATTCTTCCATTTAGATCACCCAAAAGTATGATGTTCCAATTTTGCGTATTTCCTCATTTAGTTGTTCAAAAAATGAATCATTGTTATTAGCCAGATCGTCGTCGTTGACAGCGTATACCCCAGTAAGGTTGTGTTATTACCTAGTATTTTGAGATTCATCTTTATGATTCTTTCACTAATCGTTCCCAGGTGGTTATGAATTTCCTCAGTTTTCTGTGTATTAGTACGGATACTCCTTGTTTTGCTCTATCTTCTTTGGGCACTCCACTATAAAAGTGATCGTAATGCCCCCAACTTTCGTAGCCTTTTCCTTTCTTCTTTGTTTCCGTCAGTATTGCAATTTCGACTCGAAGATTTTCTAATTCATTTACAACTTCATTTACTTTCCTGGAGAGACCTTATATGTTCCATGTACCACATATCGTTGTCCTTCTTCTTTGCTGTTTTCGTCTTCGTATATCCGTTCGCTCCGGCTTTGGATTAGGTTTTTTAGCAGAGGCGTTTTTTACATAGGATAAGGAGCTGGCCTACCGCTACAACCCTCCTCCTTTGTCCGGGCTTGGGACCGGCAGTGACAACTGTAAGCTACCCAATCCACTTACAGCCGCCCCAGGCCTATATTATTACCAAATTTCAACCTTTTATGACAAATAGTTTCGGAGAAAATCGGCTGTGACAGACGGACAGGCAGACAGACAGATCTTATAAGTGTTCCATATGGAACACTAAAAAAAAGAACATTGTTTATGCCATAGCTCGGGCGGGACGTCGAGTAAACGCCGTCGAGTTAGATTTTGGTACAAAACACATTCCGTGTTTTGCACACAAGCTGAATTTGATTGCACAAAATGCAATGCAACAATGTACGGAGTTGCGAAATTTAATAACAAGAGTCAAGGACATTGTGACATGGTTTAAACAAAGTAATATAGCTAGCAATGAATAACGACGAGCGACCAAGAAAGAAACAAAACTGACACAAGAGGTGCCGACCAGATGGAATAACACTTATTACATGATTGAGAGATTTCTGGAGCTGAGCATCATCATCAATGATATTATTTTTCGCCTTCTAAATGTACCACCTATGCTGAATGCGTCAGAATTGTCTGTTCTGTCCTCGGTTTTACAAGTTTTGCGACAAATACAAGCTGCAACGAGGGAGATCTCGGGCGACAAGTACTGCACTAGCAGCAAGATAATTTCATTAATCCATTGCCTAGTGTTAAAGAATATCATAAACCCCTCAGACTCGAAGATCCTCTAGCTAAACAACTGCAGTTGCTAGTCGCTGGACAGGTTGACAAAAGAATGGGCGTTTTAGCTATAGAGAGATCGATGTCCTTAGCTATAGCTACGATATTGGACCCACTTGTATGCTCAGCAGCAATCACAAGAATTAAAGACTTGATGAAAAATGGCACACACATTAATGAAGCTGTGAAATCCGATTCAGATCATTCCGAAAAATGAGAAGACTCCTCTTCCCTTTGGGAAGATCATCACAAATTAGTACATAAGAGCTGGAAAATCAGCATATCGGATAAAACTACCATATTTCGGATGAACTTTCTATTCACTTACGCAGTCCAGTGAGAAGACGTCCAGTGGGAAGACTGAACGAGAACCCACTAGAAATTTGAAACGACTTGACAATTCAGCCTTTAAAGCTTCACAAAATTACGTTCAAATATTTGACCATGGTGAAACTTCCGTTCAATCTGAAGGGTTTTTTTTTTAAAGCTGCTCAAGTAATTAATCAGCAAAGAAACCGACTGAAAGGGAAACGGTTGAACAAACTATTGTTTTTGCAAAGCTTGCCTAAAGGACATCGGTAATTCGTACTTTTGGCAAACTCTGTAAAAACAAAAGTTTGTTCAATCGATAATTTGGTAAATTTTTGATATCGATAATAAGAATAAAATTTCATTTCTTTAGTGTTACGGCTGTATTTTTTTTTTAAATCGCTATTACATTACACATAATTCATAAGATATAGGTATTCAAATTACATGACACATTTATCAATCCATGAAGAAGTACTAGTTAAAATATTCGATGTTGAGAAAATATCGATGTTTACGAATCGATATATCGAAAAACATCGATGTATGGTTTCGATATATTACATCGGAAAAAAATATCGATGTTTTTTTAAAATGGACATCTCTACACTATATCGTAACAGGAGACGAAACTTGGATATATTCGTACGAGTCAAAAACTAAGCAACAATCAACTTCGACGAAAATGATCACTTATTTCTTTGGTTATACTGGACATGTCCAGGATCCAGAATGGTTAATGATGAATGGTATACAACAATTCGTTCGCCAGAAGTCATCCATGAAATTAGGAAAAACAACCAAAAACGTCGCAACATTCTTCATTATGACAATGCCAGCTCTCTTACAGTATGTATTGATTATTTGACGGAGAAAAACATCAAATTAATGATTTAGTATGATGTATTATAAAATATCGCAAAAATTATAATCAAACCAAACATCACAAAAAATATCAGCAATTTTAAGGATGGTATAATATAAGTAAAGCAAGGAAAGTATCAGAAAGTTTTATTGGCATATTTTGCGGAAAAAGGCCAAAAAAGTTAAATTTTCTATATTATGGTCAGTATATTTCGCGTTAAAATCTACACTTAATATTAAGGAAAAAGTTTACCAAATTGAGCCGATATTTGGAAAAACTGTCAGTTACACAGGGTTGAAAAGTCTAAAATTTGAGCAAATTAACCAGTTTATAAAAGAGGTAGATAATGAAATTTATTTAACCATTAAGGCAAAGTTTTTAATTATTATTTTATTTACGATATTTTCTTGCAAAAAATGATTCTGAATGTCAGTCCGGGACTTGCTCCAGTTCACTCATCTTATTTATTTATAATAATAATAATAATAATAAAGATAAAACAGTCTCCGCCAATAGACCCGATATTACTTTTCAGTGCAAAAAAGGAAAAGTCACCTATCTGATTGACATAGCTGTCCCCAACGACACAAACTTCCAAGCGAAATACCCAGAAAAAAATTTCCAAATACACAGACCTTGCAACGGAAATAAAAAGGCTATGGAGACAGGAAAAAGTCATCATTGTCCCCCTCATTATATCAGCCACAGGTCTTACACCAATAACATTCACGCCACATTTAGTGCAATTGGGACTCAACACGGACATACACAGAAACATTCAGAAGTCAGTGATTTTGAAAACATGTAACATTGTCAGGTCATTCCTTAATACGGAATGGTAATAGCGTTTGTGCTGACTTGGTTTTGGCCCGTCAGCCAAACATGGAACCACATTGATCAAATGTGAGAAAGAAGAACTGTTTGTAATAATAATAATAATCTTTATTGTCTAACAGATAAATACATCCATTAACAAGACAATGTGACTAAAGCTAAGTTAAATCTAAACGAGTCTGTTCGGATAAACACATTACAATATTAAGTTTCAGCTCTAATAATATACGCTACAATATTAGTTAATAATATTCCCAAGACAACGATCCCGTACAACCTTCAAAAACTGAGAATATGTTAGATTGGTAATATCAATGCCGTTGCAATTCACATTAAAAATCTTCATAGCTTGAAAAAGGGGGTCTTTTAACTGAAAATTTGAAGCATGGAACGGTAAGTTGAACACGGGATAATGTCTTAACGCACGAGATGGTACGTTAAAGTTTAGTTTTGACAATAAGTAGGGACAGTCGATAGCCGAGTTGCAAATTTTTAAACAAAAACAAAACCAGCATAAAATTGCGACGATCGGCCAATGACGATATCTGAAATCTGCGAAGCAGAGTTTCCTGTGGCGAGCCTCGTGGTAGGAAAACACCCTCCATTTTATATACGAGAAATTTTAAAAATTTTTGTTGTACCCGTTCTATTTGGGAAGTGTACTTTGAGTGTATAGGATGCCACACTATTGCTGCGTATTCTAATTTTCATCGAACATATACAAAGTACAGAGATTTAATTGTATCAATGTTTGAGAAATCACGAGAGTTTCTAAATATGAATCCCAGCGTTTGCATTGCGCTCTTGTAAACCTGATTTATGTGTTCCGAAAATGATAGGCGTTCGTCAAAAACTACGCCAAGGTCCCTGATGGATTTTAAATCCTTCAATATCTCAAGATTTATATAATAGTCAGAATGAGTTAGGGTCTTTTTATTAGCGTACGTCATTTTGTAGCACTTTTCGGCATTTAGAGGTAAGTTGTTAGCTGTGCACCAGTTGCTAACTAGTCGTATATCATCTTGCAGTGCAATGCAATCAGAAACGCAATGTATTTGTCTGAAAATCTTTAAGTCATCCGCAAACAATAGAACATTGCTAGAAACATTTATGCCTATATCGTTAATAAACAGAGAGAATATCAGTGGAGCTAATATACTGCCCTGAGGGCTCCACTTGTAGCTTTGAATATGAAGGAGTGATTACCACGAATATCGACATATTGATACCTGTCACTCAAATAGGAGGCAAACAGTCGAATAAGATTGTCATCTAGCTTCATGGAATAAAAACTTTTGCAGATCAACGTAAATTAGTATACTGCTATAATCCTGAATTTCTATAAACCATGGTTACAAAATTATTATGTCTTAATTGATTAATAATGTCCAGATTAAGAATATACCGTAATAACCGATATTTCAATTATTATGTATATCAGTATTATTTCTAGTATATTAGACCTTGGAAAAGAGATAAAGCCACGACAAAATAAAATATAAGGGTATATGCAGCTTTCATTTGCTCAGTCATTAAAAATACTTTATAGATCTTTATGCTCATTAATTTCGCAAAGTTAGTACTTTATTTCTTTATAAACTGCCATATGATGTTTAGTAATTATAATTTAAGGCCTTTTTAATTGGTTGTAAAGTTAGCCCGTCTTTTCGTAAGTTTATTTTCTCCTCAGCGGTGATTTATTAGATTACTTTTCGGGGTTAAAAGCTTGTTTAAAATTAAGTTAGGCACATGTGTCATGTAATTATTTCTCTTTTGGAAGTCTTTGCCGTTTTTTTGCGCTTTTAATTCACTGTCTGTGCGACAACCAGCTATTAAACTTATTAAGTTTGTCAAGCAAAGGAAACAAAACTACACTTGCTTTTATTAATTTACCTTGCGAAAGAGAATTATCCATTTTGACTAGGAATGATGTTAAGTATATATTTTACACGTAATGGATTTTTACTAATAATTAAAAATATTATGTGTAGCCTATGGATTCACATTATCTTTTGAATTTTTTGTAGACCATTTACTTTTAAAAAAAAATGTTTACAGACGTCTTTTACTTGTCTGGTTTAAAAAATGTATTACATCCATGAAAAAATCGCACTACGTAATTTTTCCATTTCTACACGTTTCGCGATCTCTAACAAGAAACATTCAAACTTTGGAATCTTTGACACAATGACACTTCCCAACAGTTATCGTCACTATACCAAACGCTTTATTAGTGTTCCGTACGGAACACTTATAAGATCACTTCGGTGTCTGTCCGTCTGTCACACCCGATTTTCTCCGAAACCGAAACCATTTGTCATATTTTAAAAGCAATCAACGTACGGAACACTAATTGCGCAAGTTCAACTTGCACTTGACCGGTTATTTTATAGAATTCTCCTGCAATTTCTATAAGTCTTTCCCTGTTTTTCGTTTCATTTTCTTCACCATCTTTAAGTCTGTGTATTTCTCTTCTTCCAACTGTTAATTTCCTTCTGATCTTGCTTTTATTTTCTTCAATTGTTCGTTGTATATTCTCTGTGTTGTATCTTCGTATGTCCTTCCGTATCTCTTTTGAGATTCACTTATTTAAGTTTCTTAATCTCTTTGAATATCCATTTTGTTCTCTTCTCTTAAGTGCTCTCACCATTATAAATTTTTTACTGTCATAGTTTTTCATCTTTTGTATTTAATTTTTTACAGTATACAAGCTTACAATTCTATAAAATCGTTGGTGAAATTAGACCAACTTGTCTATGAATTGCTGCGTCATCCGTCCTATTCACCAGATCTGGCCCCCAACAATTTTTACATCTTTCTTAATTTGAAAAGATGGTTCCAGAGAAAGAGATTTGGCTCAAATAAAGAAATCGAATGGGAAACTGAGACTTATTTTAGAGAGCCCAACAAATGATACTATATGAAAGGTATCCTAATGTTGGAAGATCGCTGGTATAAGTGTATCGCTTTTGAAGGAAACTATGTTGAACAATAAAATCGCTTTTTGGCAAAAACATTGTTTTTAGTGTTCCGTACGTTACATTTATAAGATCATTTCGGTGTCTGTCTGTCTGTCACACCCGATTTTCTGCGAAACTACTTGTCATAGAAAGTTGAAATTTGGTAATAATATAGGAATTGATGGCCTCGCAATGTAGTTTTGAAAGTTAAATTTTGACTTAAGGGGTTAGTTTTGGGGGGTGAAATCGGAAGTGAAAAAAAAAAAAAATTTACTAGGTAATCGAGTGTGGTGTCAAATGAAAGATTGTGAAAACACGAGTAAAAAATATATATATAATGTAATACTTGCGCGCACTTTTCTTTGTATTATTTTTAAAAAATCGCGAAAAAATCGCTGTCCACCCGCCTTATCGCGAAAAGTACTTATCAAAAAATTTTGAAAAAATTCTGGAATATTCTCCAAGGGGTGTAGATTGAACGAAAATTATCACGAGTTCATTACCTTTAATAATTTATCTGGTATATAAAAAAACAAAAATTTCAAGGTCATCAATTTTCAGTAAAGACTGGAAACAAACTTTGTTGACAACTCATTTGGGGTGTGTTTTGTGAAGTCACTGATCATTTTATACCACCCTAACAATCAACGTACGGAACACTAATTGTGCAAGTTCAACTTGCACTTGACCGGTTATTTATTTTTAGTGTTCCGTACGGAACACTTATAAGATCACTTCGGTGTCTGTCTGTCTGTCTGTCTGTCTATCTGTCTGTCACACCCGATTTTCTCCGAAACTATTTGACATAGAAAGATGAAATTTGGTAATAATATAGGAATTGATGGCCTCATCAGAGCCATGTAGTTTTGAGAATTAAATTTTGACTTAAGGGGTTAGTTTTAGGGGGTGAAGTCGGAAGTGAAAAAATATTTTTTTTACTAGGTCATAGAGTGTGGTGTCAAATGAAAGCTTTTGAAAACACGAGTAAAAAATATATATATAATATTATACTTGTGCGCACTTTTCTTTGTATTATTTTTAAAAATTCGCGAAAGATCGCTGTCCCGGGCCTTATCTCGAAAAGTACTTATCAAAAAATTTCGAAAAAATTCTGGAATATTCTACACGGGGTGTAGATTGAACGAAAATTATCACGAGTGCATGATCTTTAATAATTTATATGGTACATAAAAAAAAAAAAAATTTCAAGGTCATCAGATTTCAGTAAAGATTGGAAACAAACTTTGTTGAAAACTCATTTGGGGTGTGTTTTGTGAAGTCACTGATCATTTTATACCACCGTAACATAAATTTTGACTTAAGGGTTTTGTTTTGAGGGGTGATATCGGAAGTGAAAAAAATTTTTTTTTTTACTAGGTCATCGAGTGTGGTGTCAAATGAAAGCTTGTGAAAACACGAGTAATATAATATATATATATATATATATATATATATATATATATATATATATATATATATATATATATACATATATATATATATATATATATATATATATATATATATATATATACATATATATATATATATATATATATATATATATATATATATATATATATATATAATGTAATACTTGCGCACACTTTTCTTCGTATTACTTTTAAAAAATCGCTGTCCCCTACCTTATTTCGAAAAGTACTGATCAAAAAATTCTGAAAAAATTCTGGAATATTCTCCACGGGGTATAGATTGAAAGAAAATTATCACGAGTGCATTACCTTTAATAATTTATTTGGTATATAAAAAAAAAAACAAATTTCAAGGTCTCCAGTTTTTAGTAAAGATTGGAAACAAACTTTGTTGAAAACTCATTTGGGGAGTGTTTTGTGAAGTCACTGATCATTTTATACCACCCTAACAATCAACGTACGGAACACTAATTGTGCAAGTTCAACTTGCACTTGACCGGTTTTTTTATTTGACTCGCATTTCGCTAACCATTCCATCATCATCAGGAGCGATAATTGTCAATCATCCCTCCTGATGATGGTAACATAGTTAGTGAAACTCGCGTCGAATGGAACAATAAAATATTTGGTATAGTGGTGATAGTTGTTTAATGAAAAATATAGTAACTTATTTCAGCCGATCTGTCTTTTTTTGGCTGGATCTCGCTCGAACAAAATAATATGACGATTTCAAATTTGCTACATATAACATACGAGTATGTAATAAATAATTGATAGTAGAATAAGACCTTAATCTTGGAGTAGTATAGATTAGGAGGGGTCGAAGGTATGGGAGCAGATAAATATTTTACCTTTTTTAGTGTTCCGTACGGAACACTTATAAGATCACTTCGGTGTCTGTCTGTCTGTCTGTGTGTCTGTCACACCCGATTTTCTCCGAAACTATTTGACACAGAAAATTGAAATTTAGTAATAATATAGGAATTGATGGCCTCATCAGAGCCGTGTAGTTTTGAGAGTTAAATTTTGACTTAAGGGGTTAGTTTTGGGGGTGAAATCGGAAGTGAAAAAAAAATTTTTTTACTAGGTCATCGAGTGTGGTGTCAAATGAAAGCTTGTGAAAACACAAGTAAAAAAATATATATAATGTAATACTTGCGCCCACTTTTCTTTGTATTATTTTTAAAAAATCGCGAAAAATCGCTGTCCCCTCGCCTTATCTCGAAAAGTACTTATCAAAAAATTCTGGAATATTCTCCACGGGGTATAGATTGAACGAAAATTATCACGAGTGCATTACCTTTAATAATTTATCTGGTATATAAAAAAAAACAAAAAATTCAAGGTCATCAAATTTCAGTAAAGATTGGAAACAAATTTTGTTGAAAACTCATTCAGGGTGTGTTTTGTGAAGTCACTGATCATTTTGTACCTCTGTAACAAAATTTTTTATTTTAAAAGCAATCAACCTACGGAACACTAATTGCGCAATTTCAACTTGCACTTGACCGTTTTTAGTGTTCCGTACGGAACACTTATAAGATCACTTCGGTGTCTGTCTGTCTGTCTGTCTGTCTGTCACACCCGATTTTCTCCGAAACTATTTGACATAGAAAGGTGAAATTTGGTAATAATATAGGAATTGATGGCCTCATCAGAGCCATGTAGTTTTGAGAATTAAATTTTGACTTAAGGGGTTAGTTTTGGGGGGTGAAGTCGGAAGTGAAAAAAAAAATTTTTTACTAGATCATCGAGTGTGGTGTCAAATGAAAGCTTGTGAAAACACGAGTAAAAAATATGTATATAATATTATACTTGCGCGCACTTTTCTTTGTATTGTTTTTAAAAATTCGCGAAAAATCGCTGTCCCGGGCCTTATCTCGAAAAGTACTTATCAAAAAATTTCGAAAAAATTCTGGAATATTCTCCACGGGGTGTAGATTGAACGAAAATTATCACGAGTGCATTACCTTTAATAATTTATATGGTATATAAAAAAAACAAAAATTTCAAGGTCATCATATTTCAGTAACGATTGGAAACAAATTTTGTTGAAAACTCATTTGGGGTGTGTTTTGTTAAGTTACTGATCATTTTATACCACCGTAACATAAATTTTGACTTAAGGGGTTCGTTTTGAGGGGTGAAATCGGAAGTGAAAAAAAATTTTTTTTACTAGGTCAACGAGTGTGGTGTCAAATGAAAGCTTGTGAAAACACGAGTAAAATATATTTATATATATATATATATATATATATATATATATATATATATATATATATATATATATATATATTTAATGTAATACTTGCGCACACTTTTCTTCGTATTACTTTTAAAAAATCGCTGTCCCCTACCTTATCTCGAAAAGTACTGATCAAAAAATTTTGAAAAAAACTCTGGAATATTCTCCACGGGGTATAGATTGAACGAAAATTATCACGCGTGCATTACCTTTAATAATTTATTTGGTATATAAAAAAAAAAAACAAAATTTCAAGGTCACCAGTTTTCAGTAAAGATTGGAAACAAACTCATTTGGGGTGTGTTTTGTGAAGTCACTGATCATTTTATACCACCCTAACAAAAATTTTTATTTTAAAAACAATCAACGTACGGAACACTAATTGTGCAAGTTCAACTTGCACTTAACCGGTTTTTTTTTATTATTATGACAATTTCTCTTGGTTTTGATTGAGATAATGAATAAATTGTAGACATAATTATTTGTACTTAAAGATGTAAGGTTGGAAGAGGACGTTAGATGTGTGTTTTAAGTTCTTTTCAGCATTCTTGGAGTTAAGAAATCTAAAAATTGTGTCAAAAGAGAAGGGGAGAGGGAAATTACAAGAATAAGAAAATATATATTGTATTATATATTTTTTCTAGGGTTCTCGGAAAAGGAAAATTATATTATTATTATCCTTTCCAAAGGAAAGTATTGATTTGTGAAAAAATTACACTTCGAGATTTTTGCATTTTAGGATTAATAGTCTCACAGAAAAATCATTTTTGTCTGTCTGTTAGGGCGATAACTCTCGATCGAAATGAGATACCAATTTTTAACTTGGTGCATAAATATTATCTAATGAGAGAATAAAGCTTAAGGGGGTGAAACGGGTGGGGGAGTCGATAAATTTTATATGTTTTAATAATAATATTGTAACTTTTCCTGTTTTTTTGTTGAAATAATAAATAAATTTTATTTTTAAATATTTATAGTAGAATTTATAATGGAGAAACGCTTAATAACATAAAATATGCTGACGATACAGTAGTACTTGCTAACAGCATAGTTCGTCTGTTTTTAAGCGTCGTGTGATGGGACGTCTTCTTGTTTCTGGTTTTTCACCTTTTTACACATCTTGGTCAGCTATTAGATGGCATTCTACTTACGTGATCTCTCCAATTTCGACGTCTTGATCTGGCGAAACGGACGATTTCTTGAATCTTGAGTTCTTCTCATATAGTTGTGCTTCATACAAGGTCTTTTGATAGTGCGCAGTGTTTTCATTTCTGTATCTATCATGAAGCTATTTGTTTTAGATGTTTCTACTCTTGTTTCTGCTGCATACGTTAGAACCGGTCTTACCACGGTTCTATATACACACACTTTACTTTTTGTAAACATGAAACGTTTGCTATATCTTAATCTGGTTCTTTCTAGGCCTTATCCGTACATTGAGTGTCGCTTGTTATTGTTTAATTTTTTCTCTTTCTACTTTAGCTGTTATTTCTCTCTTGATTTTGGGGGGTGCAATTCCTACAACGAGGTAAAGCTTCTCGGTTGTAGTTAGTTTCAGACAGTGGGTTATGACCCTGATAGTTTGGCGTGTGTAGAGTTCCTCCATACCGGAGCTAAGGGTTCTGCTGCTGATAGATTGAGAGTCATGGTTGATGTTCGTAGAACCTTTGGCTGAGCACCCACTTTGTGTTTGTTAATTTCTTTAGGATATTATTTCGTGCTATAACTTTCTATTTTGTATTCTGACAGTAAATTTTGTAGCTTAGAGTTCGGTCTAATTTCACATCTAAGTATTTTGGGGTATTACAGTGTTGTAGTTGTTTGCCTCTCCAGCTGATCTTCAGAGTTCTTTTTGCTTCTCTATTACTGGATGCAACACGAATATCTGGGTTTTCGTCGGATTCGGTTTTAGATGGATTTAGAGGGAAAGGTTTTCTAGTACGGGTTGAAGTTTGAAGTTTGTTCTGGACTCGAATGTGCTTCCCTGGGCTACTACCGCAGCATTGTCTATATATATGCACAATTTTTTACCGTTGCATAACAGGATGTCGATTGTGTATATATTATATAAAACCAATGCAAGGACGTTAGCCTGAGATAGTCCAGTTTTTTGATTCCTTCATTGGCTGCACTTATCCTAAAGGGTCCCGAAAAAATGTCTATTTTGTAGCATACATTCGACGAATTTAGCTAGCTTGTAATATTTTGTGGTCTTATAGATTTTTTTGATAAGTTTCCTATGGTTCACTGTGTCGTAGGCTGCTGTTAGGTCAATGAACGCCGCTTCAGTTATTTCTTTCCTTTCGAAACCATCTTCTATGTGTTGGGATAGGTTCAGAATTTGTGAGCAGCAGAATTTGTCTGGCCTGAAGCCAGTTTATTCCTTCATTATTATCTTCGGGCTTGTAAAAATTTCACCTAATTTCAACAGTGCAACTACTTTGGCTTTGCGCCACATGCGAGGGATGGTAAGTTTCAGTACGCATTTGTTGAATAGCGAGAGCATCCACTTCATTGTAACTGTTCCAAAGTTTCGTCCAATCGTCCGCCTTATTGTTCTTCTCCTGGCGTATAGCTTGTTCAAGCTCATATTCAATAAAGGAAACTTCAAGCTGAGTGTTTTCAGTGCTTGTAGCTCTAATAATTGTTGCTCTTATGTCTCTGTTTGAGGTCTTTCCGTTAAGTAGCAGTTAATGGGCAATTTGGTCCGGAGTGTGGCCAGAAAAGTTTATTGGTGATGTTGTTGGGTTGTTACTGGAGTTCTGTATCAATTTCTGTGCTTTTATGCTGTTTTGTTTAATATCCAGATCAGCAATAAGTTTGCACCATTTTCCCCGAGGATATGGTATGTAGTAGTGTAGTAGCCTCTAATGTTCGTTTTGAGAAAGGATCGGTTGTTTTGCATGCTCTCGGAATATGTCGTCTCGATATCCTTTGCACTAGTCCAACAAAGGTTTCGTTGTTGGCAGGGTCATTATCGATTGACCTTACTTTCTAGTCTAGATCCCGAGCAAATAGATTCCATTTCCATTTCCATTTTAGAAGTACTGCAAGCTAACAAATGTCAATAGGAGTTGCCAATTTCTTGAAAGTATCAAGATCGAGCTTTTGAAATTAAAAGGGAAAAAACAGAAATTTTCATCTTGTCAATCCTACGGAGGTTGCTAATCACAAACACATAATAGTTCCCGAGTTATAGCTTCTTTACAAAAATAAAAAAATTCATGGGTAAACTTTGGACATCATTTTCTGCAAAGTCGATTTTGTCGACTTACTGCCTGGTTAGTTACGACTGCAAAAAATAATAGTAAAGAAAAAAAAGGATAAATTATTACACTAACTGATGGCGCTTAGAGTTCTTTGGAAAATAAAAAAGACACATATAATGAACTAATTGAATTTAAATTTAGTGATTATCTAACTGCCAGTTAATTTTACCTATTTTGACCCTAAACAATAAAGAAATACGGTAGTATCGGTCTTCAGCCGCCACCTTTGAGCTGATCCATTTAAATCACTTATGTGGTTTTATATTGTTTTGTTTTCCGTGTGATATAAAATTGCTGCACTATTACAGTCTGTCAAGTAAGAACGTGTTCGCGATAATTCATTTTTGGTAGATGCGATTCCAGCGATTCAACAGAAAATCGGTAGAGGGAACCTTTTTCTACGACGTATTTTAGTAAAACTATCAGTCAATCCCGAACTTTCGTCGAAATCACGTAAAATTCAAAATGTGTTGCGCGTCGGTTCGAGGCAGTCTTTCTTTGTTCCCATCCAAAGGGACCTAAAATGACACATTTCGCTGCCGCTAAATATATTAAAAAGTCTGTATCGTTTGTAAAGAAGTGGGTAAATCATTTTAACGAGACGAAAAATGTCGACAACTTGCCAAGATGCGGCTCGGTAGGCAAAGTCACTCCGAAAGTCGAAATATGAATCGCGTCTTTGTTTTCACGGGACCCGAAATTGGAGTCGATAAATTTTTTATATGTTTTTAAAAATAATATTGTAACTTTTCCTGTTTTTTTGTTGAAATAATAAATAAATTTTATTTTTAAATATTTATAGTAGAATTTATAATGGAGAAACGCTTAATAACATAAGATATGCTGACGATACAGTAGTACTCGCTAACAGCATAGATGAGCTAAATAGCCTGATGGAAAAGCTACAAAGAAGAAGTGAAGATTATGGGCTAAGCCTAAACCTCGCGAAAACCAAATGGATGCTTATAAGTAAAAACCAACAACCAGCAAGACAATTAATACTAAACAACCAGAGAACACGTAGAATCTTACACCTACTCGGGATCAATAATTAACTCAGGATGGGACCAGGCAATAGAAATACGTGTGAGAATAGAAAGAGCGAGAGCATCGTTTAACCTCTTCACGACCGAATTTATTTGGGAAAGTAGGACCAAAATGCCCGATTTTTTTTATGGTATGTGTTAAATCTGCAAATAGGACTTACCAAATATGTTTTTTCAAAGTTTCAAAAAAACAAGTGTTTTCACAAAAAATAAAACATTTTAATTCTGTTCTTGACATCACCCGAATTAACTCGGGCGTTCAAAGAAATGCTAATTTGAAACAAAATTTGAGCCAAATAACAAAAAAGTGGCTTATCTTATCAACTAAATAGTACTAACTGTATGATATACTCTAAAGCAGGGTGTAACACAGAGCGGTACGTCACAAATAGGGCAGTAGTAGCGTGTTTCCTTTCGAACTTTTTTGCCGCGGGCATCACGCACTCTACAGCATACACCACATTGCCGAGTTGGAAATTGTTTTTTTTCGGTTGCCGGGATACACTCAGGGAAATGACGACCTGTCAGTCTAAGTGGTGTAGGTTGGCTTGAAGGTCGTCCTTTTCTAGAAGAAAATTCCGTGCGGTGATATTTTTCCATGATCTGTTTGATTAGATCCAACCTATAAACTAGTGCTGACTTTGTTCCTCCAGTTTTTCGATATAACACAAAAGAGTTCCACAGTGCCAAATCTAATAAATGAAAAAATATTTTTTGTAATACTTTTTTCCACGCTTTCTTGGAAGGTTGTAGTCTGCTAAGTGTTGATCCACCCGATCAACACCGCCCATGGTGTCGTTATAATCGATGACAACTTTCGGCTTTATTATAATCTCTCTTGGTTTTTCTACCTCTACACAGGTGTTCGTATGAATGGTTGAAATTAAAGAAACATTTTTCTTGTCTTTCCACTTTAGGACACAAACTTTACCTCTTTGAAAGGCTACAACTTCTCCTTTTTTCAGCTTCTTTTTTTTAGCTCTGAAGGAACTTCTTTCCGTGTTAATTTTAGTGTTCCATAAACGTCGGTTTTCTTTGTAATAAGTAAATCCGCAAGCTGGGGGGAGTTATAAAAATTATCCATCGTTATGCAATAGCCCTTCTCTAACAATGGCTTAGACAGCGTCATGACAACTTGCGACGAAATTGGTAGATTTTCATAGTCTTTGTCAAGGTTGGTTTGTTTTCCAGTGTAGATGATAAAATTCCATACATAACCACTTTTAGATTCACACAGTAAATAGGTTTTTATACCAAATCGAGATCTTTTTAGTGGAATGTATTGGATCCAACCAAGTCTACCCTTATATAAAAGGAGACTTTCGTCAATAGACAGGTTTTTTTCAGGTACGACCAGTTCTTGAAACTTGCTAACCAATTTTTCGTATATTTTATTAAGTTTTGGGTTTGGATGAGTTACTTCATCAAATTCATCATTATTAGAAAAATGGATGTTTTGATGGATAGCCTCAAATCTATTTCTGCTCATACAACTGGCAAAAAAGGGCGTCACCAAAAGAGGATCGGTTGACCAGTATTGACACAATTCACAGGGTACCACATTTTTCCTATTTTTTTTTTGCTCAGCATACCTGTTGGTTTCTGTTACTATATGGCCAACCAGATCGTCGTCAACGAACTGTTCAAAAAAAATCCAACATGTTCCAATCATTGCAGGATACACAATTTATAGACGGTACAGCCGTAAAAGGGAATGATGGTGGGGCTGGGAAATCAGGTTGCAATTCAAACCAATCACGTGCTTCAAGTAAATCCGCGGAATGATCTGAATTCGAGCTACTACTTGAAATATTGCCGTAAGATGTATCAGAGCCACTTTCGTCTATTGGTTCGTCAACTTCTGACTCATCTGACAGATCATAATCGTGCCTGTCCATGATATACTAAGTACTTGGGTTTCAGCTACTAAAATGTAAATAACAGGTATAATAAATATATTTACTTATTGTAGACAAAAACTCACGTAAAATTTAATTCACAGAAGCAGCGCAACAAAACTTATCAAGTCGCAACACAAACTAAATTTACCCGCTGGCCGCTTATTTTGCCTCAAGATCAAATAAACAGTCGCAAAAATCCGACAAGACCCGAGGGGTTTGAGTTAAATGTGTAAAAATGCGTATTCCCCCAGTTCGGGTGATGGCGCATAACATCCATAAAAATTAGAGATGTCCGAGTTAGGCCCGGGCATAGGAAAATCGAAACGTTGACCGTGCCCGAGTTATCTCGGGTACAGTCGTTAAGCGGTTAATAATATGAAGAGCATGTGTATCTCCAACAGTTTAACCCGACTTCTTAAAATCAGACTGCTTGCTGCAAGATTATATATTTCCGGTACTGTTGTATGAAATAGAAGCGTGGACAATGACCGAAACGCTTATGAAAAAGGTTGAGGCCTTTGAAATGTGGGCGTACAGATGTATCCTGCGAATATCTTGAACGGAACACATCACTAACGAGAAGGTACTGCGTCGGATCGGTAAGGAAAGAGAGGTGGGAATAATTATTAAGTGAAGAGAGCTGGAATACCTAGGACATCTTATGAGGCACAGTAAATATCGGATACTTTAGTTAATAATCCAAGGAAAGATAGACAACAGGAGGGGACTCGGTAGAAGAAGACACTTTTGGTTCCAGTACTTGCGCCATTGGTACGGGAGGGCATCTGCCCTGGTCAGATCTGCCACCAATAAAATCAAAATAGCCATGTTAATATCCAACGTTCCCAACGGACAAGGCATAACTTGTAACAAATGAAAGGGGTGGGGAAGAAGATTAGAGAGGCTGATCCGTATATATCGTATTATATGTCCTTTTTAGGGTTTTTGAAGTTGAGAAATCTAAAAATTAGGTTGTTTTTCATTACTTTCAATTTAAACCAAGGAAGGGGCTGAAATGGACAGGGTTTGTGCATTACTGTATAATATTTAATTAAATATTTACAGATTTTTTTGGGCAAATTTGAAGTATATTATTTAGTGTAAAATATGTAAAGAGTTAAAGGGTGGAGTACGAGTTGAAACGCTTTGCTTCTTATATATGATATTGTAGGTCTTTTTCAGGGTTTTTGAAGTCGAAGAATCTGAAAATTAAGTTATTTTTACACTTTCAATTTTAACGGGGAGGGTGAGAAAGAGGTGGAGTGGTCAAAAATGGGATAGTTTTAGTAATATTATGGGGATTTTACCAGGTTTTTTGCTGCGATAATAAAAAAATTTTGGTTATTTCCATTGCTCTTTGAGTGGTTTTTAGCTTGTTATCCAACTCGCGAGTTAGTGTCATATTTATTTACTATAAATACTTATGAAACATATAGGTGGTGGGAAAGTGAGTTAGAAGGGTAATTTCGTATTTATTTTGTCTTTTCAGGGTTTTCGAGCCAAGAGGTAGGAAAATTATTTTATTTCTTCGATATTTTAATATTGATGGGGAACGAGGGTGAGAGGGTTGGGGATAATTAAATATTGTAACACGTAGGCTGAAAAGTTTTTGGTCTAGCTGCTTAAAACACATTTTTTTGCAAAATTCGACTTCATTCATCAATATAGTCTCCTTCAAGAGCGATACAATCAGTCGAACGGTTTTCTAACATTTCTATATCTTCCTTGTAGAAAGATTTGTCTTTGCCTACAAAAATAAGCCTCAGTTTCGGCGATAACTTCTTTATTGGCGCCAAATCTATAGATATAGTCACTGGAGGTCAAATCTGGAGAATACGGTAGATGAGGAAGCAATTCGAACTTCAATTCATGCCATTTTGCCATCGTAACCGTTGACATGTGACACGGTACATTGTCTTGACAAAAGAGCACTTTTTCTTGTTCATTTAAGGCTATTTCATTGCGACGGACAGCTTTTACCGGCTGCCGCCCACTCAGTTGATTGTTGGTTTGATTCCAGTGTGTAGTGGTGAATCCATGTTTCATCCATTGTGATATACCGTATGAAAAAATCCTTTTTATTGCGCTTAAACAGGTCCAAACAGCGCTCATAATCATCAACACGTTGTTGTTTTTGGTCCACTATGAGCAGACGCGGTACCCATTTCGAACAGAGTTTTCTCATGCCCAAATGTTCATGCAAAATATGATCAACACGTCCTTTTGATATCTTTACTATAAGGTGTCAGCTATCTCACGCAATTTCACTTTACGGTCATCCAAAATAATTTTGTGGATTTTTTCCGGTGTAATCACCTCATTTGGGCGTCCAGAGCGTTCAGCATCATTTGTATCTATACGACCGCGTTTAAATTCAGCATACGAGTAAATGATGAGTGATTTTCCAGGGGCAGAGTCCCCGTAACACTTATCAAACCATTGCTTTTTTTGAATGGTATTTTTTCTCAACAAAAAGCAGTGTTTAATGAACACATGAAATTCGATTTTTTTCATTGTTTTGAAAGATCAAAAGTAGCGTCACGTCAAGCCATTGCTTTGCTTGAACGATATTTTTTTCCATCAAAAACCAGTGTTTAATCAACACGCGAAATTCGAATTTGTCCATTGTTTTGAAAATATCAAAAGTAGCGTCACTAAAACCACTCTAACTTGTAAACTAATAGTTAAAATGTCATGAAATTTTGATACGTATCGTCTGAAGATTGGTTCTTCCTAAAAATCAATTGGATTTTTTTAAAAAGAGGGACATTTATGTGTCAGATCAAAAACTTTTCATCCTATGTATTATTATTTTCTACTTTTTTAAGTGGATTTTTTAAATTATTCTAGTTTTAAAGGAACTTCATTTTATATTTAAATTTATATAAATATAACGGCTGTGTCATTTGTTTTTAAACGAAATATATTATTCAACACTTTATTTCAAGCAACAAATTTATTTTTCTCTTATCAATGTATTCCGAAACCTCATTAATTTATTTAAAATAATTAAATGGCTTGTAGAGATAATTAAAAATTTATTTTTTCAATAAATAAAAATAATTACATATAATTTATCTGCAATTTACTTTAATGTGTGCACTAAATTTAAATATGACATAAGAAATGGGTTTACCAATACCCATTAAATATCTCGTGTTTATATTTTATTTGAAAGACAAATTAATTTTTTTCGTTTTTATCGTAATAAAAATAATGAGGATTATCATTAAATATTAAAACTTAGTTCAGATAAGTTCTGGTGTCAAATTATTAATTTTAGATATTTAAAGCTAGATTAACTAAAAGGATCTAAAACTCGACTTTTATTTTGTAATAATTTGTACGGAAAATAACACATTCTTCTTTTTACTACGTCGTCTCCTCACGAAGGTTGCTTCTCGAAACATATCACCCGAAGTATACCCAAATGACCTGAGTATGTCCTTCAGACAAGAATTCTGTCGTCTTCTGATTGATCGCTTGCCCTTTATTTTGCCTTCTATAACACAGACCGACATTTCTTAAACCCTGAGACCAGACTATACTTTGTCGAAGGTTTGCAAGGTTGCAATCACAATCCTAAGCATACCGTCCGAAAAGATCACAGAATAAATAAAATGACTAAAAAAGGTTTATCAATTCAGTAATATACCCTATAACCACATACGGCGCCGAAACGTGGACTATTAATGCAGCATGCCTTAAAATAATAGAGGCTTTTGTAACTACATGCTACAGGCGGATGTACAGAATTTCCTGGACAGCTCATAGGACAAATGCACCTGTTCTGAGCGATTTTAACATCCAAAATAGTGACCATCGATTCAGAGGAAAATAGAATCATTTTTTGGTCACATAATAAGGAAGGATGGCATGGAAAAGTTGCTGATTCAGAGGAAAGTCGACGGTAGAAGGAAAAGCGGTAGATCTCCCAACAGATATATCGATCAGATCATTTCTATAACGCGCTTGGAGTTACCGGAGATTATGAGAAGTGTCGAAGATAGAGAAGCCTGGGGGCTATTGTAAATTCTGTGCAATTCAATGCAATAGAGCTCACGACGCTCGGAGCCGAGCAACGATGTTAGGGAGATAGTTTTTAATCAAGAACTTTAAGTATATGTATATATATATATATATATATATATATATATATATATATATATATATATATATATATATACATATATATATATATATATATATATATATAATATATATATATATATATATATATATATATATATACATATATATATATATATATATATATATATATATATATATATATATATATATATATATATATATATATATACAGTCCCTGGCCAAATTATTAGACGCACTGCAAGATTTCATGTAAAATATTAATTACCGAGTGATATTGTACCGTTTTATTATTTTAAATTGATTTGTTTTTTATTTTTATATTATCCAATCAATTACCTATTTATTTGACATAAATAAAACAGCATTAATTTAGAAAAGCATAAGTTTATTAAGTTTTAAAGAAAAGTGAAATTAATGTTAGTAAAAGTCAATATTTAGTTGAGCCACCTTTAGCCGCTATCAAAGCTTTAATTCTGCGCGGCATGCTATCAATGCAAGATTGTACTGTCTCCTGCATTTGAGGATGATGATTCCACACATGAATAATCTTTTCTAGGAGCTGGGTTTTGTTGGTAATCACATCTTTAGCCACTTCTCTTTTCATCAGCTCCCACACATTTTCAATGGGGTTCATATCAGGGCCAATCCAACAGAGGGATATTTTTTTCTGCCAAAAAAGCTTTAACAGACCGAGCAGTGTGGCAGGGAGCTCCATCTTGCATGAAAGTGAATGCTTCCCCATTTGGAAACCATTCTCTGAGCTGCGGAATCAACCGATTTTGTAATACTTCTTTGTACTGATCTTGCCTCATTATTCCTTTGACGACGTACAGACGTCCAGTGCCCTTGCCGCTGATGACTGACCAAATCATCACTTTGGTGGGATGTTTAACCGTCGGGACGACACAATCAGGATGAAACTTTTCTCCATGACGACGACGCACATACTGAGCTTTATTCTGCAAAATTTCGAATGTGCTTTCGTCACTGAAGCAGACCTGTCAAAAATAGGAAAAATATATATAAACTTCCATGTTTATTTGCTTTATTTAACTGAAAATGATAATAATGTATCAATTATTGATTAAATTGCTGTATCTTACCGATCTCCAGAAGTCCACATCTTTGTCTTACCATTGTTTGGCCCACTTCAGGCGCTTTGCTTTCATTGCAGCTGTTAACTTGGGCTTCCTGGCGGGGCGACAGGCCTTAAAATCTAATTCTTTCAATTTTCTTCGAACAGTGCGCTCAGAAACATTTACGCTAGCGTCCTGGAGTTGTGATTTTATTACCTTTGTGGTAGCAAATCTGTTTTCTACACAAATTTTCTTCAAACATCTCTCTGACCGTGGAGTGAAAATTGGTTTTCTACCGCATCTTTTCTTTCTTTTCGGACTTAATTCCTTCCCTGACTCAATTTTCTTTTTTTATGCGTCGTACACTAGCTTTAGAAACCTCCAATCTTCGTGATATTTCTCGGTTTGTAAATGTTTTCGCAATCACAAGGGCCTTCACTTCAGCTTTTTTACGTGGTGAAAGATCGCCTTTTCTACCCATAATGAAAATAGTCCAATTACCAACACTGCATACAAAATAAACTAATAACTGAGTAGTATAAAACTGTTAAACAAACAACCACAGTACATAAAGCCACAGAAACACGTCCGTACCTGACTCGATTCCGATTGCCTCTGATACAGGTTTGTACTTATTTACGTTCATGTATCACTTTGTCAACACAGTGTTGCCATATGTTAAAAATAAATACAAATATGTAGTCTACAACAATTCTTTTAAATAAAAATCAATAATATTGTAGTTTAAATATACCATTATTGCATAAAAACTCTTAAGAAACATAAAATTACTAAAAAAAATACAGTGCGTCTAATAATTTGGCCAGGGACTGTATATATATATATATATATATATATATATATATATATATACATATATATTTTGAACTATATTTACTTCTTTAACTAGTGGCTATATTCGGTAAAAGAAAAATATATTTAGAATGTTCGTCGGTTGCTCGATTACTTGGGATGTTGTCGTGGTGGTTACCGATCAAAACGGGATGTTGTTTTAAAATTTGTCACAATTATAGAATTTGCAGTAACAAAGAAATCTTTTTTTTTTGGAGTAATATTGCTAGGATGAAGCGGAGGGGCTATGGATAAATTTTGTTGATCCAGTCTTCATGGAATTAGTATCTCGAGGAAAATGGAGTGTAATTATGAGGTGTGAGAAAAAAATAAACTTCCACTTTTTAATTATTAACAAAAAAAATTATTTTAATTATTTTTATCTCACATATAATTCATATAACGGATTTGGGACGTGAGAACAGTTACTAATACTTTGTGTGTGTTACCATAAGCTATTATTTCCTATTCTTTAGTGTGAGAAAGTCAAATTCAGTATATATTTTAGAACTTATATTTGCTTCTTCTTTTGGTGCATTATCCATATTGGATGTTCGCAATCATTATTATTGGATTTTGTTAACTGCCGCTCGGAAAATACCTATTGTTGTCATCGAGAACCAAGATCGTAGATTTTTGAGCCATGAAATGGACTATTAATGAAGCATGCCGTAAAATAATAGAGGCTTTCGAAACTACATGCTACAGGCGGATGCCCAGAATTTCCTGGACAGCTCATAGGACAAATGCGGCTGTTTTGAGCGATCTTAATATCCAAAATAACGACCGACTGTTACCATCGATTCAGAGGAAAATAGAATCATTTTTGGTCACATAATAAGGAGGGATGGCATGGAAAAGTTGCTGTCGACGGTAGAAGGAAAAGCGGTAGATCTCCCAACAGATATATCAATCAGATTATGTCTATAATGCACTTGGAGTTACCGGAGATTATGAGAAGTGTCGAAGATAGAGAAGCCTGGAGGGCTGTTGTAAATTCTGTGCAATTCAATGCAATAGAGGTTACGACGCTCGGAGCCGAGCAACGATGTTAGGGAGATAGTTTTTTAATCAAGAAATTTAAGTATATATATATATATATATATATATATATATATATATATATATATATATATATACATATATTTATTTATTTATTTATTTTATTTATTTGAACCAGACTTACCACAATTCAATACAAAATATGCAATACCTATAGAGATAACACAAGTTATCTGCACAATAGGACTGGTGGACAAAAATCCTTAAGAAAACTATACACAATTTTACTAAACTATACTAAAATACACAAACTTAAATTAAAAAAAAAAAAAAATGACAATTTATTGGTTGCTCAACAGTGGCAGTAGATACAGAAAAACTCAGAAAACAAAAAGCAAAAACTACAAAAAAAAACGTACTTTCCATTAATTATATTGTGGCCACACTTATATCCGAGGATCCAATCCAACCTTTAAACTTTTTTTTCAGTCTTACCTCTTAATTCTAAATTTTTCAGTTCTCCGGGCAGTTTGTTAAACACCTTCATAGCAGTAATCTTACTGCTCTTAAATTTTATTCTTTTATTTATCTCCGGCAATAAAAGGTTTTTGTTTCTTGTCTTACTATGGGATTCTGCGTGTTCCTTTCGCATATCTGCATAATAAAGTAACAATGACTCCAATGTAAACATCTGTGAGATATTTAATGGAACAGAATAATTAGTTTGTTTTTTCAAGATTATCCTTAAGATCCTATTTTGCAAATTCTGCAACCGAATTATCATATGCTATGCCACGCAATCACTCCATAAGAGCAAGTGCTATGGAAAAGAGCATAATAAATCGTTAATAGAGTCCCCATCGACATAATTCTTGATAATTTAACAAATATAAATAGCAGATATTTCGTTCTTTTCACTACATTCTCAACATGCTTATCCCATCTCATATGGCAATCAAACACAATGCCCAAATATTTGCAGAATTCAACCCTTTTTACGCTACTGTGATTTATATTAATAGTTATATTATTCGGAATGCTATTCCGATACACACCAAAAGTCATGAAGACTGTTTTTGAAATATTCAAAGATAACTGATTTAATGGTAACCATTGCTTACTGTTTTTAAAAGATCATTCATTTTATTTTGGGTTTTATCCCAAGTTTCTTCAGTGCTTATAATAGCTGTATCGTCCACATATGACATCACACACTGCTTTTCCAAAATTTTAAGCATGTCATTTATGTATAAAATAAATAATAGAGGTCCAAGGATTGTTCCTTGTGGGACTCCACATGTGATTTGTTTAGGGGCACTGACAGTACTTGTTATTTTGACAGTCTATATCCTATTATTTAAATAACTTCTAATTAAGTCATGAGCCATACCTCTAATACCGCAATCATATAGTTTTTTTTAAAGAATTTCGTGGTTCACTGTGTCAAAAGCTTTACCTAAGTCCAAAAATGTTACAATTATTGGAATATTTAGGTCTAAATTATTATAAATTGTATTACTCAAGAAATTTAAAGCATCTTTAGTTGCTGTACCCTTGATAAAACCATATTGGTGTTCTGATATTAATTTGTTTTTCTTAATAAGCGAGAGTGTATGATTTTTTCGAAAATTTTAACTACATTAGATATTAAAGAGGTAGGTCTATAGTTTATTGGATCATGTTTTACACCAGCTTTATAAATGGGTACTACCTCTGCAGTTTTTAATGCGTTTGGCCAAACAGATGTATTAATGCTTAAATTAAATATATATATATATATATATATATATATATATATATATATATATATATATATATATATATATATATATATATAGCTTTTTGAACTATATTTACTTCTTTTGCTAGTAGATATATTTCTGTAAAAGAAAAATATATTTAGAATGTTTGTCGGCTGCTCGCTTACTTGGGATGTTGCCGTGGTGGTTACCGAACAAAACGGGATATTGTTTTAAAATTTGTCACAATTATAGAATTTGCAGTAACGAAGAAATCTGGCGTTTTTGAGTAATATTGCTAGGATTAAGGGGGGGGGGGTCATCGATAAATTGTGTTGATCCAGTCTTCATAGAATTAGTATCTCGAGGAGAATGGAGTGTAATTATGAGGTTTGAGGAAAAAATAAAAGTATTACTCCACTTTTTAATTATTAACAAAAAAAAATAATTGTAATTATTTTTATATCACATATAATTCATATAACGGATTTGGAATGTGAGGACATTTACTAATACTTTGTATGTGTCACCATAAGCTATTATTTCTATTCTTATTCAAATTCAGTATATATTTTAGAACTTATATCTGCTTCTTCTTCTTTTAGATTTCTAAACTGCCGCTCGGAAAAGACCTGTTGCTGACATCGAGAACCAAGATCGTAGATTCTTGAGCCATGAAATGCGCCTTCGTCCAGGGCTTCTTTTTCCTAGCACCTTATCCTGCAACATCAGCTGTAATAATCTGTATCACTGTTGATTCTTCATGCTGTGCCCCAGATAATGCAGTTTCCTGATTTTTATGGTACTAAGGATTTCATTTCTTTTATTCAACTGTCTCAAAACCTCAGCATTTGTCACGTGGTCAACCCAAGATATTCTTAACATGCGTCTGTGCAACTAAATATCGAGAGCTTCCAATTTTTCCATTAATGCTTCAATCAGCGTCCACAGTTCCATTTTTATATTAATATTTAGATCGCGACTTCCGAACATTCTACATTTGATCTCTTTGGCCTGATCCTATTTATTATTAAGTGACGTGGCCAAATATTAAATTGAAGTCACTCTATCTCTTATTAAAAGTTCAGGAGGGATCATGTTCTTGCTTGTAACTATATATTTGGTTTTCTCGATGTTTAGTTCTAAACCATACTGTTGATTAATAATCGTAACATTTGTCATGAGCTCTTGTAAATCCTGGTTATCCGCGAATATGACGGCATCATCCGCATACCTACTACTACTCAGTCTTTCTCTATTAACTGAAATACCTGCATTCACGTGCTGAAGTGCTTCACTGAATATTTGTTTGGGATATACAGTCAGTCCAAAAAGTCTCCATGCACCACCTGCTTTCTATACTATTTTTCTCTTATGTTTAACTAATTAATTGGAACTATGAGAAAACGTGTTTAAATTAATATTTGAAACTTAACCAACAAGGATTCGTATTAAAAACAACTACGGAACATTTTATTTAGAAGTTACATCATCGTGATAAAAATGTAAACAAAATTAATGTCAAAAAAGTCTTCATACACTTAACAATTACCAATAATAGTTTGACAGAGTTTAACGGAAAATAACAACTTCGTTTAAACTAATATTTAGAGGGACTGCCGTTGGCCTTAATAATCTCCTGTAACCTTTTTGTCATGCTTACAACCAGCTTTCTAGTAACTTCTGCTGGCATGTTCTACCATTCGTTCAATATTCTGTTTTTTAATTCTTCTCTATTTGAAACATTATGTTTGCGAACTCGTCGTTTAAATTTCTCCCCTAAATACTCGATGGGGTTAATATCACGTGATTGCGGAGGTGTATGAAGCTGCTGTCGCACATTATGGATTATCCATTGTCGCACCAAGTTTGCGGTATGTTTCGGATCATTGTCCTGTTGGAAAATGTACCTTTTTTCGAGTGATAATTTTTGAACATTCTCCCTTAAATTGTCTCTCAAAATGTTTAGATAAACATGCTGATGCATGTTACCAATAACACAGGGGAACAGCTGTTTTGGTGTCGAGGTTTTTTGAGCTGATTCTATATCAATTTGATGTCCTGAATTCAAATAACGTATTCATTTGTACCTAGGAGCTCAAATTTTTAAGATATACAATTTTAGAGAAATATAAGTTACATTATTGTAACTCAAATCCGTAAGTGTAGTAAACAAAAGTAGATACGAAATTTTTATTTTAGTTATACAAAATACAATATTATGTCGTACTTACAAACAAAAAAAAACATTGAAGAAATGAAATAGTCACTCAACACTTGGAAAGCTTCTTTTCCGCGACATTCTTGAATGTTTTTTTTTAAACAGTCCCTTTTTAAACTCCAGCAGTAATCTGCCATCATGTGCATGTCCCATTTTCCTTGGTAGCGGTCCTCCATAACTTTAATATCTTGGTGAAATCTTTCACCTTGTTCCTTACTCATGTCTCCTAAATTTTCTGGAAAACAGTCTAAGTGGCTGTGTAAATAGTGTATTTTAATACTCATATTGCACCCTAAGGATTTGAAACTATTAAGCATCTTGTTAACCATTTCAACATAGTTTTGAGCTTTATGTTTGCCTAGAAAATTTTCTACAACTGCAACAAATGATGTCCAAGCTTCTCGTTCAACTTGATTCATTGAATTTATGAAGGCAGGATCCTTAATTAATTGTCTTATTTGTGGGCCGTCAAATATCCCTGCTTTGAGTTTTTCTGTGCTCAACTGATGCATTTTTACCCCTATATATGCAAAACAAGACCCATTCTTATCAAGAGCCTTTACAAATTGCTTCATTAAGCCCAACTTTATATGTAACGGAGGAAGTATGATTTTTTCTCTTTCAACCAAAGCGTCGTTAATGACATTATTTTCCCCAACGTCCATGTTTTCTCTCTGAGGCCAATCTTTTCTAACCCAGTGGTGTGTTTTGTCCCTTCTATCCCAGAGGCACAAGAAACACGGATATTTCGTGTAACCACTTTGCTGCCCAAGAAGAAAGTTTACCATTTTTAAGTCTACACAAATCATCCATTGATGTTCGTAATACTTTATCTTCTGCAAGACCAAAGCTATGGTATTATATTCTTCTTTCAGTTTCGTTGAGTGAGCTAGTGTTATTGAACCATATTTATTCCCATTATGTAGAAGGACACATTTTAAACTTCGCTTTGAACTGTCAATAAATAGGCGCCAATCATCTGGAATATATTCAGAAAGTCCCATTTCTGTCATGAGTCCCCTAATTTCGTGACAAAATACAAGATTGTCTTCTTGAGAAAAGAATGGTAGCAGATCTTTTTCTCTTGTACGGTAAAAGGTAATTTTGGTTCCTTGTTCCAGTAAATTTGTGTCGTTCAACCTAGAAGCCAGTACTTCAGAAGCTTTTTTCGATAAATTGAGATCCCTGGTGAGATCATTTAATTCATTTTGATTGAAGCGTTGAGGAACTGATGACGTCCCCTCATAGTCACTGTTAGTTTCATTAGCATCAGAAGAGCGATCAGAGGGAAAATATTCGTCATCAGAGATATGTGGTAGCTGATGAAATGTTGGAATCGGTATTTCATCTGAGTGCGGGATAGGGCGTATTGCCGAGTCTAAATTGGGATAAGTCCACTTACTGCGGTTATTTCGATTGATTCCATTAGTATTTACTAAACAGAAATAACAATCATTGAAGTGGTTTTTTGGTTCTCTCCAAACCATTGGTACGCCGAATTTTAGACATTTTTTTCCCGGTAGTCTACTGCCGTAAATGCTCTGTACAAGTTTTACATACGAGATGCGGGGCCCACGTTTTGTCCTGATCACCAAGCTTAACTCCAAAGTATCCAAGATACGCTCGCTTTACAAAGTCAGTAATAGTTTGTCTGTTTTGTTGAAACATGTATTCTCCGCATATATAGCAAAACACATCAGGTTGATTTACACAACTTCTTCTTGAACTGGAATCTGAACTCATTTTAATTCTGTTCAATAACACAAAAACACTCTTTTCTTAACATAAAATAACACGCCGAATTCGATCTACTCTCATTAGTAAGAACGCACAAACTGACGAGACTTACCCGAGTTAGGTGATTAAAAGGGTCAGTTCAGGTACCTGATAGGCAATGGTTCCACTATTTATAGATTTACCTGGAATTTACTCAATTACAGACTGACAATAAAACCATTGTACCTACATTAATGAATATATAATAATTTTAGAACTCTCATAAATGAATATACTGAATAAAAACCACATTGGTAGATAAGTTGATGTATCTTAAAAAGTAGAGCTGATAGAGAAAAACTAATTGCATGTATAGATTTAGCGTCCCAAATATAGTTAAAATCAGCTCTAAAATCCCAGGCACCAAAACAAAAATATTTTTTTCTTGCCCTGTGTAATGAAGTGGTTATTTTTAAGTAGGGAGGGTGGAACCTATAAATAAAATTAGGTAAATTCTTTTATTTTAATGATTGAACAGATATAGTATTTATTGAAATGAAGTTTGTTAAAACAATAATAAAAGAATTTAGAGATCTTTATTTATAAGGTTAAAATTCTACTAGGGTCTCTTAAAAGAGTAAAAAAAAAAACAAGTTTATTATGATCTTTCGAACTTGAAATGGAATTTCACAATTTCTCTCGCTTATTTTTAATACTACCTTGAAAACCAACTGCAAAATTACTAGCAACAAGTGACAGATGACAAAGTATGGCCGAAAATTATTTATTTGTTTTCAGTTTAACGAGCAATAGATAGCTTGATAAAATGCGACTGATTATAAGGATTTTTTTTTAATGCAGTTTTTGAGTGTATGGAGAATTTTTTGACGTTAATTTTGTTTACATTTTTATAACAATGATGTAACTTCTAAATAAAATGTTCCGTAGTTGTTTTTAATACTAATTCTCGTTGGTTAAGTTTCAAATATTAATTTAAACATGTTTTCTCATAATTCCAGTTAATTAGTTAACTAAAACAGAAAAATAGTATAGAAAGCAGGTGGTGTATGGACACTTTTTGAACTGACTGTATGTTGAATAACAAGGGTGATAGGATGCAACCTTGCCGCATATATTTGCAAGGGGTAAAAAACTTTCCCATTTTTTTTACCTGATCATCGTATTTTTACAATTGTTATTCATATTTTCATTATTATCAGGTAGGTCAAAAAATGCGTGATATACAAAGAATTTAAATAATATATTCACCTTAATGTGTTAGCACTATAACATTTTCTTTTCTAGAAAGCTATTTTTGAATGTAGAAAATCTTGTCTTCTTTATAGCTACTAAAAAAAATTTGTCTTTTTAAAAGGATTTTGCTCCCAAGATCTATTTTTGATTTGATAATGAAAGCGATTAAATTGGAGTAACATATTTTCTCCTAAACAGTTCAGAATATCGCGCATGTAATGTATCGTATCTATAATAAATGATATTACCAGGCGCTCAATAGTGGGTTTATGGCGAAATAAAACTGTTAACTTCATGATATTGCGAACGTTTGGACTTTAATTTAAGTGTTTATTAAGGCTATTTGAAGTGGATAAGTGCGGTTAACAATAAAATTTTATAAAAAAATACGGAACACGTAAGGACATAATCTCCACTAATAAAAAATCTATATACCATAAAACACTTACAACCCGCACACACGCATACACAAAACACAAACAGTTATTGAACTTCTCTCTGTGAGGTATAGATAAACTTTAGAACCATAAAGAGCTTCATTCTAAACATATTATTGACAGCTTAGAATAATAGTACAGTACCACAAATTTTAACTTTTTTCTGGATTCGAGGTGCCATAAGCTATTTGTATAATATTTTTTCTGTAGAAAATGAATTTGTTCACGGAATTGCGCCCATTCGTCTGAATACGAAAATCATAGATTAGATATTAAATTTTCGCTTAAAACAAGTCATTAATATTGTATGTAAAAGAGGGGTGAAACCTCTAATGTTTTTTTTATGGACGTAGCACACGTGCTACAGGAAAATCGCTAAAGCGCTACAGAAGCGACACGTGTGTGGAAAAAGCGATTCACGTTAATCTTTAAGCGCTGTAAATTGTACTCGGTCGGAAACACAGTCTTGAGCAAATTATTCCGAACGGATGAGGTTCTCTATATAAAAGACTGCTTAACAAGAGTTATACGAGGAGTAACAAGCTGAACCTCAGACGGATGTGAAGTATTTTGCATGATCGCTCTAGGAGGAATTAAGCAGGCTATATCTATCGAACACTTTCCATGAAAATACTTATAGAATAGTCTCAAGCCGAGTTTGGGAGCAGAGCCCCAAATATGGAAGCAATATTCCATCACTTGTCGAATTTGAACTAATATTCCCAGAGTTTGAGAAGCTCTCTTTGCTATATCTGCAACATGTTTATGTCAATATATATTTGCTCCCAAACTAACACCCAGCAAATTAGTGACGATGCTATTGGAATGGAGTGCCCCGACATAACTATGTCGGGTTCAGCAACGTTAACTTTTTTAGAAAAAACTGCTGCCTAGGTTTTTGTAGCGTTAAATTCTACTTGGTTACTGGGTTACTATCACTTCAAGATAGCTTTTACTAAGTTGAACCATTTCCTGCTGTCTGCGGATATTTGCATGAATTGCCCATGTCCGAGCGTTCAAAGTCAATGAAGAGCTAAGCGTACTGTCATCTATAAAGCTGTAGATTGGATTCCTGGTCTTTTCCACCAGATCGTTAATATAAATGAGATATAATAATGAGAAACGGTTAATAAATTTAATATTGCATACTTCTACAATTACTTATTCCGAATTTTAGTAGCTGAGCATACGCTTGTTGATGCGCATAATCTCTTCGCACCGAGAATGCGGTCACACGGGACGCTCGTAAAATGAGAGTGTCAGTATATCGAGACGGGTCATGAATCTCTAACATTCTTCTTCTTCTCATTTAGTAGGCAGTTTTGCCTGTTCTTTCTTCGTCCCCTCTGCCTAGTCTGGGGTCAGATTATCACTCCAACGTTTTCTAGGACGTCCTATGCTTCTACGACCCAGTGGCGATTTGTCCCGCGCCACTCTAACCGTTCTTGTCTCATCCATTCGACTAATGTGCTCGTTCCATTCCCTTTTCCTATTGAGTACCCAGTCATTCACATTTTCCACCTTGCATGATCTTTTTATGTTTTCACTTCTTTCTCTGTCCAGAAGTGTCTTTCCAGCAATCCTGCGGAGTATTTTCATCTCGGTTGTCTCCATTTGTTGCCTTGTTTTGGATGTTTCGGGGCGAGTTTCAGCAGTATATGTCATTATTGGTCTAATGGCTGTCTTGCATATCTTGGCCTTAACTTCCATCCCAATAAATTTATTTTTCCATATTGTGGTGTTTAGGCAGGCCGCTATTCTTGTGGCTTTAGTAGCTTGTTCTCTGACCTCATTCTCAACGTCACCATATGCGGATATCTCTATTCCAAGGTATTTAAAATGCATTTCTTGTTGGATAATTTTCCCATCTACAACTAATTTGCATCTAAGGGGTGTTTTGGAGGTTGTCATACACTTTGTTTTGGAGGCTGATATTATCATGTTAAGGGATTTAGCTGTTCGATTGAATATGTTTAGAAGTCTTTGCAAATCATCCTCGTTCTCTGCCATCAGTACTGCGTCGTCGGCATAACACAATATTGGGACCTGCTTGTCTCCCATTCTGTAGCCCTTCTCTTGATTATTTCGTCCATGATAATATTAAACAAGAGAGGGCTCAGAAAGTCTCCCTGCCTTATACCCTTGCCAACCGGTATTGGTTCAGTGAGCTCACCGTTTATTTTAGCTTGTATCTTGTTGTTCGAGTATATGTTTTCAATAGTTTTAATAAGGTTATAAGGGATTTGTCTATCATATAGTAGGTGCAGAATGTCCCCCAGCTGGACGCAATCGAATGCTTTTTCCAAAATCTATGAAGCACAAGAATGCTGGTTTGTTGTATTCGATGGATTTTTCAACTATTTGTCTTAAGATAAACACAGCATCCGTACAGGATCTTCCGGATCTAAATCCTTGCTGTTCATCTGATAAATTGATTAAATTATTGATTTTGTTTGTTATTATTTTAGTTGTAAGTTTCAGGGTAGTGCTGAGAAGGTTTATGTCCCTGTAATTCGCCGGTGTTTTCCTATCCCCTTTTTTAAACATGAGTATTGTGGTGCTGGTTCTCCATTCATTTGGTACTCTTTGTTGAGCGAGTATTCCACGGATCAGGAAAGTCAGCTGATGTTCGAGGTTCTGTTCACCATGCTTAAAAAGCTCGTTTGCAATATCATCCAAGCCTGGGCTCTTCCGATTCTTTAGCTTTTTAAGGGCTAGCTCTATATCTGATGTATCTATTTGTGTTATCTCGTTCGATATTATTTCTGGTGTATTCAATACGATATCATTGTCTTCATTTTTGTATAATTTTGTGAGATAGTCAACCCAAGTTTCGTTGTTTATCTGATTTGTTTCGATAAGTTCATTTACCTCTTTTCTTTGCGTTCTAATCATTCGCCATATCTGTTTCTGAATACCATAGAAATCATCTTCCATGTTCTTTGAAAACTCTTCCCAGTATCTGTTTTTGATTTGCCTTACTAGGGCTGTTGTTTCGCTGCGTATCCTCGTGTATTGTTGATAGGATTCCGGAGTTCTTAGAGATCTAAACTTGAGGTATGCGAATTTCTTTTCTTTACATTTTTCTTTGACTTCTTCACAGAACCACGGGGTCTTATTTGGATTCTTTTCACCAGTATTTGTTGTTCAAATACCTAGCGATTCATGGGCAGCCTCCTTGATATTTTGCTTAAGTTTTCCCCAACTAAGGTTAACATCTTCCCCCTCGATTATCGGGTTTATCTCGATTTTTCTGGTACAGTTCCTTTATCGATTCCACAGAAGCTCGATTTTAAATTTTTGAGATTTGATTGTTGGTATCCTGTTCTTTATTGGTTTCATTTTTAGTTTAATCTTCCCAAGTAGTAGGCTGTGGTCACTACCTACATTGGCTGCATTTAGGGTTCTAACATCTAGTATTTGCAGTGGATGAATGCGTCTGTTGGTGACGATATAATCGATTGTTGATTGATGACCTCGAGAATTGCCAAATGTGTATTTGTACTTTTGCTTGTGATCGAAAAAGGTATTATCAATTCTTAGTTCGTTAAAAGAGCACAGGTTAATCATTAATTCTTCGTTTTCATTCAGGACATTCTCATTGAATCTCTGCTTAACACCAGGAACTATTTCATTACCTATGCGTGCATTGAAGTCTCCAAGTATTATCGTTTGTTGATCGTTTGGTAATAGCTCAATTGTATCTTGGAGATGGTTGTAGAAGTTTTCTCGTTCCTGTTTCGGTTTGTTTTCTTCGGGAGCATATATCGACAGTACGTTTATTTTTTGGTCGTCTGCCTTAATTCGAACGACTATAATTCGAGGAGATATGTAGTTGCATTCTTCTATGTTTTTTTGATATTTTACGTGAATAGCCAGAGCTACGCCTTCTTTTGCTCTATCGTGTTTCTCTACACCGCTGTAGAATACGATATAGGCATCAAGTTGTTTTTGGCCTTTACCTTTAATTTTTGTTTCCTGCAATGCACATATATATATGCCATTATCTCTCAGTTCCTTCATTGTTTCCTGATCTTTATTATTGAGCGATTTTATGTTCCAGGTTGCAAATCGCATCAGGTCGCTTTTCTTCCAACTCTTAGTCCTTGTTCTAGCGTGTGTTGTCATATTGAAATCAGTCCTGTTCCGAGGCAAGGTTTCGGTTCTGTGAGCCTTTGTTCTTTTTACCTCAGGTGGGGAGCTAACCCGTCCTGAGAAACCTCCTCCTTTATCCGGGCTTGGGACCGGCAGTGGCAGCCATTGGGTTACTCAATCCACCCAATAACTAACCCCAGGCGGAGTTGAAACTCTAACATATGTTGTATAATTAATTGTAATAATCGAATTGGGTTATAGCATTTAAGTAAATATCTTTTAAGATCATATTTCCTATTTTCCTTAAATATTTTTAACTAGCGAAATTGTCTACAACTAGGCAGCATGTTCTTTAGAAATCTAAAGAACATAAAATTCACAATGATTCAAATCATTTAATTCCTTAACAATAATTAATAAATTAACTGGAACAATTTCATTAAACTATTAACAGAGCAAATGCACTCTTGATACGTGGATAAAACCTAAAGGTAGAAAATGTTTTGTGTAATTTCAGTACCGAATATCTTTGAAACCAATAATGATAGAGTAGTTTTATAAACGAATTGGTTTTCTAAAGAAAAATTTAAGAAAATCTTCTTATGCAATGCCGAAAACAAAAATTGCACTGAATTTGATGAAAAAATTTAAGGTTAAATATATTTTATTGTGTTATTGGTCCATTTTCACACTTCAAATTATTATTTTTGTATATAGCATTTATTTAATTTTATTAAATGTAAATTGTAATGTAAATATTTTGTACCATGTTATGTATAAAATGCAAAAAAGGTTATATTTAAGAATACTTAAGTGGTTATTTTTAAGTAGGTAGGGTGGACCCTATAAATAAAATTAGGTAAATTCTTTTATTTTATTGATATTTATTGAAATGAAGTTTGTTAAAACTATAATAAAAGAATTTAGAGATATTTGTTTATAAGGTTAAATTTCTACTATGGTCCCTTAAAGTAGTAAAAGAAAGCAAGTTTAATAACTATACTAAACTAAAATTAGTCTTTTAAATATTGTAACTACAAATTGAATTACATTTTGATGACCTACACATCTCAGTTACTAAAGGCAAATTTGAAAAACTATGTACTACTTGTCTTATTTACTCACTCTTTACGTAGGCTGCTCAGTTGCTGAAGCAAGTCCGGCTATTTTTAGCTTACGCTGTAGAATACAAATTTGACTATTTTATTAGACCATGGTAAAATATAAAATATTATTTATTGTGTACAAATATTATCCGTTGCGATTTAATAGAAGTTTGTTTAGAACAAAATATTATAATATGATTGGAAGTATTAATATATTAAAAAATTTAATAAATTAATTTAAAGAAAACACGTATTTTTTTTAATGCTGTTATATACATTTTTTAACTACGAACTATTTTTTTTTGTTTTTTATGGGTCTAGCACACGTGCTGCATGGAAGCCCTAAAGCGGAATGTGTGTGGAAAAAGCGATTCACGTTATTCTTCAATCACTGTAAATTTTACTCGGTGGGAAACACAGCTCTGTGCAAATTATTCAAAAGGGATGATGTTCTTTATATAAAAGACTGCTTGATGATTATGATGTTTATTTATCTGAGCGTGTCGGCAACAAGGCCATTTGGCGCCCCTTCCTAAAGACTGCTTAAAACGCGTTGCACGCGGAGTAACAAGCTAAACCTCATACGAATGTGAAGTATTAGCGCGACGTGTATTACTAACATGCACCGCTCTGGGAGGAATTAAGCAGGCTACATCCTTCGAACACTTTTTTGCAAATTTTTGTAGTCGCCAACCGTTTTTCGACGTTCCAGCGAATCAAGGCCGCCGGTCAGTTCCGGGTCTCCAATCAGAGGAACAGCTCTTCTCTGAACAGAATCCAACAAATGCAGTGTGTGTTTAGGAGCTGAGCCCCCAATTTGAGCTTTGTAAAGAATTAACAGTTGTTGTCGAGTATAAAGCTCTCTGGTTCGAAATAATATTCACAACTTTAGAGAAGGTCTTCCTGCTATGCTTGCAACGTGTTCATCCCAGGGCGAATTTGCTCCCAAATTAATGCCCAACAAATGAAATGGCGATGCTAGGGGAATGGATTACCCCGACATGACTATGTTGGGTTCAGCAACGTTAACTTTTTTAGGAAAAACTGCCGCCTCGGTTTTTGTATCGTTAAATTCCACTGGGTTACTGTCACCCCAGGATAGAATTTCTTTCAGATCTTTGTTAAGTTGAATGATCTCCTGCTATCTGCGGATATTCGCCTGAGTAGCCGAAGTCCGAGCGTTCAAAGTGAATGAAGAGAGAAGCGTACTATCATCTGCAAAGCTGTAGATTGAGTTCCCGGTTTTTTCCAGCAGATCGTTAATGTAAATGAGAAAGAGAGCAGGAGACAGTATGGAACCTTTTTAGAAAGAAATGCGTCAACCGCCACTCGTAAAGAACGCTCTCTGAGGAAACATGAGAGCTCCAAACAGAACTTTTCAGACATACCATAAGAGCGTAACTTAGCCAACAGTCCATCGTGCCAAACACAGTCAAATGCCTTGGATATGTTAAGAGCAACCGCTCGAGATTCTCCAAAGTGTTCAATTGCGCTGTTCCAAACATGTGTTACATAAGTCCTGTTGATCTATGTTTACGAAAGCCATATTGGTGATCGCTAATAATGTTGAATCGTTCAAGATATTTTAGAAGATGCTGATTGATAACCTTTTCCATGACTTTTGATATTATTGAAAGCAGTGCGATTGGCCTGTAGTTATTTGGCAAGGTCTTCTTGCCTTTTTTCGGTATCGGCTGAACTGTGGCACATTTCCAGCAGGAAGGAAATATTCCCTTTCTGTAGGATAAGTTGAAAAGTCTACAGAAAACCTGGTGTTAGTTCTTTCGCACAGTTTTTGAGAATTATGGCAGGTATTCCGGCAGCACCAGAAGCCTTTTTGGTGTCTAGCTTCATTAAAATACGCTTTATGATACGCTGCCTGAAGACAACATCGGGCATCCTTGACTGCAATATGGGAATAGTAGGTGGTGTTTTCCTTGGAAATCGACAGTAGAATGTGAAGCAAAGAGTTCAGCCAGCAAGTTCGCTCTCTCAACAGGTGTCGTTGCAATAGAATTATCTGGCCGTGTGAGTGGTGGTATGGTGGATTTGGTGAAATTTTGACTAACTGCCTTAGCGACCGCCCAAAAGGATCTGGAATTGTTAGGACAAGCGAAAAGTTTGTTTCTAATTCATTGATTGTGTGTCTCCTTGGTTTCGTCGATAATTCCTTTGCATCTGTTCCGGGCACGAACAAAGTTGTTACGATTTATGGTGTTAGGATTTTCACGCCATTGTCGGTAGGCAAGATGTTTAGAAGCAACAGCTTCTTTGCATTTTCGGTCAAACCAAGGCTTGGCATTGGAAGGGCATTTCTTCGAAAAGGGGATGAAAACTTTTATCTTTAATGATATAATATATTTTTATAATTTTTAAATTCTTGTGGCTATTTATTCTACTTAGCTCCCTATTAGCAAAATACAGTTAACTTTAGGAGATTTGTAACAGTCTATATAAGATTGTACCAATGTGCCATCAATCCCCTTGATATTGTATTAAAAATACAGTATGTCGAATAAGAACTTGCCCGCTCGTATTCTTGAAAAAATATATTTTGAAAACATTTTTTACCATCAATGTATTCTTTGGTGTGCTAATAACGGCGCAATTACGTTAGTAAGTTGTCCAATCACCTCCTACATCAATAATAGCCTGGCATTTTCAAGGCAAGGTCAAAATCCTCAGAGCCTTTCCTCTGAGCTTTTTCTTTACAAGGGACCAAACGTTTAGTTTCATGGCATATCTCGCATAGAGACTAGTTATAGCATTCTTCATTTTTATTTCTATTGTACTATTTTCTTTCGGACTATAAAACATCTAAATACGTATTATTGGTTTGACATTTATTGTTTTCTGAACTTGTTTCCTGTTTTCTTCTCTGCTATCTGTGTTATCACTGTTTTGACTAAAGTGTTAAAATAGGTGGCTCCTTAATTTCATAATTTTTTTATCTTGTTACCGCACGAGCACTTACCGGTGTGTCAAGCTAGTCTGCGTCCTATAGGGCAGTGATTGGAGTCTTAAGCCGCCTAGCCGTGGCACAGTGATTCGGCAAGAACATGCTAGCGGGACAATATTCATGACGTAATTTCCAGGAACCACTGATAACGACTTGTAAACAACCCCCCCCCCCCATTTAACGAATTCCAAGAATTAATTTGTTTATCGCCTCATAAAGGTATCTTATCAGGGGGTCAAAGTAACCCTTATAAGAGAGGTCATTTTCATTTGCAAATCAGTTGCATTTTATACACACTTGTGATAACATATTTTAAAATTGGTAGCAAAGTGAAACGAGTTTTTTGTGATGGAATATTCTGTTGAAGGTATGTACTCTATTATGACTTATATTTTTTATAAAAAATATGTATACTTTTGGTGTAATATCAATTTGTAAATGTATAGATAAATCCAGCAAATTTTATATTAATTGTAAACTTTAGAAGTAGCAACTTTTTTTATCCACATATATCCACCTAGATTTTTCTATATGTAATACCTACAACATTCAGACACAGATTCATATATATTATAGACCCCGAAAAGGCCCGAACGTAAAATTATTTTATTTTTTTCAGAACGAGTCGTGACTATGACGAAAATGGAGTTTTTTGAAGAATGGCTAAAACATGACAAAACTGAACGAAACAGTGGCATTTTTTATTATATAAGTGAAAAATTCAATATGTTTGATGTTTCTGACGATTCTCTAAAACGACTCAAAATGAAAATATCAAGCCTTTCAGCAAAATTCAATCAAAAGTGGACTTCTTTAAAGTGTAACAAAGAAGTGTTTCTAATCAAATATAAAGATTGGTTAGAAGGATCCGGAATCGAAATAAAGATGTGTGTTAACCAGCCGTGCACTTCAACATCATCAGCGGATCTTTCCGTAGGGCGACCCAGAAAATCATTTGAAGACTGATCAACGAAAACGAAGAGACGGAGAGTAGAAGATCTTTTGGAATCGCGAAGTGCAAGTGAGCTTATTACAGCAGCTGAGTTAGCTACTCGAAAAGAAGGGCATCGAAGTGTTGCTAAACAGATCTATAACGTTGCGGTCAGTGATACTAGAGAAAAGAATAAGTGTTCTGAACAAAGTCGGCAGTTAACACCAGACGAAGCTTTAGCTTATTATGTGGACTCGAAATCGACTTCTCACTCATATAAACAAACAAGAAAATGGTCAATGAAAGCCGGACATCAAGTGTATCCATCGTTTTATAGTTTAGGTAAGTCCAAAGCTTCTTGTTGTCCTTCTGACGAATATATTTCTGTGACTGAATCTCGAGCTGAAATTAAACTTCACGCGATTTTGGATAAAACGGCTGAACGATTAGTTAAAGCTCAGACGGAAGTCATTAGAAGTGTGTTACCTCGTTCATATTATACGTTGGTAAGCAAATGGGGCTGTGATGGGAGTTCGGGGCATAGCACGTATAAGCAGAAATTTGAGAACACTAACGCTACAGACGAATTTTTGTTCGTATACTCATTTGTCCCTTTGAGACTGCTTGATGGCGAAACTGTGATCTGGCAAAATCCAAGACCTTCCTCTACTTTATATTGCCGTCCTATTAAGTTTATTTTTGCCAAGGAGACAAAAGAGTTTACGAAAGAAGAAACTTCTAAAATTTTAGATGAAGTAAGTCAGCTTCTTCCAACATTATGTAACGTTGCTGGATCTCAAATCTCTGTTAAACACGATTTGTTGTTGATAATGACTGATGGCAAAGTGTGCAATGCCTTAACAGACACAGGTTCAACACAAAAGTGTTATATTTGCGGTGCCACCCCGTCTACTATGAACGAGGAGTCAAAGAAATATCCCAGCAACGAAGAACACCTTGCATTTGGTTTATCTACTTTACATGCATGGATCCGTACGTTTGAATGTTTGCTTCACATCAGCTATTGTTTAGAAATAAAAAAGTGGCAAGTCAGGGGAGATAACGACAAAGCTATTGTGAAGCAACGCTCACAAGAGATACAAAAAGTGTTTAAAGATCGTATGGGTCTCACTGTAGATAAACCAAAACCTGGGTATGGTAACACAAACGATGGAAACACAGCACGTAGATTTTTTCCAAAGCTGAATTGAGCAGCGAAATTACAGGATTAGACGTAAACCTTATTCGTAGATTTCATGTAATTTTAAGAACTTTGTCATCGGGATATGACATTATATAGAATTGGAAAAGTTTTGTGTTGATATTAGAAAATTATACCTTGATCTGTATTCGTGGTATTCCATGCCCGTTACTGTGCATACAATTCTTGTACACAGCGCGGAAGTTATAAAGTCTTTTCTTCTTCCCATTGGACAACTCTCCGAAGAAGCCCAGGAGGGAAGAAATAAAGACTGTCGTAGATTCCGTGAACGGCACACCAGGAAGTGGTCACGTATTGCCACAAATACAGATCTTTTGAGAATGCTTTTAATTACGTCTGATCCTGTTATCAACTCGTATAGAGAATTACCGCGAAGAAAATTTACTTCTTTGCCATCGGAGGTTCTGCAGTTGATTATCCCACCTTCATTGCCATCCGAAACACCATCTGTAAGTCATCATCACGAATTAAATGAGGAGGATTATTTACTCTCTGAATATTCTACTGAATGGGAGAGCGGTGATGACGACTCATCTGATGGTGATTAGTAGGTTTAAGTATTTTTTTATTGTAATTATTATTCTTATTTTATTGTGTGTTGTAGTTGCTTATAATTCATGCCTTAGTATATAAGTTATTTAATATTATATTTCTTTTACTTATACACCTTGTTATTGTAAATAATTGATATATAGATACTGTTATTGTACTAATTTATTTTAAAAGAAATAATATTTTGTAAATTAATAAATGTGGGTACTATCATTATGATTTTTATTTTTTTCCTAGAAATTTCTTTGTAAACAAACATGATTGTGCTTTTCACACATAATGAGTAGGTAGACGTATGTAGCTAATTAAATAACAATTAGCGACAATAGTGAACAAATGAGACACATTAGTAAACCACTTCCGTCTTGCAGCTACATATTTCGATTAATACACATACAGTACACATTCTTCAACTTTTTTTTTTCTTAAAATAGCTTACGATACCTGGAATATACATAAACAATTGAAATAAGTGAAGAAATAATATTGTCCCGCTAGCTTGTACTAGTCGAGACACTGTGCGTGGGCAATAAAAGAGAGTAACGAAAAAGATAGTCCCACTTATCCTCTTAATAACTTATAAGTGTTTAGAAATTATTAACAATTATCCTTTTTCTTTATGAATATAAAATAAAAGGGAAATAAATACGATTGTTATTACTTCTTGTCCCCGACAAATTATAGCCAATGTTCCAGCGTTTTAACAATTTTCTTTAACAAAGTTTACCAAACACCAAAATATTTTCAAAAAATGATTTTTTTACATAAAACAAATCTTCCAAGCCTTGCTTACACCTGTACCGTGGAACATAATAATGTAATAACGATACTCCCAAGGAAGAGCTTGTTTTTGTTTAATACGGTCTTCTAATGCGAAATTGTTTTCTAATTTTAAATAAGTTAAAGAAATAATTTAAAGAACATTTTTATTGGGCGTTTAGTTTCTTGTGATATGTGGCTTACACAGACAACTGGTTTTAGTAGAAAAATCGTCCACCAGAGGTCAATGTGCATAATAGCTGTCAGAAATAATTTAAAGAACATTTTTATTGGGCGTTTAGTTTCTTGTGATATGTGGCTTACACAGACAACTGGTTTTAGTAGACAAATCGTCCACCAGAGGTCAATGTGCATAATAGCTGTCAGAAATAATTTAAAGAACATTTTTATTGGGCGTTTAGTTTCTTGTGATATATGGCTTACACAGACAACTGGTTTTAGTAGAAAAATCGTCCACCAGAGGTCAATGTGCATAATAGCTGTCAGTTTTCTATCATAAATGTTACCTGAAAAGTACAAGAGGAAGAACTAAAAAAAAAAGTTGAATCAAGGGAAGGGACAACTATATTGTCAATTTCATGTGAAGCAAATTTTGAGGAGGTAAGAAGGAGGAGTATACGGTTTTTTTTGTAAATATCGATAATTATACAAATATTAAAGAACAAATAGGTGCACCCAAAATTACATTAGTTTACAAGGTTTTTGTTCATGAAATAAAACATACATATTTTGTTTATTGTAAATGTTATCAACTTAAAAAAAAATATTTAAAAATATTCAGGTAGTCAAACTTTTAAGATATTTAATAAGAAATATTTTACAAGTACGAATAATCTCGAACGGCAAATTTTAAGCAATTCCAGGCAGCCTTTTCAACGTCTATCAAACGACTCTCAAATGTTTTATCATCCAAAATTTTCCTGATTTGAGGACCTATAAATATTCCTTCTTTTAGTTTAGCCTCAGAAAGATTCGTGAATACACTGCATAAGTACAGAACCGCTGGCCCCATCTTATTCAAAGCTTTGACAAAATTTTTCATTAAGCCTAACTTAATGTGAAGCGGTGGTAATATATTTTTTGGGTTAACCAAACATGTATTTTTAATGGAACATATTCGGCTCTAATAGGCAAAAATTTCTTTTTACAGTGATCATTCTTTGCCCTCGAGTCCCATAAACACAAGAAGCAACAGTATTTTGTGTAGCCGCCTTGCAAACCCAAAAGCATACCGATGACTTTTAGGTCACCACAAATATACCAATTGTGATATTCATATTTGATCAATTTAATTAATATGGACATTGTTTCATAGATTTCTTTACAATTCGCTGCATGACCTATTGGGATGGAACACTTTTTATTTCTTTTGTGCAAAAGAACAGCTTTGAGGCTTGTCCTCGAGGAATCGATAAAAAGGCGCCATTCTTCTGGGTTGTATAGTTGTTTCATTTCTTCGAATAGTCCATTAAGATCATCATTTTCTTTTGTAAAAAAAACAGCATAGGTCTTACTCCTATAGCGATAAATACTAACTCTTGTGTCAGGATCAAGCAATTTGCACTGCTGCAACCTTGAGGCAAGTAATTCACTTTTAGACTTAGACAATTACAAATCTCTTATAAGATCGTTGAGTTCAGACTGAGTTATCCGGCGTTAGTAAATTTCACACCAAGACTACCTGCACCCTTAATACAACAGGTAAATTCCACACTAACCTTATAAGGATGCTTAAGTCTTACAGGTAATTTCCACACCAAGCAAATATAATTCTGCTTTATTCATCTAAATATAATTGGACGGATTTCTTTTAAATCGGTTTTTATTGAAAATTTTAGATATTTGCAAAAATATATGTTTTTACTTCATAGTAGAATAATATTGATAAAACATGAAGTTTTTGCTAAATACATAAAATGCAATTGAACAAATTTCCTTACATATACTAGATAATGCTACAAATCCATACATATCTATTTATATATATTTACAAAACAGGTTGAGAAAAATAGGAGACACATTTTAAAAAATGGAAACGATTAATATTTCCTAATTGTCTTTGTTCATAAAGATTTTTTAAATGTTTTAATTTTTGATAATTATGATTATTACTTACTTTAGACTCGTCGACACTTTGTATTTTTATACATACGTTAATCTGAAATTCTTTCAGCCTATCGATAAAAGTATACAGAGACAGATGTGTAGAATAAAAAGAATTATTTAGATGGGAATGGAAGGACTCACAACAGTTAGTCGTTCGAGTTAAAGATGGACTCGATTCTGCCCATATTTCAACTGAAAAATCGGCTCCTTCCTCTATATACGTTTCTAGTAGGTAATCATAAAATTGATTTAAACGTTCATCCTCAGGTTTTATAGAATATAAATCGTATGCAAAACTGTCACCTAATTCTTCGAGTGCTAAATAGGACAAGCCGAAACAATCTTTAACCAACGACCAATTTCAGAATTTTTGTCGCCATATTCTTTAGCTAGACCTAGATTCTGTATCTTGCGAAACCAAGATTGGTGTAAATGAAATCTACATCCTAACACTTTAGCATTTGGCCAAACTTCAGATACTGCCTTATGAATAGATTTTTCGAAGTCAATAGTAATTTTCTCTGGATTGAAATACAGTGTATCTGTTGAATAAATCTTACATTTTAATAATGTGAAGAAGTTTCAGCTCTCTTATCACGCAATAATAATGGAATGTAATGACCATTTGCAAAACCATGTACTATAAATAACTGTGTAAAATACTTATTGCAGTATGAAAAGGTGCCGTCCATATATATATTGGATATTTTACACAACATATTGATATTTGTAGTGCAAGAAAAAACAATAATGCCACTTTCGAGTTCATTGATATATAGAAAATTCTCACCCTTGCTAGTTTTGATTTCAAATGTCTCTAAAACACTATGCACCTCCTCAGCACTTCTTGGATTACGTCCTGGCAAAAATTTTCGTCTATGGTTATAAATGTTTTTTCTAATATATTCGACATCTTTTTCTGTTACTGTTTCAGGCAGCGTGTTTTGTAGTTCCTGTCGGATAATTTTAGATGGCCTTTCACTCATATGCTCTCCGGCTTTTCTTTTGCAGGAATTACTAATTATTTGCCGATTCAACTTCTTGGTGTCAGCTTCGTGTGTATGGAGTCCTTCACTTCTGGTAAGTAAATTCTCGGGCCCAACGGTGAAGACTTTTGATTTGCAATCTTTTTTTGAACATCTCCAAAATATTTCTCCACATTTTAGCACCTTTTATCGAAAGTAAGTGTAGTAATTCACACATAACATGTCCTTTCCTCGATTACTTTTTATTAACTTTGCTTCCATATGAGCAACACTTTAAAAAATATACGCACAACCAAGTAATAATCACAAATTAATAATATGTACCAAACTGATATGTAGAAGGGTTTAATAATGCTTTAATTGAACAGGCAGGGGCGTACCACCACCCATTTATCAACCCTCATCTTCTACCTGAAAGTATTCGGTGTGGAATTTACTTCTGCAATTACAATCCCTTAAATATATCTAGCTCATAAACGGATTAGTGGTGTGGAAATTACCTACGCTCGAGTTTTCAAATGTGGACTGTCCTCATCGCCGACAAAGTTATCCGAGCTGGACTGCTAACCGTCACTACACTGGTGCAGTGGAATACTGCTCGATGTAGCTGTGACATTTCGGGTTTGGTCACTTTTGCCGGGTGGTGTAGGAACTGGCAAATCCTTTGAATGAGGCACAGGCTTAGAGACTGATGGAACATCTGCATATTCTATTTTATCTTTGTTTTTTGAGCTGAAACCAAAAGTTTTAGTCAAGCAAAAGTAACAGTCGGTTGCGTGGTTAGTTGGCTCTCGCCACACCATTGGTTTATTAAAGTTCAAAGATCTGTTTTTACCTGAATACCATTAGTTGAGGACCAGTCTGCAGTTTGTGCATACCACATGAGAAAGCCAGTATTTATGTTGATGTGGACATAAATAATGTAAATAGGCCAGTATGTTTGTGATAGGATGGTCTCGACATGAAATAATGTAAATAGGCGGTGTTTGTGGTGGGGCGTTTTGCGGGTTGTTTTTTGGTGGTGGGGGGGGAGTAAGTTTTTTATAGGATAGTCCCCGTCGATTTAACGGAAATCGGCATAGGGAGAACGAACGCAGAAGAGCGGAAGGAAGACAAGTAGAGAATAGACGACATTTTAGAACAAGTTAAGAAGCAGAAAAGAAACGAGGAAGCAAGCATCTAAGAAATCATTAAACTACTGCAGGTAGATGAGAAACCAAAAATAAGCTAGTGGCTATAACTATCGATATTTTCAATAGTCAATGATAACAAATAGTTAGCTGACAGTTATTGATAACTAGAGACCGGATTATATGCAAATACATGTAAATAGGCGTTTTGCAGTAAGTTTTTTATAGGATAGTCTCGATTTAACTGAACATTTTTGCCACAAACGTAGCAAAAACGGTTCAGATTAATTTTACACGTTCTAGACGACATTTTAGAACAATCTAAGAAATCATTAAACTACTGCAGGTAGATGAGAAACAGAAACAGTTTTATCTGAGAATTATGACGTGCTAGCGAAAAACAAAACAGTTTATTAATTAGCATACTTAGCTTATTTCAAAAATATTGATGAATAAAAATTAGTATTTTTTTGTAAACTAGTGTTATCGATGTACCGATAAATCTATAACTATCGATATTTCAATAGTCAATGATAACAAATAGTTAGCTGACAGTTATTGATAACTAGAGACCGGATTATATGCAACATACATGCAAATATGCACGCAAATATGCACGAAAAATGCTTAAAATATGCATGAAAAGGGTCAAAATACGCAATATTAAATAATAATAAAAGTAGTAATTTTTAGTTTTTTATTTCAAAATCAGCACAAAATTAACAAGTTATCGACGATGTTTAAATTTAATTAACAATTATTTAACATTTTTTAAAATTATTTAACATTCGTATTCTTGTACACGTAAACAATAAGGTATTGTTCCAAATGTTGGGTAGTAAGATTGTGTCTTCGATCACTTAAAATATTTTTATAAGTGGAAAAAGACCGTTCCACATCCACTGAGATAACTGGGCAATATTTGAATTTGGGTGCTATGTTAGCACTTACTGTTTCTGGCAAAAGTTCACCCGTCCCATTAATAAAACTATCAATTTGACACAAAGGTTCAAAGCCTGGGTTATTGCACAAAATGTTTTCAAACTTTTCTTTAACTCTACGAGGGAATACATCTGGCAATGTGGAGTTTATTTGACGCATTTTATTCGTTAACTGAATGGATTCGGTCGACGCCAAACCTCGAGTTTCAAGCTTTTTAATACCCGCAGGTATGTGGGAAAAGTGAGTGCTGCTAATCAAGGCTATGTTTTTTTTAATATCAGAATCGTTAAATGCTTCCTTGGATTGACGAACTGTCATAGCCTCTGCACTATTGAAGTCATTTACTACACCTTTGATGGCCTCGAAATGTTCATTGTAAGATAGTACAGCTTCAATCCATGTTCCCCATCGAGTTACCACTGGTTCGGGAGTTTGGCAGTTTTTCTTTATAGGCGTTATTGCGAGCAGGTGCTTTAAGAAACACTTTCTTTGCTGATGAAATCAGTTTATTTACATTTCCAAAGGTGGATCGTACTTCTTCAGCGAGTCGATGGACTCCGTGAGCAAAGCACGTCACATGAATCAAATTTGGATAAAATACTTGAAGGACTTTGGCTGCCTTGATCATATAGGGAGCAGCATCTGAGAGAAATATAAATACTCTTTCATCTGCAGAAGATTCAGGAAATATTTTTTTTAAAACCCTCATTCACAAATCTGGCGATCGTAGAATGATTTGTCTTGTCAAGTTCTTTGCAGGCCACCAAATAGGAAGAAGAAGGCTCTAATCTTAATGCACCCACAATTAAATTCGCAATATAGCGACCACAACTGTCGGTAGTTTCATCAGCTGAAATATAAATAATGTCATCCTTAAGTTCATTACGTATTTCTTCCAGAACATATTGGTATGTAATTTTTACGCAGTGTTGATTCGTCTGGTATTTTTTGATTCAAGTAATATATTCGCAGAAAATCTTTGAATGTAGGATTTGTAAGTTTGTGGAGAGGAATATTACTTGCAAGCAATGCTTCACATAAATCCATGCTAAAGTGTTTTTTTTTAATTGCCTATAGAAGTGGAATCACTGCTGTTGTTGTCGTGGGCCTTTTTTTTGCAATCCTGCGATATGAAGACTTGTCTTGACATGCTGGTCAATTTGAAACTTTTTTGTGCACAAAACATTTTTCTCGCAAACTCGACAATAGAAAACATTTCCGTCGTATGTAAATGTTCCAGGATAATCAGCTACCCACGAAGAGACACTTTTTTTTGCGGGTGGCATGGTACACGTTAAACTTTAACACAACACGTTAAAAATTGCAAAAAGACTACACTGATGCAAGCGCGTCAACAATAATGTTAAAACTGATATCTTGTTTTAAAATAAAAATTCGTCTTCGAGAAAATTGTTTATTTGATCCACGCTCAAACAAATATTCTTAGAAACTAACTGCTTATCACTTAATATCCCGACCAAGAAACAAAGGAATAAAATACCGTCGTAATTTTGGGTATTCCCTTGGCATTATAACCTAATCGATGTTTAGACTATTACAGGTAATGTCCCGGCGATAAGATCGGTTCCAGACATTAACAATACCCTGAGCAATTCAATTGCCTAGTAATACCGAGAAATATTGTAAATATAGGGAAAATATGCATCATTACTAGATTTTGGGTAAAATCTGCAATAATCGGTGAGAATGGTCTAAATATGCAAATGCATATGAAAATATGCAAATGCATATAATCCGGTCTCTATTGATAAATATAGATAATTATCGATATCGAGAATTAGCCATATATAGACAGAAACTAATTTTTAGTATTTAAGCTCGTTGCAAAAATTTACTATAAGTATTTGAAATGAAGAACCGATAATATCATGGAGCCACGTTTCGAACACAGAATACCTTTTAAAAAATGTTAATGAAACTATATTGTAATAAAATTTGTTAAAAAAAAAAGCTGAAAGAAAAACTTATAGGAAAAACATGTAATTTAAACCCTGTAAAAAAGAACAAGCAGTTGTGCTATTCGAATGGATTTGAAGTTTTCCAAAAAAAATATACCCTACGGTGTAACCAACGTGGGTCAGGTTGACATATCTACACCTCCGCCGCTATAGATATAGAAAATACCGCCTGCTTAATAATATTTAAAGGAGTTTAAGTTTATTTTTATGAAAAGGTTTTTAATGGTGAACCCGCCGTCATCGATTTAAATTGGGCGTAAGTTATCAAACCCTATAATATATTCACGATTCTTTCTGAGGCTAAACTAAAAGAAGGAATATTTATAGGTCCTCAAATCAGGAAAATTTTGGATGATAAAACATTTAACAGCCATTTGACGGACGTTGAAAAGTCTGCCTGGAATTCCTTCAAACTTATCGTTCGAGATTTTTTTAGGAAATAGAAAAAATGATAATTATTAAGAAATCGTTGCAAATTTATTGCAGAATTACTGATGGGTGTGAACATGTCCCTCAAAATTAATTTTTTGCACTCTTATCTGGATTTTTATCCGGAAAACCTTGGAAGTATGAGTGATGAGCATGGTGAGCGGTTTCATTAGGATTATTTGAGCAAAATTATTAAGGTTTTTGGAACCAGAACATGCTAGGAGACTATTGTTGGTTTATTGTAAGAGATACAGATACAAGTATTTACAAAAAAAGAGCTGAAACTTATCTTTTTTAGTTGTTTATTCATACGTTAAATGTTTTTTTTTGTAAAATATTTCTTATTAAATATCTTAAAAGTTTGACGACCTGAATATTTTTAAATATGTTTTCTAAGTTGAAGACACTTAAAGTAAACAAAACATATATGTTTTATTTCATGAACAAAAACCTTGTAAACTAGTGTAATTTAGGTTCTTTAATTTAATTTATCTAATTAATTTAATTTAATTTGTCTAATTTAGGTTATTTAAATCATTAAATCTATTTTATTTAATTTATTTACAATAAATTATTAAATTAAATTAACCTCATTTTTATTTAATCTAATTTATTTAGTTGTTTTAATTTGATTTGATTAAATTTCTTTAGTGTTGAGTTTATTTAATCTAATTTGTTTAATTAAGAATATTTATTTTATTATATATATATATATATATATATATATATATATATATATATATATATATATATATATATATATCCCTTCTACCATATGATGTAGGGTAGTACATTCTTCTTTTTTTTCCTCTCAAACTCCACATATAAACTTCTTCCATCCGTGTCTACTCTTTGCCATTTTTACTGCTTCTTTCCAGGAATTTCCCTCCTCCTTAAGTATACCTCCAATATTCCTATTCCAGGTCTGTCTAGGTCTTCCTCGCTTCTGTTTTCCCTGTATTCGGGCTTCATACACTTGTTTTACCTGCCTATCATCCTTCGTTCGCTGTATATGTCTCCACCATCCCAGCTGCCTTTGTTGTGTATATTCCATAATTGCTTGTACTCTCAGTCTTCTCCCTATTTCTGTATTCCTTATTCTGTCCTTCCGTGTAACTCCTTGTGCTGCCCTCAGGTATTTCATTTCGACGGCTTGTTTTTCTGCCTGTCTGTTAGGGTCCATGATTCACATCCACTTTTATTTTTGTTTGTTTCGTCACTTCTTTCTTCCTAATGAATTTATTATTTATTCCACAGTAAAGTGTGTTCATTTTTTCGATTCTTTCATTAATTTCTTTGTCTTGTTTTCCAGTTTCATCCATTATCACTCCGAAATACTTATACTGTTTCACTTGTTGTATTTTATTTCCTTCTATGTAAATGTTCGTTTGTTGGTTTTTCATTGTTATTATTTTTGTTTTATTTATATTAATTTTCATACCTTCTCCTTTGAACGCTTTATACCAAATATCGAGGTTTCTTTGTAAATGTCTCTCATTTTCCGCCACTAGCACAATATCATCAGCAAAAGCCACTTCAGATGCTTCTATTCTTTTTAGCTTCCAGTATCCAATTGTCATTTTTTCACTTTTATTTCGCATTTCTTGATTATTTCATCCATGTATACAGTGAACAATGTTGGGCTCAAGCTTCCTCCCTGCCTCAAACCTTACTGTGTTGTAAATCCCTCCGACTTCATGTTGTTTTGTCTTTTTGTTTATTCCCTTGTATTCCAGGCTTTTTCACTCTTTATTTCTCGGCACACTGTCAAATGCTTTTTCTAAATCTCTGAAATCAAAGTGTAGACTTTTATTTTGTTTTGATCTTTTTTCGATAATCTGTTTCAGTGTAAATATGTGGTCTTGTGTACTTCTTGCTGGTCTAAATCCACTTTGCGATTCCGATAGTTGTGGTTCTATTACTTTCTTTATTCTATTATTAATGATGCTCTCATAAATTTTGTGTTCAGTATAGTAATTCCTTGCAATCCTTGTGATCTCCCTTTTTATAGATTGGTGTAATAAACGATATTCCCCATTCGGCCGGAAATTTTTCTTCTTCCCATGCAATATTGATTATTTCTAACAATATTGTTTTTCCTTTCTTCCCCATATATTTAATCATTTCAGACGTTATCTTATCGCTGCCTGAGACTTTCCCATTTTTCAATTTTCTTATGACTTCCTCCAACTCTTTCCATTCTATTTGTTCCCTATTTTCTGTTTCTTCCATATTTTGTTGTTCCATTTCTTCATCATTTGTATTATCTTTTTCTTCATTACCTCTCAATAGTTCCTCAAAGTATTCTTTCCATCTTTCCATTATTGCTTTCTCTGTTGTTAGGATTTCTAGGTTTTTGTTTCATTAAATCTATTTTATTTAGTTTATTTAATCTAGATAATTTAATTTATTTAATCTAACTTATTTAATTTATTTGATCTAATTTATTTGTTTAGTTTACTTTATTTAGTTTGTTTAATCTAATTTGTTCAATTTAGTTTACTTACTTCATTAAATCTATTTTACTTAATTTATTTAACCTGCTTCTATGGTGTCTCCATATAGCTTAACATTTATTTGCAAACATAAAAGCATATTTTTCATCCACCTGCTTGTGGTGTCGATAAAAAAATTCTTAAAAAATTTAAAAGTCTAACATCGTGCTACCATAAATACAACCTATAATTATTGCATAACAAACAAACCCAAATTAGTTTCTGACAAAATACTAATTAAAAAGGCACATAAAATCTCGGCATCTGATTTTCTCCGAAACAATATTAAAAATACCGCCTTGTATATAGCCTGTGTTTAAGTGGAGACTGTCAATGTTGGTTTGTGAGAGCCCAGGGTACTCCGCAGGGGTCCAATTATTGGCCCATTCTAGTCTTGGGGACGCAGACCCCTTAAGTCAGCTGCTCTCATATGAAATTTCAATATACTGATGTCAGGACCGGGCTGAGTAATTATTTCTTAAAAGAAAATTTTACATTTTTTCATAGTTAGTAATTGTTTGACACCTATAAGATTTCCCGAAATTTTTATTAAAAATTAAGAAATTACACACTCCTCTATTATCGGAATATAAAGAACTAATTCTAGATTTTACAGTCTGTCAGGTAAGAACGTGTCCGCGATAATTCATTTTTTCAAGATGTGATTTTAGCGATTCAACAAATAATCGGTAAAGGAAACCTTTGTTTAAGACACATTTTAGTAAAAGTACCAGTCGACTCCGAACTTTCGTCGAAATCACGTAAAATCCAAAATGAGTTACTTGGTTGGGCTTCAGTTCGAGGCAGTTTTCCTTTGTTCCTATCCAAAGAGGCCTAAAATGACACATTCCACGGCCGCTAAATATATTAAAAAGTCGGTATCCTTTGTAAAGAAGTAGAGCGGTCACGTTCTTATTTGACATACTGTACACTGTGGAAATCATGAGTAGAGTCCTAACAGAACGGTAAAAGTTAATTCTAATCAATTTAGGCTACCTGCAAATACTAATTAATAAAGTGACCTCATTTTTTTTACGGGCATTGAATACTTGCTGCAAGAAATCCTTAAAACGATAAAGGAGCGACGCGTGTGTGGAAAAAGCGATATATTGCTGTAAATTGTACTCGGTGGGAAACACAGACCTGGGCAAATCATCCCAAATAAAAAAACTGCTTGAAAAGGGTTGTACAATGAGTGATAAGTTGAACCTGAAACGGGAATGAAGTATTAGAGACACGTGGGTTCCTAGCATGCATCACTCTAGGCGAAATTAAGTAGGCTACAACCATCGACCATATTCCATGAAAATACTTGTAGAATATACTCAAGTTAACAACTGTTCTTTAATGTTTTAAGGAATCAAGGTTGCTGCTGAGTTCTGTACTTTTAATCAGGCGAACAGCTCTCTTCTGAATAGAATTCTACAAATGCAGTATATGTTTAGGAGCAGTATTCTATTGTTCGCCGAATTTTAGCTTTGTACCGAATTAACAGTTAATGGACAAGGCCCACATTTCAGCAGTTTACCCACTGTTCTCTTATTCGTCAAATCCATCCCAAGAGAATAGAATTGACTGGTACTTATGCAACTAGTTATGGAACACGATGGTAGGTAATTGTACTAAGTTCGCATAACTAATACTCCATCGAAAGTTGACACAGCAGCTTTCAAGCAGACAAAGTGGTTGACCACATATGCCTGAGGAGAATCCCTCGAAAAAAGCTCTGTTTGCTTTTAGGTGTTGATCGTGTCAGCCACCCTGTCAGCTTGAAAGCTCCTGTGTCAGCTTCCGACAGAGTATTAGGTATGCTTACTTAGTACAATTTGTTGTATCCTACCATCGAATTAACAGTTGTTCATCATCATCATCATCATCTTCATACAGCCGTCCGCATCCACTGCTGGATTTAGGCATCCTTCAATCTTATCCATCCAACACGGTCCTGAGCAGCTTGAATACAATTAGCTGAAATTCGCTTAATATCATCAGTCCACTTAGTATATGGTCTTCCACGGTTTCTGAAAGCCTCCCGTCTGGGTTTCCATTCCACCAGACGCTTCGTCCATCTATTGTCGGTCATTCGTGCCACATGTCCAGCCCAATTCCACTTTAGACTTGTTATTCTATATATTGCGTCCGTGACCCCTGTTCTTTGCCTTATAATCACATTGGAAATTTTATCTCGTAGAGTCAAGCCCGACATGTAACGTTCCATTGCTCTTTGTGCCACTTGAATTTTGTTTAGTGTCTTTTTAGTTAAAGTCTCGGAACCATACGTCAGTACAGGCAACACGCACTAATCCAACACTTTTTTCTTGAGACAAATCGGAATGTTGGATTTGAAAACATGTCTGAGTTTGCCGAATGCCGCCCATGCTAGACCCACTCTTCTTTGAAGTTCATGAGTTTGGTTGTCTTTCTCCAGTTGTATTTCATGTCCCAAGTACTTATATGTGGAAACTTCATAAATATGTTTATCGCCCACAGAAATGGAGCGACTAAGGACCAAATTTGTCATGAACTGGGTTTTTGAAAAATTTATCTTTAGGCCTACTTCATTGGAAACGGTCTGTAGCGAGTTTAGCAACTTGCTAGCTTCTTCCATATTATCAGTTATGAGGACGATGTCATCAGCAAAGCGTAGATGGTTAAATATTCACCATCAATATTTACGTTTCTCCAATCAAGTTTTTTAAAGCATGTTCCAAAAGAGTTATGAATAGTTTTGGAGAAATAGTGTCTCCCTGTCGTACGCCTCTTTGGATTTTAAATTTATTGGTGTTTTGGTAAAGTCTTACTGAGGCTGTTGCATTATCATATATGTATTTATTTTTTTTTTTGTAACAGTTGTTATGGAGAGAAAAGCTTTCTAGTTCGAAATAATATTCTCAGCTTTTCAGAAGCTCTCTTTGCTATACATCCAACATGTTTATACTAAGATATATTTGCTTTTAAATTGACCGATGATGCTAGAGAAATGGAGTGCCCCGACACAGCTATGTCGGGTTCAGTTAAGTTAAGTTTTTCAAAAAAAATTACTGCCCGGGATTTTGTAGCATCAAATTTTACTGGGCTATTGTCACCCCAAAATAGAATTTCTTAAGCTTCTTGCTGTCTGCGGATATTTGCATGAGTTGCCAATGTTTGAGCATTAAAAGTAAATGAAGAAATAAGTGTACTGTAATCTGCAAAGCTGTAGATTAGATACCTGATACGAACGAAGATGTTACAATTTATGACGATAGGATTTTCACGCCATTGTTGGTGCACAATATCTTTAGAAGCAACAATATCTTTGCAATTGCAATCGAACCAAGGCTTACCGTTGGTAGGCCATTACTTCGAAAAAGGGATGCAAGCTTTCATGTCAGCCAAAATGACATCGGAAACCTTCTTAGCGCAGTCAGATGGGTCATCGGATCTAAAACAAACGTATAACCAAGGGTAAGTTCGCAAATATTCCATGATTCTTCCCATTTAGCAGATTTGTGTTGCCAAATCTTGCGTATTTTAGGTGCCTCTCTGTCACTGTTTGGTAAGTTACTCAAGATCGAAAGCAGTTTATGGTCGGAAGAACTTAACTGCGGATTTACTGTGTTAGTGTAAATCTTCGGATTGGTGGTTGAAAACAGGTCAAGAAGACTGGCGAACTTTCCTTCTCGATTAAGGATCCGTGTTAATTTATCGATAAGATGAGTAAAGCGACAACTGGTTGAGAATGACTTATATTCACAACCTTGTTGATCATTGAATGAAGAATATGGATGGAATGTATTTAACATTACAATTTTAACACAAAATAATGGGCATATATATGTAAGCAACCATTCTATGGCAAAAAAATTACAGTTTTATGTATAGTACATTACAGTACAAGTACAATTATTAACAAATCCAAAGGCAGCTCTGAGAAAATAAAAATCCGGATAGCACAGGGACGAATAAGTTTTATGAGGATAAAACGAGTATTCCGTAGCACTAATATTACTCTGGAATTCAAACTAAAGCTAAGTGTCCACTTGAGACAAAGTCTCGAGAGAAAGTCTCGAGATTAGTTCCGAAGTGTTGTCCATTTGAGATCACTTGCGCTCTCGAGACAGCAGTTGGAGACTCGACAGTTACTGCAGTCTCGAGATCAGGAAATTTTGTGTACACTTGAGAGCTTACTCTCAAGCCTCAGTCGATTCTGTGACTTGGTTGCTAGTTTGAGATTTATTTTTTTCAAAATGGATTCACGCCAAATCCTAGCCTTTCTAATTGTGCATAAAATTATGAAAAAACGGGAAGTGAAAAAAAAGGCGTGTTGGGTAAGAAAATGGATGGATCGACGAAATGCATTGGGAGCTTCTTCAACACTTGTGAACGAGTTGTGGTTGGAAGATGCACAACAGTTTAAAAATTTCATTAGGATGTCTGCAGTTCAATTTGAATTGGTTTTAAATTTGGTAAAACACGATATTGTAAAGCAAGATACAAAGTTATGTGATGCGATTCCAGTCCATGATAGATTAATGGTCACACTTCGTTTTCTGGCTTCAGGTAAGCCTTTCAAGCGAATGTACAAATATTTTTCTCTAGAACATTACATTTTTATATTGAAATGAACTTTCAGGACATGCTTATTGTAGTTTGCAATACCTTTTTTTTTTCGCATTCTAACCTTGTACAATAGGCAGAATAGTTCCCGAAGTGTGTAAAGCCATCTATCATCATTTAAAGGAAGAATATTTAAGGGTATGTATAAATTAAAAAACAACTTTAATTATAGAAGTATAATAACAGAAACTTTACAAATTAAGGTATGTTAATTAGTGAATATGAACTATTGTAAAAATCTTGGGTTGTTTCAGTCTCAATATTTTGTCGAGAAAAGTTGTCAACAACAATGGGTGGTGATGCAATTGGCGTACTGCATGAAGTACTTGCACTTGAAGAGGATGCAGTGGACCAGTAGCATTTTTCATCCATATCAGAAATATTTAATATCGCTTTACGAATCTCACTTTTTAATACTCCTCTGTAATAATCCGATTTTAGGCTTTTTAGCTCCAACGCTACGTATTCTCCAAAGCGATCGAAATCGTGTTTTGGCTTCTTCATAATTTCTATTGCTTCCTTCAGAATGTTATCATCTTCTTGAGTTCTTGATGTTGCTTTGCTAATACGTTTTCTTTTTTGATCTTGTGTGGGCTCATTTTGTATGGACTCATCCTGTGAGATGTTCATATTTTCAGGAATATTATTCTGAAAAGTTAAAAGCGCAATTAATATACTATGTTGTATCAACTTTTATGCATAGAAAAATAGAAAAATACAAGTAAAATTTTTTTATATCAGTATTCTTCAAGTGCTGAAGAGTTGAAGAAATATGCAGATCAATTTGAATTAAAATGGCAATTTCCACATTGTTTCGGAGCTATTGACGGAAAGCATATTACAATGGTGGCACCTGAGAACTGTGGAAGCCTTTACTATAACTATAAGGGTACACACAGCATAGTTTTGATGGGAGTCGCAGATGCCAATTATAAATTAATTTACGTTGATGTTGGTTGCAATGGTAGAATTTCTGATGGAGGTGTCTTTACAAACTGCTCCCTGCACGATGCTTTGGAAAGCAAGCAATTTTCACTTCCCGAACCAGAAGCATTGCCCCAAAGATGTTTGCCAGTGCCATACATAATGGTAGCTGACGATGCTTTTGCTATGACATCGTATATATTAAAGCCCTACGGGTACCGAAATCAACCTGCACCAAACAGAATTTTCAACTACAGATCAAGCAGAGCTCGTCGTATAATAGAAAATGTATTTGGCATTATGTCAAGTAACTTCAGAGTTATCCGAAAACCAATAAATTTAGCACCTAATAAAGTAATAGATGTTACTCTGGCAATATGTGCATTGCATAACTTTTTAATATGTACTTCAAAAAATTATTTGAACCCTTGTTCAGTTGATTTTGAAGATCCTAATACACATGAAATTGTAAATGGCGAATGGCGGAATGAACCCCCACCACAAGGATCGTTTTTTCCACTAGAGAGAGGCCAGCAGCGAAATTATGCAATCTCTCAAAAAGATGTGAGAGATGAGTTTAAAGAATACTTCATGACAACTGCAGGTGAAGTTCAGTGGCAATATCGTTTAATTGCTTAAATTTAGTACCGAATCGCTTTGTTTAATTTGAATTTTTTTATTTGTAATTTTATGATAAATAAAATTTCATTATGAAATATAGCAATAATTATATTAACTTACCATGTTTGAAGTCGATGTTGTGGGTGTGAAGTTGGGTAAAATGAATGTAATGCAGTGAAAAACTTCCATTTACTGCCATACCTGTCATCAGCACAATCACCACTCTTCAATTTTTTTATCTTTTGCAGTTCATGAGAAACCTGAAAATAATATATTTGACTATTGACTAAAAAGCCAATTTAAATAGTAATGTTAATAATAATTTTAGAGGATTATACATACCTGATTGCGTAAGTTATGGATCTTCCGCTGAATTTCATTTCCACTGCAATTTTCACATTTCGAAGCAAATTCTTCGTACATTGCCATTTTTTTTTTTCGCGATTTCTATAAAGTTTATGTTTCACGGTCCATAAAAACTCTTCCTCCTCATAAAGTTCAATTAATTTGAACACTTTCTCGTCAGTCCACTAGCGATTATCCTTCATTTTTAAAAAATTAATTGGTTATTTAAATTAAACAAATATTTTAAATAAAAAGTCTCCAGTCGGGGTCTCAGCTCTTCAATGACGGAAGACTGTTGACTAAGTCTCATGAGCAAGAATGAACATGTCCACTTGTGACACGTGCAGTGTCTGATACTCGCATCGGTTTGTCTCTGAGAGTGCTCTCAGGCACATATACATTTGTGAGTTTGGTCTCGAGACTGCTCTTGAGACCATTTTGTCTCAAGTGGACACTTTGCTTAAGGTTAGAAAGATGGTCATGTATTCCAAGAATTTTTATATGGCATGGAAGTTTGGACGTTAAAGAAATGAAATATTCAAAAATTGTAGGCTTTTTAAATCATGGTTGTATAGCAGATTACTGAAAGGAGGAGAGAAAATAACAAACGTCATAATAAACCTAAGGAAGGAAAAAATTATAACTACAGCGGAGAAGAACGAAAACTGAGGTATAAGAGGAGAGAAGTATCATTTGCTATAGTTGATAATACAGGAGAAAAGGACAATGTAAAAAGAAGACGTTATTACTTGTTGCGGAATTAACGAAACTAGCTTAACTGTATAACAACCCAACTGTTCATATCGGCCAGTCTCCAGATTACATTGATGATTGCCAACCGAAAAGAGAGAAGTATTAGGTAAAATAAGAATCACTGCAATGTATCAAATTACTTGTTTCTTTATATCCAATTTTGCGGTTGAGTTTAAAATGATATCCTAAATTAATTATGTGGCATACAAACGGGATGCAAAATGTTCGGGTTCATTAAAATAACATAGATAGTTAAGTGTTCTTCACAAAATGTTTCTTGATAAAATCAGGACCATAATCCTTTTGAAATATTGGCAAAGATTACTCGGTGGTTCAAATTTATTTATTATGCGAGGCTTAGGTTATTTTAACTATTATTATTATTATTACTATTTTTTCATAATTAATTTCAATAAATTAATTAAGATTGCTACCTACACATACACATTAAAGTGCTTCAATCTTCACTGTCGTTATATCTAAAAAATAAATATCATACCATATGTTTTTGGTGTGCTAAAAACGAATCCGAGGTCAGAATTAGCCTATCACCCCAGGATTTTGAGATAATCTCAAAAAACCCCTCGAAAATGACCAACACGACTTTTACAAGTAAATTAAAAATATAAACGGATAAACCACACGTATTTTGGGGTACCGAAATCGAATCTAAAATTAGGATTCACCCATCACGTCAGCATTTTGACATATCCTCAAAAAACATCTTAAAAATGGCCAGAAATACGTCTGTAAGTGAATTAAAAAATTAAATGAACAGACCACCATATCTGTACGTATTTAGGGGTGGTTAACCCGATTATGCCAAAAGAATTGACCTATTAAGTCACGATCTTGAAATAACTTCAAAAAGTCCAGTCATTTTATTCACACGTTGCTGGATTAAGGTGAGTCCCCCTCGCTTCTCGCCCACTGGATGCTTTATTTAAATTATTTTCCTCTCACATCACCCTCGCGATGCTAAATAAGAATGAGTCCCTTCGCCTCTCACACCAATGGAAGAACTTTATAACCAGAATTCTAAATCTAACATAACCTAATGCAAGAACTGTACTCCAAAAACTCTAAACCTAACATAGCTTAATGTAAGAAACTTACACCAAGAACTTTACACCAGGAACTCTGAACCTAACATAGCCTAATGTAAGAGACTTACACTGAAAACGCTAAACTTAACATAGCCTAATACAAGCAACTTACACCAAAATCTTTACACCAAGATCTCTAAACCTTACATAGCCTAATGCAAGAAACTTACATCAAGAACTCTAAACTTAACATAAGCTAATGCAAGAATCTTACACTAAGAACTTTACACCAAGAACTCTAAACCTGACGTAACCTAATAGAAGAAACTTACATCAAGAACGTTAAACTATAACCATAACATAACCTAATGCCAAAAAAGAGCAAATCACCATATCTATACGTATTTTGAATCGCTGAAAAGAAGTATGTATTACGTCAGGATCTTGAAATATCTTTAATTAGTCCAGTCCTTTCATTCACAGAATGCTGAATTATAGTGAGTTCCACCGCTTTTCATCCTCGAGGTGCTTTATTAAAGTGAGTCCCCTCGCCTCTCACCATCGGGGAATCACTTTAATAAAGCATCCAGTGGGCGAGAGGCGAGGGGACTCACCTTACTCCAGCCACATGTGAATGAAAAGACTGGACTTTTTGAGGCTATTTCAAGTTCTTGACTTAATAGGTCAATTTTTTTTTGGCATATTCGGTTTAAGCACCCCAAAATACGTATAGATATCGTGGTGTGTTAATTTAATTTATCAATTTACTTACAGACGTATTTCTGATCATTTTTGAGGTGTTTCTTGAAATTATATCAAAATGCTGACGTGAATTCTAACTTTGGATTCGATTTCGGCACCCCAATATTCGTGTGGTTTGCTTGTTTACTTTTTTAATTTGTTTATAAAAGTATTTGTGGTCATTTTTGAGGATTTATGTCAAAATCCTTGGGTGATGGGCCAATTCTGACCTCGGATTCGTTTTTAGCACACCAAAAACACATGGTATGGTATCTCACCTTTCAACTACAAAACTTTTTTTTTTGTGCTCCTGTGTAATTAATAGGCTTACAAAGAAATTGTCATCATCAATTCGGTTTTTTTATAGCGTTCTTCGCCTTCCGGTTCCCAGTTTCCATCTTCTTCGATTTTCCCAATCTTCAGGTCTTAGATTTCTCTTTGACATTGACCTCCAAACCATGTCGCTCTTGGTCTCCCTCTTCTCCTCCTTTCACTTGGTACCCACTTTAGAACCATCTTTGGTATTCGGTGTTCTTTCCTTCTTTCCACGTGTTCGCACCATATAAGTTGCCGTTGCTGAATTTCCTCAATAATCGTGGTTTTTACTTTCATTGCATCCCTTATTCTTTCAATTCTAACTGTATCCATTCTTGACACTTCAGCCGATCTTCGCCAGTAATCCGGTTCGAGTGCCATTAGTTTGTGTTCCAATCGTTTCGTCAATTGCCAAGTTTCACAATCGTATAACATGATGCTCCTAAATACTGCAATATAAATAACGTGCTTTCTCTGTGATATTATGTTCTATGACCACAGAACAGAGTGTTTTATGAACGCCTTTCCTTTACACAGTCTACTCTCCATTTCTTTTTCCGTTGTACCGACTTTACTTATGTTAGTTCCGAGATTCTCTTCAAAAGGATCAATGACCTTACCGGTATTTAGAGTAAGGCTAAAAAAATTTGTTAAAATATAATTATCGCAAGCAAATGCCTGAAAAATATTCTCCCTAACCGCAAGCACCCAAGATCACTGTTTTTAGGAATTAGCTCTTTTAAATTTCGAAAAGTTGGGTTGATATTCCAAATCGAAAATAAAAGGAAAGGCACCATCCGCTTTATACCCTAAAGTAAGAGAATCACTTTAGTGATAAGAAAAAGGAAAATTAAGTAAATTATTTTAAAAGTTAACACTTAGGCTGAAAAGTTTTTGGTCTAGCTACTTAAAACTTCTTCATTGGAGCCAAATCTCTTTCCTGCGAGCAATTTTTTTGTGGTCTGCGAATAGACAATAGTCGCTGGGAGCCAAATCTGGAGAATACAGTGGAGGAGGACGCAATTCGAACTTGAATTCATGCAATTTGCAATTGACTTGTGAAACGGTGTATTGTCTTGATGAAAGGGCACATTTTTCTTGTTCATTTGGGGCCGTTTTTTTTGCGATTTCTGCCTTTAAACGCATCAGTAACTTTATATAATATTCGCTATTGATGGTTTTTCCTTCTAAGCAAAGTTGATGAAAATTATTCCAGGCGCATCCCAAAATACAGAGGCCAAAACCTTCCCAGCCCACTGTTATGTCTTTGGTCGCTTCGGGCAGCTTTCACCGGCTGCTGTCCACTCAGTTGACTGCCTATTTGATTCCGGTGTGTAGTGGTAGATCCATGTTTCATCCATTGTCATATATCGTATGAAAAAATCCTTTTTATTGTGCTCAAATAGGTCTAAACTGCGCTCAGAATCCTCAACACGTTGTTGTTTTTGGTGAGCAAACGCGGTACCCATTTCGAATAGAGCTTTCTCATTCCCAAATGTTCATGCAAAATATATATACCGACACATTCTTTTGACATCTTTAGGGTATCAGCTATTTCACGCAATTTCACTTTACGGTCATCCAAAAGAATATTGGGTATTTTTTTTTATGTTTTCTGGTATAACCACCTCATTTGGGTGTCCAGAGCATTCAGCATCATTTGTATCTGTACGACCGCATTTAAATTCAGCATACTAGTAAATGATGAATGATTTTCCAAGGGCAGAGTCCCGTAACACTTATCAAGCCATTGCTTTGCTTGAACGGTATTTTTTCCCATCAAAAAACAGTGTTTAATCAACACACGAAATTCGAAAATATAAGTAGCGTCACTAAAACCATTGTAACTTGTAAACTAATCGTCGAAATGTCATGAAATTTTGACACGTATCATTTGAAGTTTAGCACTTCCTAAAAATCATGCGGATTTTTTTGAAAAGGGCGACTCACACTCAAAATCCAAGTGACGCTTAATGCCCACATATGAAAGCTGTGCCCAAAATCGTTTTTGGTAGAAAAATGTAGGTATGTATCCCTTCTGTAAAGGCAGTAATTCAGTGGTGGTTTAAGGACAATATCTGTTCTTAAAAAACGAGAATAATTGTTGGGACCGAATCTATAAATTCGGTGATGATTGAGGATAAATTAAGAATGGTTGCATGAAATATAAGGGCTTAGAAATGCACTATACAAGGACGAATTGGAAAGAAGAGAAAAATTTGTTATTAGTAAAGTTAGTAAAAAGGGTTGGTGTGTATTGGTGGGTATTAAAAAAATTATCAGTGGTGATGTAGATAAAATAATTACTAAAACTCTGTCCGCTCTTTTCTCAGTTTATTAGTTTCGTAAGTTGGGCTACTGCAAAAAAATCATAAAATTCATGTGAGTGATAACTACTATGTCGTGCTGATAATAAACTCCTATCTTCCTAAATAGCATCAGTTCTAAATTATACAAATTTTTACAAAAGTATAAAAATTAAAACGACAAAATATTTCAATTGACTTACAATAAAAATAATAGTTCAACTTAGTCTTTCAGCCCTGAACTTCAATTGAGAAATGTCCGAAAATTTCGTCATCAGTTTTGACAGAGAAAGTTTGACGACAGTTGTCACTGCTCCATACCAAAAACGTAAATAAACTATGCTTTCTAACTAAACAAACTATGCTGAATCTAACCCTTCTTTCCATTTTCCCTACTTACTTTCGGAGTCCAGTCACCATTATATTTTCCTTCTCCAGTATTCGAATAGCTTTTTCATTGGCCAGGACAAGATCCTCCGATGTGCAAGTAGTGTCGATATTTGAGCAGTGGAGTAGATGGTGTTGGTCTTGTGATGCGCCGCACTCACAACTAGTTTTCTAGTTAATGTATCCATTTTCTGAGAGTTTCCTTGCATCTACTAACATCTGTCCGAAGCCTGTTTAGGGTCCTTCATACAGGATAGGTCCCTTATTTTTTCTGTAGGTCCTATGAAGTGGTGCTGTATTTTTCCACCAATCCAGTCAGGCATTACTTGAGGGTAGCACAGCTGGGTGATTAGTGGCAAGGAAACTTTTCCTCTTCTTCTTCTTATAAGATAAGGTCTTAGTTCGTCTGTTTTTTAAGCGTCGTGTGATGGGACGTCTTCTTGTTTCTGGTTTTTCACCCTTTTACACATCTTGGTCAGCTATTAGATGGCATTCTACTTACGTGATCTCTCCAATTTCGACGTCTTGATCTGGTGAAACGGACGATTTCTTGAATCTTGAGTTCTTCTCATATAGTTGTGCTTCATACAAGGTCTTTTGATAGTGCGCAGTGTTTTCATTTCTGTATCTATCATGAAGCTATTTGTTTTAGATGTTTCTACTCTTGTTTCTGCTGCATACGTTAGAACCGGTCTTACCACGGTTCTATATACACACACTTTGCTTTTTGTAAACATGAAACGTTTTGCTATATCTTAATCTGGTTCTTTTAAAGTCCCCTTCTTTCTAGGCCTTATCCGTACATTGAGTGTCGCTTGTCATTGTTTAATTTTTTCTCTTTCTACTTTAGCTGTTATTTCTCTCTTGATTTTGGGGGGTGCAATTCCTACAACGAGGTAAAGCTTCTCGGTTGTAGTTAGTTTTCAGACAGTGGGTTATGACCCTGATAGTTTGGCGTGTGTAGAGTTCCTCCATACTGGAGCTAAGGGTTCTGCTGCTGATAGATTGAGAGTCATGGTTGATGTTCGTAGAACCTTTGGCTGAGCACCCCACTTTGTGTTTGTTAATTTCTTTAGGATATTATTTCGTACTATAACTTTCTATTTTGTATTCTGACAGTAAATTTTGTAGCTTAGAGTTCGGTCTAATTTCACATCTAAGTATTTTGGGGTATTACAGTGTTGTAGTTGTTTGCCTCTCCAGCTGATCTTCAGAGTTCTTTTTGCTTCTCTATTACTGGATGCAACACGCATATCTGGGTTTTCGTCGGATTCGGTTTTAGATGGATTTAGAGGGAAAGGTTTTCTAGTACTGGTTGAAGTTTGTTCTGGACTCGAATGTGCTTCCCTGGGCTACTACCGCAGCATTGTCTATATATATGCACAATTTTTTACCGTTGCATAACGGGATGTCGATTGTGTATATATTATATAAAACCAATGCAAGGACGTTAGCCTGAGATAGTCCAGTTTTTTGATTCCTTCATTGGCTGCACTTATCCCAAAGGGTCCCGAAAAAATGTCTATTTTGTAGCATACATTCGACGAATTTAGCTAGCTTGTAATATTTTGTGGTCTTATAGATTTTTTTGATAAGTTTCCTATGGTTCACTGTGTCGTAGGCTGCTGTTAGGTCAATGAACGTTGCTTCAGTTACTTCTTTCCTTCGAAACCATCTTCTATGTGTTGGGATAGGTTCAGAATTTGTGAGCAGCAGAATTTGTCTGGCCCGAAGCCAGTTTATTCCTTCATTATTATCTTCGGGCTTGTAGAAATTTCACCTAATTTCAAACAGTGCAACTACTTTGGCTTTGCGCCACATGCGAGGGATGGTAAGTTTCAGTACGCATTTGTTGAATAGCGAGAGCATCTACTTCATTGTAACTGTTCCAAAGTGTCGTCCAATCGTCCGCCTTATTGTTCTTCTCCTGGCGTATAGCTTGTTCAAGCTCATATTCAGTAAAGGAAACCTCAAGCTGAGTGTTTTCAGTGCCTGTAGCTCTAATAATTGTTGCTCTTATGGCTCTGTTTGAGATCTTTCCGTTAAGTAGCAGTTAAGGGGCAATTTGGTCCGGAGTGTGGTCAGAAAAGTTTATTGATGATGTTGTTGGATCGTTACTGGGGTTCTGTATCAATTTCTGTGCTTTTCTGCTACTCTGTCTCATATCCAGATCAGCAATAAGTTTGCACTATTTTCCCTGAGGATATGGTATGCAGTAGTGTAGTAGCCTCTAATGTTTGTTTTGATAAAGGATCGGTTGAGTATAGTTGCTGATATCTCATAAGAGGTGTGGGTTTTCTCCTCCTAAGCCGGGTATGTAGGTTGTTCTGCATGCTCTCGGAATATGTCGTCTGGATATCTTTTGCACCAGTCCAACAAAGGTTTCGTAGTTGGCAGGGTCATTATCGATTGACCTTACTTTCTAGTCTAGAACCAGAGCGAATAGATTCCATTTGGCTCGTTTAAAGTTGAACCTTCTTTTAAAGGGAACTTTTTTGGGTTCCATAGCTGGATTTAAAAGTACAATTGCACGATGTTGTGTTATGGAAAAACTATTTTCGACGTACTTGGTGGATTGCTTTGCTATTTCTTTAATAACGAGGATCATGTCCGGGTTGTAACCCCTATTGTTCAAGGAATATGACAGTTTAGGGTCATGTATTATTTTCAGTGTATGGAGTTCTGCCCATGCTTCGAATTCCTCTTCATTGTTGTTGGGGTCTTTATATGTCCAGAGGGTACTGTGGCAATTGAAATCACCTGCCATTATTACGATTTTCTTGTTTCTGAAATTGCCAAGTTAAGAGAAAGTAAAGTCCGCATTTGGGGGCTTATAAACTGCAGTACATGAATCAAGTTCTATCGTCTAAATTTCTATATCATTCTCTGCAGTTAAGTTTATAAACTTCATGACTAAGTCAGATTTTATAAGATTTTTTTATTATCAGATAAGCTTTCGATATTGGTTGAAGTCACTAATAAGTTTGAATTTGAAAAGAGCCGATTTTTTTGGTTATCTTCTGGTGATTTGGTAGAAGAAGTATTGACTGGCATTGCCGTTTCCAGAAGACACCTAATCGCTCTCATATTGATATTTTACTCGATCTACATTCCCTAATTTTGGTACCAACACAAACATAACTTTCTGAAGCATATATGTCGAAACTCACTCTCTCAAATATTCCTGCTCTCTTATATTAGACGTACTAAAAGATATAACTCTTCGTAAAAGACATACACAACATGATTTAAGTGACAAGGTTAAATTTCCATTGAAAATTACTAACTTCTTCAGAAATGCAAATTCGTCTGCTTTTATCCAAAAATTCCAAAAACATTTCAATATCTTAAGTGGGCTAGACCACCTGGAAACGATAGTATCGATCTTCAGCTGCCACCTTTGATCTCATCCATTTAAATCATTTATGGGGTTTTATTTTATTTTGTTTTCCTTGTGATATAAGATGGTTGCACGATTACAGTCTGTCAAGTAAGAACATGTCAGCGATAATTCATTTTTGGTAGATGCCATTCTAGCGATTCAACAGAAAATCTGTAAAGGGAACCTTTTTCTACGACGTATTTTTAGTAAAACTATCAGTCGATTCCGAACTTTCGTCGAAATCACGTAAAATTTAAAACGAGTCACTTGTTTGCGAGTCGATTCGAGGCAGTCTTTCTTTGTTCCCATCTAGAGGGACCTAAAATGACACATTTCGCTGCCGCTAAATATATTAAAAAGTATCATTTGTGAAGAAGTGGGTAAATCATTTTAACGAGACGAAAAATGTCACTTCGAAAGTCGAAATATGAATCGCGTCTTTGTTTTCACGGGACCCGAAATTGACGCTGCGTCAAGGAGCAGCAAAATTAAGAAAATCGGGTTGAATGTGTTCCATGCGACTATTTGATAACATTTTTCGTGCTCATGATATCAAATTCCAAAGCACGTTGAAGAAACCTTTCCTGGGCGGAAATCACGTAGCTAAGAGGCTCGCTTGGGCCCACGATAAGATACTAGAGTGGCCCTCAGTATCGCCGGACGCCAACCCTATTGAAAATGTTTGAGCCTTTGTAAAGAGAAAGCTCAGGAGAAAGTCTCTGAGGGCTTTGACTCAGTTGTCTCGCGAGATTCGAAAAACTTGCAAAGTATGCAGAAAATCTCGTCGACAGGAGGCGTTTGGACACCTTACTAAGGTAATTGAGCCGCTGTTAGCACACGAAAGAATACACTGATGGCAAAAAATGTTCTCGAAACACATTTTTTCAAGAATACGAGGGGTCACGTTCTTACTTGATAAACTGTATATCTTTATTGGATCAATAACATGGTCGTGATTTTTATTTTTAATTTTATTTTTCCTTAAAAGTAATTTGAATTTAGCATGCAAGAACGCATGTAACAAAACAATATAACGTTATTTTATATTAAAAAATTTTGCCCCACTTTGTAGAAATTACAGCTTTCAACGAGACTAAAAATACTTTAACGACGGACACAACACTGGTAGCTGTTTTGGCTTATCTTAATCTGAATTAGTCAAAAATCTTAGGCGTTAATTAAATGTTATCAAGGGACCGATCAGTGCCATGGCATAAAACATTATTTTAGGTTTTTAGTTACTGTGCCAGAGTTATTTTTAAATTGTTCGTAGGCCAATTAGGTAATTTATATTTTAATTCGCTCTGCGTTTTAAAAGCTTGTAATGTTCTTAAATTAGACAAATAATTGGTAACTGATTAGAGAATATAAAATGTATATCAGGAGCAAGAACATTTTATACTCAAGGGGAGACAAACCACGTTATTCGTGAAATGTCTTCCAGCCAAATGTTCTTTTCTTTTTCTTTCTTTCTCGTGTCCGAGCTTTACAGATTCAAACTATTTCAGCCCAGTGACGGGCTACGTTAATAGCATTCTCTCTTGCGAGCCATAAATCTTCAGGACTGCAGGTATATGGACAATTTCTGCAACTCAGAATACGCTCCATTATTTGCTCTTCGCCTCATTCGCAAAGCACTTCTTCACTCTGTTTAATACCCCATCATACTAAATTAGTTTTTAAGGGGGCGACGCCGAATCTAATTCGATTGATCGTCTTCCAGATTTTCCATTCTAGATGGATTCCCGCACGCGGTTCTAGTTTTACAGGGAAGTTGTCTCGTGGTTCAACGTTTACAGTGTTCACGAAGCTTCTTCGAGACTTCGTTCGACTTCGTGGCATTTGTTCTTCATTGAAGGGATGTCTATGATCGAAGGACTGACGGAATTTTTCTATATCTTGAAGCTCAGTTCGGCTTGCATGCAACCAGTAATAATTCTACAGGTCTCATTTAAAGCATTATCGACCTGCTTAGCATGAACAGATCTACACCAGACTGGGCAAGCATACTCGCTAGTAGAGAAACATAAGGCTTGTGCAGTTGTCCTTAAAGTTGTTGGGTTCGCTCCCCATTTACTCCTACAGAGTTTTTTAAGCAGGTGAGATCTGTCTAGCACCACCCCCAAATATCTTGGATGATCTCTTGTTATAAAATATTCCTCTCCCATTCAACATTCGCCTTGCTTTTCTTTTGTACCGGTGTTACCACTTATATTTATTAATTTTAATAGCTGGCCGAATCTGATTATATATAACATTAAAATATAATGTTTAGAAAATATTCAGCTACTTACCTTCTTTTCCATTGGAGGAAACTGTGAAAGTTGTAAATTATAGAAGTTTGACAACACTGCAAATGACTGCCCGATTTGCTAGTAGTCAACCCACTCGATCAATTTTTTTAAATGTATAATCATGTTGTAATGTAAATATGCTAAGACTTGTATAGAAGTTGTAATTTAATATTTTAAAAAATGTGCAGAATGCTTAATGAAATGTGATATATTATTATGTATATATACAATATTATGTATATAGTGTCCCTTCCCCCAACTTTTTGTCAGTATATAAAAATAAATGAAAATACCAACAAACTTAATTATGTACTTATGGAATTTCTGAACTTCATGGACTTACTTGTAATAGATTTTTTACTTTACTACAAAATCAATCGTTAAAATGTACAATACACACACAAAGTCATACTAAATATATAGTGTCCAAATCAGTTTTTATCCAATAACTTAAGCCAAAAAAGAGGGTCAACCTCGGAATGAGGGATAATAAGTTGTAAACTTGTATAAACCTTATATATATATATATATATATATATATATATATATATATATATATATATATATATATATATTTATTTATTTATTTATTCATTTCACAGTACAATAGTAATATTTCCAGTACATAATATATTTTAACCTAGAACCAAGCTAATAGTAAACAAGGTGCGCCTAGGTGTATAGAGACACTTGTATGCGCAGGTGCGCACGCTAAGATACAATTTAAATTATGCTAAGATTTGTAGAAGGTAAAGATAATAATTAATACATAAGAAAATTAAGAAAAAGAAAAAACATACATATAAACATGCAGACAATCGCATTTATGAATTATAACAATCCACATAATAGTTCAGAATTTTCTGTAATGAACAGTTTACATTTTTTTTCAAACAGTTTATAATTATTTATATTTCTGATATTCTGTGGCAACTTATTGAAAACTTTAGGTCCCAAAACTGGCAAAGACCTCTGGTTTCGGTCATATTTTCTAAAGGGTACAACTAATATCGCATTTTCTCTGTTTCTAGTTCTATATTGATGATTCACAATTTTTTTTTTCATTTCTGTAGCAAAATAGAGAAATGTTTAAAAGATATAAATTTCTTATATTCATTATATTTTCATTATATAATCTTTTGGTTGGAAAAAGTCTATCACGAAAGAAAATTACTCTAACAATATAGTTTTGTATGAAGCTCAGTTGACTCAGTGCATTATTATAAAGTCCACCCCACACAATGATGCCATATCTCAACAGTGACTCGACCAATGCCTTATAGACAGTAACCCGTAGTTTGAGGGGTAGTATTTTTCTTATTAGGTAAAACTTATATATGAGTCTTCTCAGTTTATTAGATAAATCTTGGACATGTTCAGTCCATCTGAGATGTTTATCAATCGTAATTCCAAGATATTTTGTGTGTGCAATTTCTTTCATGACCATGTTCATATCGTTTACCTGTATACAATCAAAGTCCGGTCGATTTGCTTCAGCCAGTATATATATATATATATATATATATATATATATATATATATATATATATATATATATATATATATATATCAATCGGTTTTATAATGTCTTCCGTCTTCCGATGCCTAATTTCCACTCCTCCCAGTTTCTCCATCCCTCCTCCTCCAGATCTCTCTCTAGTACTTCCTTGTTGATTCCTGCTCTCCAGCTTTGGCGTGGTCTTCCTCGCTTTTTCCATGAGGGTTCCAATTTAAAATCATACCATACCAACTGTTGGGTTCTGATTTCGTCCACTATATCGTGCTTTATTTCTAAAGCTCGCCTTATCGTGTCATTTGGTATGCGGTCTTTTCTGGATTTTCTGGCTGCTCGTCTCCAGAAATCCATTTCTGTAGCTTTTAGTATTTTTTTGTTCTTTCCTTTAATGGCCACACCTGGGAGCTGTAAGTTATTATACTTTTCACTATTGAGTTGTAAATTCTCTTCTTATTTTCAATGGTTATGTTTTTGTCCCATAGTATACTATTAAGCATTGCAATCGCTTTTCTTCCTTGGATATTCCTCTCGAATATTGCTTCTTCCAGTGTTCCGTCCCTAGATATTCTCGTTCCCAAATACTTATAACTGGCACAGTGTTTGATGGTGTGTCCTGTGGCCAGTTTCAAGTCCTGCTGTTGTCCTCCGACGCACATGTCCTCGGTCTTTTTAATATTGACTTCTAGGCCCCATTTTTCATATTCCCCCATAAATTTTCATGTCATGTATTCCATATCATCGATGTCCTGAGCGACTACTGCGAATGATAGCGTATACAATGTAGTATCGTCATCCAGTGGTAATCCCATACTGCTGCATTTCCTTTTCTAGTTCTTCAGTGCACTCTCCAAATAGCTTTTAAATAGCGTTGGGGATATACAGCAGCCCTGTTTGAGACCCTTTGTGACCGGGAACCCTGTTGTTATACCATATTTGGTTTTCACACTACTTCTTGCGTCTTGGTATAAGGATTTTACGGCTTTAATTATTTCGGTGCTTACATTACTCTGTTGTAGTGTTTCCCACAATCTCATTAGGGGCACGCTGTCGTAGGCCTTTTTTTAAATCAACAAACAAGACATGGACTTCCTGATCAAATGCGGTTTTCTTTTCTAGGATTTGTGTCAGCGAGAAGAGATGGTCTATTGTGGATCTTCCTGCTCTAAAGCCTGCCTGTTCTTCAGCTTCTACATCCGCGTATTCCGTTTCTATACTATTTTTAAGTATTTTTCCGTATATTCTGCTAATAGATCCTGTAACCGTTATTCCCCTATAGTTATCGCAATTATTTTTGTCTCCTTTCTTATGAATTGTTGATATGTATGATATTTTCCATTCCTCAGGTACTTCTGATGTGTTAATGCATCTTTGGAATAAGTTCCTCAAAGCGCTAAATAGCTTTTCAGTTCCGTATTTTACTATCTCTCCTGGGATGTTTCCTGGTCCTGGAGCTCTACCATTTTTTAGCGTTTTACATACTTCTTTAACTTCTGATGTTGTTATCCTTATTGGGGATCCTCGTATAACTATATTTGGGTTTCTATGTTTGGTACTTTTGAACTCTGGTCTATCTTCTGTTAGCATATTTGTAAAATATTGGTTCCATTTTTCTGGTGTTATTGGTGAGAAGATTTCTCTTTTCCGTTCTGTTCTTAAACCTTTATTTTGGCATTCTAAAAGTTGTCTCAAAAGTCTCATAAAATCTCGTATCCGCGTCTTAAGATATTCAAGGTCAAAGGTTACAAAAATCGGTTTTTCGCAAATATCTCGCTTCCTATGGTTTCAATGATATTTGGATCTATTACGAAAATTATAGAGCATAAGATTCTCTACAAATTTTGTTCTAAACATTTTTTTATACGCTTAACCGTTTTTGAGATAGAGCTCGGAAAGCGCGCAGCGCTCAGCCATACATAGCATAATGCAAGGTCAACCGTGAGTCCCGGTAAATAATACATCGTATAAAGTTGATTATTCACTAAAAAATCCATAATTATGAATAATTTGCATTATTTATTAATTAATACGTTATATTTAATAATATTTTTCATTTATCAAATATATTCGTTTAATATTACTTACCTACTTCGTGTAATTAAAAAATTGTTAAGTGAAATATTTTAAGTATATTTTAATTATATTCTAGTATATCTTAATTATTCTTTAATTAGAAAAAGAATTAAGTACTCTTTCTTTAAAATGTGTAAACTCTTAAATACTTATATTACTATTAAGATTATACCTACAGTATTACTATACGAAGCTGCAAATGCCAAGCTAGACAAAACATCTAATAGTCTTTTAGATCCATATCTTTTATGAAGAAATACAGAAAGGCCTAATAGTAGCTGTGATGAAAATGATCGTTCTCGCATCGAAGCTATTATTGCATGACTTATTGATGTGCATTTCGTTTTTAAATGATCTGTTTTTCCTTTTCTATTTTTTATTATGACTTCTTGTAAAAAATGCAATAAAGTGTTTGGTATTTCTTCATTAATATCATCTAACATTTTACTCGGAGGTGGATAAGACTTGGTTTCGACTACAGTTGATCAAATATCTTCCCTAACACTAGCTGCTGCAACTTCTACAATCCGTAACCGTTCTTCTTCGGGATCCTTTTTTTTTATTGTCGTACCAAGCTTTTAAGAATATATTAGCTTGTGTATCACGAAAAGATAAGTTAGTGAATGATTCTGCCTTTCTCGTAATTATTATGTCAGTTAAATATTTTTGTTGGTTTCTAGAGCGTTTTACATACTTCGTGTAATTCTGGTAAGTATGTACCAGATGATAATCTTATCATCTGGTACATACTCCGTAAGGACATCTTTAAGCTCTTTGTGTGACTTGATAATCATCGCGAGGCTTCTTATCAGTAGATGGTACTCGACTTAAGAAATTTGTATGGCAAATGGTATGGTACTTTAATTCAGCATCGATCAAGTCATACTCATAAAGTATACGATCTTTTACTAATTCTCCTAAGGAATCGATTCGTTCTTCTTCTTTTTTGATGACATAGTCTTTGAATTCAAGAGTACTTATTTTACTAATCGTGCGTCTGTACTTCTCTTTTTTTTTTTCGTCTCTCCTGCTTCATCAGCTGCTTGGCCACAAAATAAGTATAGTTTTTTGAAATCAAACACTTCATTTCTTTTTTTACGAGGTGCACTTGATGATGGTGAAGGTTCACCTTCTTCTAGACGTCGCACAGTGTGTCGACTAGTACAAGTTAGCTGGGCAAAATTATTTTTTCACTTATTTCAATTGTTTATGTATATTCTAGGCATATTAAGTTATTTTAAGAAAAAATTCATCGCGTTGGTTTTTTTTATGGGCGTGGCTAATTTTTTCCCCTAAATTAGTCAGCTACGCAGACATATTTAACGATAACTCGGGAACAACTTGTCAGATTTTTATAAATAAGACATTAAAAAATGCGTATCAAAATTTTATTAAAGTTGATTGAATATTATTTTATTCTATCTTTTATCGTTTTGGAGTTATTTAGAAATTAATGAAGAGAAAAAAATTTTTTCGTGTAAAATTCATTATTTTTTTCGGTAAAAAAGAGCAATAACAAAAGAAAAAACAAAATATTATACATTTTTCTAACAGCTGCGTATCTGGAAAATAAAATAAGGTATTAATCATGAAAATCGGTTAATAAATGTGGGTTTTATTCACAATTTACCGCAGGTACTCAATATCGATAAAATTTGTGTAATACAGCCACCCTTGCATATCGCGGTAGGATTGCATCAGCTTAGCAGGTATATAACGGAACTAAAGGGCAAGTGTATTTTGTATGGTTATTAGAATTAAAAATTATAATACAGTGTCTTTCATTTAGCTGTATTTCGCTTACCTGTATTTTTTGTCCAGCTGCACAAAACATTATATAACAAAAACAAAAAATATTCTGCGTATGTGCACGAATTTTTCTGCAAACTTGAATGTGCAACTAAATGAAAGACACTGTATTATTATTTTTAATAATAACCAGATGAAAAATCATTTATTGCATTTGTCAATTAAAAATAAAATAATTAATCCATATTACTTAGTTTTATTGACACAAAAAGGATAAACTCAAATAATACCTGCCTTTCAGGTAGGTAACTTGTGCATTATACATACATAAGTAGTTGGTATTTTAAAATGTTTTTGTTTTTTTTTTTTAGGGTACATATTTCTTGCTGTTCGGTTCAAAAAAAAATTGTTTTTGAAAATTCCAGTCAAAAATTGTTTTTGTTTAATTTTAAAATAAATGTTATAAATGCTCTGTAATAAATTTAGCATAATGTCACTGACTGTAATTATATGTAAAATAAAAATACTCATTTATTGATAAAGAAAAATGTACAAGTCAAGGTTTACATGCTTAGTACAAGCACTACATAACTAAAATAGTAGCTGAACCTAATAATAATCATCAGAGTCTTTTACTGTATAATCGTCATCATTTTGTGGCATTGTGCGACAATATGATGACGATTCCAATCTTGACTCTTCTATGCTAGGGCTTACAATTAACTTTAATACATCTGTACATATTTTTTTCCGGCTTTTTTTTGGGAATCTCTCGAAGGCTATTGATCAAAGGATCAGATGTTATAATTAACATGCACAGTAAGTCTCTATTCGTGGCAACACGCGAGCACTTGCGGGTGTTGTACTCCCTAAATCTGCGGCAATCTTTGTTCCGTGCTTCTTGAGCCTCTTCGGAAAGCTGCCCAATTGGAAGCAATGCCGCTTTGATGACTTCTGTGCTGTGAATTAATATTTTATGCACAGTAGCAGGCATACAGTACCACGAATAGAGACTAAGATAATGTTTTCTGGTTTCAAGACAAAATTTTTTGAATTCAACTAAGTTTATCTCGAATCCAGAAGACAATGTTCTCAAAATAACATCAAACTTTTTTATAATTGTAACATCCAACCCTGTGATCTGAGCACTCGTCTCAGCATTCTTAAAAAAGCGACGGACTGTATTTCCATCATTTGAAGAACCAAATCCTGGCTTTGGTTTATCTACAATGAGTCCCATCTCGTTCTTAAATTTCAATTTGATTTCCTCGGAACGAACCTTGATATCTGCTTTGTCTTTGTTGCTTCTAGCCTGCCATTTCTTAATATTCAACTTGTAACTGATATGTAAAAGACATTCAAAGCAACGAATCCAAGCATGAAGTGTAGATAAACCTAAGCCAAAATGTTCTTGATTGCTGTTAAACATCGCGGGGTCATCGTTCATCGTCTTGGGGGTGGCGCCACAGATGAAACACTTTTGGAATGAACTAGTTTCCGTTAAGGCGTTACACACCTTTCCGTCTGTCATTGTCAACAAAAGTTCGTGTTTTACAGAGATTTGAGAATCACCAAAGTTGATAAGTGTTGGAAGAAGAGCATTAACTTCTTCCAACAATCTATTTATCTCCACTAACGTGAAGTCGTTCGTTTCTTTGGCAAATATAAATTTGATTGGGCGACAATAAAAAGTTGATGAAGGCCGAGGATTTTGCCAAATAATTTTGGACCCATCATATAACTTAAGGGGAACTAAAGAAAATGCGAAAAGAAACTCGTCCGTATATTCAGTGTTCTCAAATCTCTGTTTGTATGTGCTGTGCCCAGAACTTCCATCACATCCCCATTTACTAACAAGTGTAAACGATGAACTTGTTGGGAGCACACTGCTGATAACTTCATTCTGTGCTAATACTAGACGTTCCACTGTTATATTTAATAAGGCTTGCAAATTTATTTCAGCACGAGTTTCTGTTATAGCAATGTGCTCCTCTGCAGGGTAACAGGCCTGTTTGGACTTTTTTAAACTAAAATATGACGGAAACGCATTATGCCCCGCCTTCATGGACCACTTCCTAGTTTGTTTGTAAGAATGCGTTGTTGACTTAGAATCTATATAGTAAGCTAAAGCTTCGTCACTACTTAATTGCCTAGGATTACCGGAACTGGTATTTTTAGCCTTAATAATATTATCTGGGCTCTCACTAATGTCTCTAATCACATTGGCAATTTTCCTTTGCCCTACTGAACGCACAGCAATTTCGGCAGCAGTCACCAATTCACTGACACTTCGGGATTCTACGAGATCCACGACGCGACGTTTCTTCGTTTTAAACGACGATTCCTCGAAATCTTTGCGAGATCTTCCTGCAGGAGTCACATTCTCACTTGATGTTGAAGGTTGTGGCGCAAAAGAACTCGCAGTAAACTGTATGTCTGCTTCAGCCAACCAATTCTTATTTTTAATTAAAAAACGCTCCTTCGACTTTCCTGAAGCCAACCATTTGGCACCAAACTTATTAGACAAGTTGGATATCTTCAACTTTATTTCTTTTTGGCTGCTTTCAGTAATGTCACCAAAGTGAAATTTTGAAGAAAGAAAGTCATATACACGCGAGTTTTTTTCATTCTTCGTGTGTTTCAACCACTCCTCAAAAAAGGCTACCTTTGAAATAAAGTAAACGTGTTCTGGAAAAAAAGAAAAAAAAACATGTTGCACTGAAGTGTGCTAAACAATATGTGTATTTTTACGAAGAATAAAGTTATTTCTGTATAATATCTAAAAACTAGCCCGGAAAGAGGTGAATGTCTGTATATTCTGAACTTTCAAAGTTTTTTTTTTAAAAACACGCTAAAATATATAGGCTATTTAAAAAAAATACTAAAAATTCAAATTAATAGATTCTGATTAAAAAAATACATTAAAAAATAGTACTTACCCTCAGTATTAATATTCATCACAAAAACTTTCACAATATTACAATATGTCACTATAAGATGTGCACGAAAGTGTCGCTAAATTGCAACTGATTAATTGAAAGAGCTGCATTAAACTCATTACCTGACTTCTGACGCTTATGACTTGCCACTTGCAAATTTGATAAACAACCTTTTTTTCGGAATTCGGGGTTTGGTGGTGTTGTTTACGTTTTGCAAATAAGATTTCCTGGAAATCATAACATGAATTTTGTCCACCTAGCATGTTCTACGCGACACACTGTGCGTTGTTTCGATGCTGCAATAGAATTTTTACTGATATACACTTTTCGACACTCAACATGCACATTCACAGAGGTTAAGGTATTTAAATAGTTAATGTGACCGTCATCTCTTTCAATACTTGCAGTTTTTAAAGTTTGTAAGCCGCGCACTACATTAACAGAATCACCTTCTGAAAGTGACTTATTACATATAAAATACAAATCAGTCATAACTGATTGTACGTCCATCGCTGCCAAGATACAATTTAAAACTAACGAATAAACTTGGTTAGTAGAAAGTGGTCCCTTGAAAAAGAAATCGGTCTTAACTATACAATGGATCATCTGTCCTAACTGACTATAAATAGAAAAGGTCGTTTTATATGGGTCCGTATTCCCAGGTATAATCTTAATAGTGATATAAGTATTTAAGAGTTTACACATTTTAAAGAAAAAGTACTTAATTCTTTTTTTACTTAAAATAAAATTAAGATATATTAGAATATAATTAAAATATACTTAAAGTATTTCACTTAACAATTTTTTTATTACACGAAGTAGGTAAGTATTATTAAACGAATACATTTGATAAATGAAAAATATTATTAAATATAATGTATTAATTAATAAATAATGCAAATTATTCTTAATTATGAATTTTTTAGTAATTAATTAACTTTATACGACGTATTATTTACCTCAACTCACGCTTGACCTTGCATTATGCTATGTATGACTAAGCGGTTAAGCGTATAAAAAAATGTTTAAAACAAAATTTGTAGAAAATTTTATGCTCTACAATTTCTATAATAGATGTAAATGTCATTGAAACCATAGGAAGCGAGATATTTGCGAAAAACTGATTTTTGTGACCTTTGACCTTGAATATCTTAAGACGCGGACCCGAGATTTTATGAGACTTTTGAGACAACTTTTAGAATACCAAAGTAAAAGTTTATACAAGTTTACAGCTTATTATCTCTCATCGCGAGGTGAAACCCCTAATGTGACTGGACCATTTTTCTTTTTTAACCAGAACCATCTTATTCCTTCATTTTATTAAATGTGAAAATAGATTGTTTTCTTCTCCTCCCCCCACGAAGCTAGTTCTACCGTTTGGCGGCCCGTGGTTCGGTGGTATGGTAACTTGCTTACGCGCAAAAGCGCGAGTATACCATATTTATTAGTTAGTAGTTGTTTGCTGAAATGCAATAACATCTATGGCAGCACTACCGCGTTGTCTTAAGGGTGCTACGAGTTACAAAAATGTATGCTTCGGCACTTGGACAACGTTGACGAGTATTACATCCTAGCTGATATCCTGTAAGTTATATAAAAAAAGGTAAAATTCCTATTCAGGCGGGTCAACAATAAAAAAATATATTTTGGGGCTAACCCTGTGATGCTCCTGATTACATTTCACACGCATTAGTACGATCATACATGTAAAGGGGGATGCTTGTCCGACTGGCCGTTATGGTATTGAATTGTATGGAGTCTGGTCTTTTGGGTGTCGGTGAATTAGACACGTTATGCCAGCGGATTATCTTGACAGAAGAGAGAACTGTTAAAAGGTTTTCTTTTATTTACTGCTTTATTATGCTTTATAAAATTTCACAAATGATAACATATTGAGAATTGTCCTCAGTTAGAAATATGTATGATAGTATTGTTACTAAAGGTTTCTGATTCTTTTGAAATTGTTCGGCGAATTCTTGTTGCTTTAGGTACTGTTATAACTAGACAAACCCACAGTGCTGCTGTTATTACATGAAGCTTTTTTTTTAATACCACTGGGAGGATTTTTTTGTGACTATGTGGTTTTAACTCCTTGCTTGTCAAGTTTTTGGGATGACTATAGTTTGTTTGGTGACTGAATTGATTTTGGTTAAAGGATTGTCTGATTCGGTATTTTTGTGACTTGGTATTATTTACCTTTGTATTTTTTGTTTTTTGTGGAGTTTAGTTTGGTAAGGTCATCGAGTCCTTCTGTTTTTATGTCTTCTCCGACATTTTGTGTTTGTTCTTGGAATTTCTTCCCGGGTGTGTTGTTTTGGTTAATGAATTACATTATTGGTAGATCATTTTTCTCCAACTCATTTCTGTACAAAAAAATCCAACGTTTATGCAGTACTAACAGAGGGCTAACGAGAAGTTTTTTATTTTTTATTTTTAGATATAAATAAACTTATCTTACCTGAAGATTTTTGATACCACTGCTTTTACCACGTGTTTACATATTTTTTCTTTAGCCCCAGATATATATATATATATATATATATATATATATATATATATATATATATATATATATATATATATATATATATATATATATACAGTCGATACTGTTTATAGTGAATCTCTATATAGTGAAACTCTTTATAGTGCAATTTTTTCGATACCTAGAACATTTTAATGAAATTTCATGTAAAAAGCCCTGCATATAGTGAATCTGTAAAAATAGTAACACTCCATATAATAAAATTTTTACCGGAATTTTATGTATAAATTTTTATGCATTTATTGAGATCTTGGCCATTTCGGGTTTCCCATTTTTATCTAACATTAGCATGAATTCCATTTTTATGACGCATTCTCTTGAAAAGGTTCTTAATGCGTTTATAACGCCTAATGGTTGGCAATAAATCAGGTAGATTTCTGTTAGAAACCCGGGGAATAACCCATTTTATAGAAACCCGGGAAAAAACCCATTTTATATTTGAGGCCTAGTAATTCGCAAATTCAGGTTCAGTTTCTTTTTGTTTAAGAATCAAGTAAGATGTCCAAGCAAGTGTGTTTAAGTTTAGCTGAGAAAATTAAAGTTTTGGAGGAAGTTGATAAAGGCTGCAAAAAAATTGATGTTGCTGCAAAATTTGGTGTTTCACCAAGTTGCGTCTCTCTGATAATAAAAAGTCACGACAGTATCATGAAGAAACCTAGTATTCCAAGCAGTCGAAAACGAGTACGGGTGAGTACTTACGAGGATGTAAATGAAGCAGTTTTACGATGGTTTCAAGTGGCCCGTACGCATCAAAACGTACCAATACCGGGAAATTTAATAAAGCAAAAGGCTCTACAATTTGCTAAAGAATTTAACTGCGTTAATTTTCAAGCTAGTGAAGGGTGGTTGAATGCCTGGAAGACTCGCAATTCAATTGTTTTCAAGACGGTGTCTGGCGAGAGTGCAAGCGTTAGTCAGGAGGACTGTGACATTTGGACTGAAACTGTTTTAAAAAGTGCATTGAAAAAAGTACGAGCCAAAAAACGTTTTCAATTGTGATGAAACCGGTTCTAAATGTTTGCCAAATAAAACTTTTGCTTTTAAAAGTGATAAATGTTTTGGTGTTAAAACAAGTAAAGAAATGGTGACACTTATGGTTGGAACAAACATGGATTGCTCAGAAAAAAACTGAAATTACTGCTCATAGGTAAAAGCAAAAATCCCCGTTGTTTAAAAGGAGTTAAATCTCTGGAGTTAGATTACGCCAATAATAAAAAGGCATGGATGACTTCTGAGATTTTCGAAAGATGGATCAAAGAACTGGACACGAAAATGAAAAGCCAAAAGCGAAAGATTGTGATCTTTATAGACAATTGTCCTGCACATTCAGTTACTGTAAGTAAAAAATTAAGGAATATTGAATTGATCTTTTTTCCACCAAAACATGACCTCCAAATTGCAACCTATGAACCAGGGTATTATAAAAAATATAAAACATCATTACCGAAACAGAATTGTTCACAAAATTGTTAATGCGATTGATAACAACCTTCCAGTCCAAAAATTGATTACCCTTAAACAGTGTATAACCGAAGTCGCTAAAGTATGGAGTGAAAATGTTTCTCAGAAAACTATCAAAAACTGCTTTTCTAAAGCAGGTTTTACTGAAAAAATTGACGAATGGGAAGAAGAAGACGAAATGGATCTCGCTACCTTAAAAAGGCAATGGGGTATTCTACAAATAACTGCTACCGTCGACGCAGATTTTTTACTTGAAGATTTCTTAGAAATCGACAATGATGTTGGCACGACAGATTTCCCAACTGACCAAGACATAATTGACGATATAAAAAGTATAGAAGATCACGAAGAAGAAACTGAAACCGGGGAATGTCCTGCTAAATTTAGTAAAAATGAAATAAGAAATGCATTTGACATTGTGCGAACTACTCTCAGGGGCCAGGAAAGTGTACCTGATCAAATCTTTATGCATTTGAATAAATGCGAGAATTTTGTTGAGCAACAATTATTTTTCAAAAGTAATGTTCAAAAGAAAATAACTGATTATTTTTCCTAGTACGTATGTACGTAGTATGTACATATGTATTAACAGATTTAGTATTATTCTTTTTATTTCGTATGTAGTACATACATACATAAAGTACGTACGTTATATTTTTACACGTGCGTCATAGTTTTCAGGCAATATCCCAGACGACTATTATATTTTTTGTCTCTTTTTACCAATACCTACGATTTATTGGTGAAAAGAGACAAATAATATAATAATCGTCTGTTATATGGCCTGAAAACTATGACGCACGGGTAAAGATATAACGTACGGACTTTATGTAACATATGTATTTAGCCCTGTACATGCTATGTACTATTTAAACTTTCAAATGTTTAATAAAATCTTTTCTAATAATTCAATTTTGCAGTTTTTTTTTTTTGTTGCTTGTACTTTATAAAATACAAGTAAATGATTACCAATATAAAATACATACATAACAATATATACGGATTTTTTCTTTATGTAGTGAAAAACTTTCTATAGTGAAATTTCGGTCAACATTTTGGTCTTTCACTATATAGAGTGTCGACTGTATTTATATATATATATATATATATATATATATATATATATATATATATATATATATATATATATGGTATATATATATATATATATATATATATATATATATATATATATATATATATGTATATGGTATATATATATATATATATATATATATATATATATATATAAATATATATATATATATATATATATATATTTACTACCTAAATATTTGTGTAATTATAAATTAATACATAAAATAAAATTACATCTCCGTACAAGAGCGACTCGCCACTCGGTTACAGAAATATACTTAAAAGTATATTACAAAAACCTCCACCATAAGTTAAGGAACATAGTTTTTCTTTATACCATATAAATTATCAAACGTAATGCACTCGAGATACGAGGATGGTTTGAAAAGTTCGCGGCCTCACCAAAAAATAATCATAATATTTGGTATTAGTACCCTCAATAAGTTCATACTTTCTTTGGTTGTCACAGTGTAAAATTGTGTTGCTGTAGAATTTGTGGTTTTTAGGTTAGAACGAGTTTAGTGAGACCAAGTGCAGCGTTTTTGGGAAAATGGAAAAAAAATTGAACAACGTGCGGTTATCGAGTACTTGTTTCAAAAAAGACAAACACCAAAGGAGATCCACGATGGTGTGAAAACAACAGTATCTCTGCTCCGTCATATACCACTGCGAAAAAATGAGTTGCAGAATTTAAACGTGGACGAGAGACCCTCGCTCCGGCCGACCCACGACGTCTGCGACTAAAGAAAACATCGGAAAACTGTGTGATCTCATATTGGAAGACCGTAAATTAACTATCAGGGAGATTGCAGACACTATAGGCATCTCGTATGATCGAACACAAAACATTATTGCCAACGAACTCGGATTTCCTAAGGTTTCTGCTAGGTGGGTCCTTAGATTGCTTTCAGTTGAACAAAAACAAATTCGACTCACGATTTCTCGCGACTGTTTGGAGATGTTTGAGGCTGATCCAATCCAAGTAGTGGAAAAAAAATCTGGCGAACCGACCCCAAATAAAGCGAACGCAATTCTGTCGGCTAGAAAAGTGATGGCGTCAGTTTTTTGGGATACTAAAGGTATTATTATGGTGGACTACCTTCCGAAAGGAGAAACGATAAACTCGACTTACTATTGCACCCTTTTGCGTCGTTTACGTCAAGAAATTAAAGAGAACGCTCAGGATTACTCAGAAAGAAAGTATTGTTCCATCAGGACAACGCCCATGTTCACACGTATGTTGAGTCTCTGGCTCAAATTCGTGATTGTGGTTTCGAATTGCTGCCTCACCCGGCTTATTCTCCTGATTTGGCACCTTCGGACTTTCATCTGTTTCCAAACCTAAAAAAAACCTCGGTGGCCAGAAATTTTCATCAAATAAAGAAGTCAAAGCTGCAGTTAACCAGTATTTTGAAGACCTTGAGGAATCGTTTTTTGAAATACGAGGCTGGTTTGAAAAGTCCGTGCAAAAATAAAACCTACTTATGTGTTTGGGGTAAACCTTTTTTATTTTTCGACGTAGTCTCCTTTTAGGCTTATACACTTCGTCCAAAGATGTTCTAGTTTGTTGATCCCTTCCGAATAATAGGATTTGTCCAAGTCAGCAAAATATCCAATAGTGTCTGCAATCACCTCCTCGTTTGAATAAAATCTTTGTCCCGCCAGCCATTTCTTCAAATTGGGGAACAAATAGTAGTCCGAGGGAGCCAAGTCTGGAGAATAGGGGGGATGTGAAACGAGTTGGAATCATATTTCCATTAATTTTGCTACCACAAACTTCTGAGGTGTGTGCTGGTGCGTTGTCGTGATGGAAAAGGACTTTCTTGTGGGCCATTCGCGGGCGTTTTTCTTGCAGCTCGGTTTTCAAACGGTCCAATAACGATGAATAATATTCACCTGTAATAGTTTTAACCCCTTTTCCAGATAGTCGATGAGGATTATCCCTTGCGAATCCCAAAAGACAGTCGCCATAACCTTTCCGGCCGAAGGAACGGTCTTCGCCTTTTTTGGTGCAGATTCCCCCTTGGTAACCCATTGTTTAGATTGTTGTTTGGTCTCAGGAGTATAGTAATGTATCCATGTTTCATCCGTAGTGACGAAACGACCCTTAAAGTCCTCCGGATTCTTCTGGAACAGCTGCAAACCATCCTTGCAACACTTCACACGATTCCGTTTTTGGTCAAGCGTGAGCAATCGCGGCACCCATCTTGCGGATAACTTTCTCATGTCCAATTGTTTATGCAAAATATTATGTACCCGTTCAGTCGAGATGCCCACAGCACTAGCAATCTCACGCACCTTAACTCTTCTGTCATCTATCACCATATCATGGATTTGATCAATGATTTCTGGAGTCGTAACCTCCACAGGCCGTCCAGAACGTTCAGCGTCACTTGTGCCCATATGGCCAGTCCGAAAATTTTGAAACCACTTATAAACTGTTCTAATCGAAGGTGCAGAGTCACCACAATGTTTATCAAGCTTCTCTTTAGTCTCCTGAGGCGTTTTGCCTTTCATAAAGTAATGTTTAATCACCACACGAAATTCTTTTTCGTCCATTTCTTGAAAATCACTCGATTTCCTTGATTCACACGAATGCCAAACACAAAGAAATAGACCAATATGGCTGAAACTTGGTGTGCGTTCATTCAAGAGATGCTACTAACTAAACATGACCTCGATACGCGCCGGTGGTGCCATCTCTCGGACTTTGCACGGACTTTTCAAACCAGCCTCGTAGGTGTGGAAGCTTTGAAAAGCAGGTGAAAAAAGTGCATAGAGCTAGGTGGAGATTACATTAAAAAATAAAAATATTTTTGTATGTATTTTATTTTGTTTTCTTGACTAGGTCGGGAACTTTTCAATCCAGCCTCGTAATTTTCGTTCAATCTAACACTTTATGAAGAATACCCCAAAATTTTTTCAAAATTTTTTGATCAATACTTTTTGTATTAAGGGGATATTTTTTACAATTTTTTAAAAATAATACAAAGAAAAGTGTGCGAAAGTCATTATATATATTTTCACAAGCTTTCATTTGACAGCCCACTCGATGACCTGGTAATTTTTTTTTTCATCTCGGAATTCACTCCCCAAAACTAACCGCTTAAGTCAAAATTTAACTTTCAAAACTCTACGGCTCTAATGGAGCCATCCTATTTTTGTGCCAAATTTCAACTTTCTATGACAAATAGTTTCGGAGAAAATCGTGTGTGACAGACGGACAGACACAGAAGTGAAAATAAATTAAAGTTTTGTTAAAATCCCTTTAATTACTACCTCTAAATAATTAATTGCGAAAAGAATGAAAATGCTCAAATAATATAGCAGCAGTGAAACGGCTTAATCTGGTTCTTTTTTAGTAATTGTCTCTGTAATTGCTAGATGGCGTCAGGAAAAGATTAAAGCATTGTCTCGGTATTCCACGGAGGAAAATTAATGGGTAACAATTTTGGCTCGTTTGTTCTTGTAAATAAAAGTAGACTTATGTTGTATTTTCTGTTCATTGTGCGTGACCGTCGTGATTTATTATAATTAATAATATCGCCATTGCATATACGGAGTTATTAATTGTGGTTTTCGCTGTTCGTTTTAACGATACCAGTTGTTTTATTGTTTCAGATTTTCTTGCTAATTTTAGTTCACTGAATTTTAAAATACTCTAATAAAAAGTGTAATAATAACGAATCAAATCTACTTAATTACGAACAAAAAAAATTGATAAAGAGATTTGCCCTTGCAAACACGTAGTTCTAAAATAAACACTACCAGTTGGTATATATATATATATATATATATATATATATATATATATATATATATATATATAAATATATATATATATATATATATATATATATATATATATATATATATATATATATATATATATATATATATGTATATATATATATATATATGTATATATATATATATATATATATATATATATATATGTATATATATATATATATATATATATATATATATATATATATACGAGGCTGGTTTGAAAAGTCCGTGCAAAGTCCGAGAGATGGCACCACCGGCGCGTATCGAGCTCATGTTTAGTTAGTAGCATCTCTTGAATGAACGCACACCAAGTTTCAGCCATATTGGTCTATTTCTTTGTGTTTGGCATTCGTGTGAATCAAGGAAGTCGAGTGATTTTGAAGAAATGGACGAAAAAGAATTTCGTGTGGTGATTAAACATTACTTTATGGAAGGCAAAACGCCTGAGGAGACTAAAGAGAAGCTTGATAAACATTATGGTGACTCTGCACCTTCGATTAGAACAGTTTATAAGTGGTTTCGAAATTTTCGGAGTGTTGCAAGGATGGTTTGCAGCTGTTCCAGAAGAATCCGGAGGACTTTAAGCATCGTTTTCGTCACTGTGGATGAAACACGATACATTACTATACTCCTGAGACCAAACAACAATCTAAACAATGGGTTACCAAGAGGGAATCTGCTCCAAAAAAGGCGAAGACCGTTCCCTCGGCCGGAAAGGTTATGGCGACTGTCTTTTGGGATTCGCAAGGGATAATCCACATCGACTATCTGGAAAAGGGTAAAAAATATTACAGGTGAATATTGTTCATCGTTATTGGACCGTTTGAAAACCGAGCTGCAAGAAAAACGCCAGCGATTGGCCCACAAGAAAGTCCTTTTCCATCACGACAACGCACCAGTACACACCTCAGCAGTTGTGGTCGCAAAATTAATGGAAATAGGATTCCAACTCGTTTCACATCCTTTTATTCTCCAGACTTGGCTCCCTCGGACTACTATTTGTTCCCCAATTTGAAGAAATGGCTGGCGGGACAAAGATTTTATTCAAACGAGGAGGTGATTGCAGACACTAATGGATATTTTGCAGACTTGGACAAATCCTATTATTCGGAAGGGACCAACAAACTAGAACATCGTTGGACGAAGTGTATAAGCCTAAAATGAGACTATGTCGAAAAATAAAAAAGGTTTACCCCAAACACATAAGTAGTTTTTATTTTTGCACGGACTTTTCAAACCAGCCTCGTATATATATATATATATATATATATATATATATATATATATATATATATATATATATAAATATATATATAAAGGGTGATTCATTTAGAGGTACTTTTTTTTAAATAAAAAAAATGAATAAAAACAATTTTATTTTATAATCTTTATTATCATATAAAAGAACCATTCTTTACAATTATTTCTTAAAGATAATTTCTTTCAAATGTTGTCCGCGACTACGGTTAACAACGTCCATTCTGAAGTTCCAATTTTCAATGACGCGTGTGAGTATTTCGAGTGGTATTTGGCCAATGACTCGAGTAATATTGGCCTCCAATGCCTCAATTGTAGCTGACTTATCCATGTAGACTTTGGACTTTACATAGCCCCAAAGGAAAAAGTCAAGAGGTGTGATGTCACATGATCTAGCCGGCCAATTCACTGGTCCAAAGCGTGAAATGATCTGTTCGCCGAATTTCTCTCGCAGTAAAGCCATGGTTTCACGGGCTGTATGGCAAGTGGCGCCATCTTGTTGGAACCAAATTTCGTCGAGACCACGGGCTTCAATTTCTGGCATCAAATAGTCTGTTATCATGGCGCGATAACGGTCACCATTCACAGTAACATTCCGACCGGCCTCTGTTTTGAAGAAATATGGACCGATTATTCCACCGGCCCATAAACCACCACCAAACAGTTGTTTTTTCTGGATTTAATGGCAGCTCTTGAACCTCTCCAGGTTGTTTATCACCCCAAATACGGGCATTTTGTTTATTCACGAACCCATTAAGCCAAAAATGGGCCTCGTCGGTGAACAAAATTTTTCTCGAAAACAGTGGATCTTCTGCAAGCTTGTCAAGAGCCCAACGACTAAAACGGAAACGATTCGGAAGGTCGGTCGGCTTCAGTTGTTGCACTAGTTGAATTTTGTAAGTTTTAAAGAAAGATCCTTACGTAAAATACGCCAAGTTGTTGAATATGACAGGCCAAGCTGTTGAGAACGGCGACGAATCGACACTTCACGGTCTTCGCGTACACTCTCCGCTACCACCCCTATATTTTCTTCACTACGTGCTGGATGTGGTCTATTCGGTCGAGCATTATCAAATAATGAAAATTGGGTCTCAAACTTATTGATGGTAGAGCGAATTGTGCGTTCGGTAGGCCGATTATGTGGCCCATAAGTTGCTCTAAGCGCCCAATACACATTCCTCGTAGAACGCCCATTTTCGTAATAAAGTTGAACAATTTGTAGCCGCTGTGCCGGGCTAAGTCTTTCCATTATGAATTGTCAAACACTACTGAACAGGAATGCCACTTCAGTTGACACGACGCATGCGCAATCTGCAATTAAATCCCCATCACAAAAAGTACCTCTAAATGAATCACCCTTTATATATATGTATATATATATATATATATATATATATATATATATATATATATATATATATATATATATATATATGAGGCATTATTTGTCAAGCGGGACACCCTTCTCTCCATTACAGATTTTAAGATGGGAGGATCTGTAGGGGCTCAAAATTTTCGTCAAGACGTGTACTTTAAAATTCCGTTTGGCGATTTTTGAAAGTCAATATGGGCGGCGCAACATGGCGGCCATAATCAACTAAAAGGTGACTTTTTCACAAAAAAAAAGTTGCTTAAATTTATGATAAAGTGTAAAATGGAAAAACCAGTTGTTTTTTCATATTTTGAGTGTGCCGATTATAAATTCAATTACAAAAATGCAATTTGACATCTGTAAACTGCCAAATCCACTATCAAAACACCCAAAATAACACCAAACCCGAGTTTTACGTTGAATACGGAGTTTACCGAGAATTATTGTATTTTCGGGTTACTGATTACAAATATGATCTGAGAATTACAAAATTGACAACTATCAACTGCCAAATCCACTGTCAAAACTGACATAATAACTTGAAAACCGGGTTTTACGTTTAATACCGATTTTATTCACAATTATCATGTTTTTGAGGTCATTTATTATAAATTGATTGTAATTTGACAAAATAAAAAAATTGACAGCTACCTACTGCCAAGTCAACTGCCGAAACTGACAAAGTAATAAAAGAAGCGGGGTCTAAGTTGAATACGAATTTTACTCCCCAAATATCATGTTTTCGGGGCCACTGTTTACGAATATGATGTCAAAATTACAAACTTGACAGCTAACAATTGCCAAATCAATGGTGAATACTACCAAAATCACATTGGCAACGAGTTAAATATGGATTTTACTGCAAGTTATTTGGTTGTCTTTGTCTATAACGTGGTAAAGCCAATATTGTGAGTATGACATAGGAATTACAAAAACTGACAGCTGCCAACTGTCAAATGTACTGTCAAAACTGTCACAATAACTTAAAAGCTGACGTTTTCATTAATTACGAATTTCACTGTCGATTAATTTTTTTTTGCAAGGAGGCCGATTTCGAAGTACAGGATAAACTTGCTAAAATCACATCCAAACTAACTATTGGAAAATGAAGCTTAAATACTGCTAATTTTGATGTAAAGTTTCCTATCTAAATATTTCAAATATGCCAGAATAAATAATTCAACTTAAACTCTTTTAAATGTTCCAAAAAGTAAAACCCGGTTTTTAAGTTATTATGTCAGTTTTGACAGTTGATTTGGCAGTTGGTAGCTGTCGATTTTTTTATTTTGTCAAATTACAATCAATTTATAATAAATGACCTCAAAAACATGATAATTGTGAATAAAATCGGTATTAAACGTAAAACCCGGTTTTCAAGTTATTATGTCAGTTTTCACAGTGGATTTGGCAGTTGGTAGCTATCAATTTCGTAATTCTCAGATCATATTCGTAATCAGTAAACCAAAAATATAATAATATCGGTAAACTCCGTATTTAACGTAAAACACGGGTTTGATGTTATTTTGGGTGTTTTGACAGTGGGTTTGGCAGTTTACAGATGTCAAATTGCATTTTTGTAATTGAATTTATAATCGGCACACCCAAAATATAAAAAAACAACTGGTTTTTCCATTTTACACTTTAAACTAAATGTTTATCATAAATTTAAGCAATTTTTTTTTGTTAAAAGTCACCTTTTGGTTGATTACGGCCGCCATGTTGCGACGCCATATTGAATTTCAAAAATCGCCAAACGGAATTTTAAAGTACACGTCTTGACGAAAATTTTGAGCCCCTACAGATCCTCCCATCTTAAAATCTGTAATGGAGAGAAGGGTGTCCCGCTTGACAAATAATGCCTCATATATATATATATATATATATATATATATATATATATATATATATATATATATATATATATATACACACACACACACACGGTGTTATTAAAATATAATTTTAGATGCTTTTATTTTTTAAAACTCTGAAACAAAATTATAGGAAAAAATGTTGTCCATTTGGAAGAATAGGGTGCTAGAAAAGACGTGGATGGTGGTAGGCGCCTGTATAATATTGTTTCATATTAGAGAAATAAATAGTTTTTGTTAAAGAATTCATTATATATATATACAAATATTCCCCTCAGTCATTGATGATAATAGACATGAGATTTCCCAGTTGGACAAGTAGTTTAAAACAGATGACACAAAATGCATTACATATATATATATATATATATATATATATATATATATATATATATATATATATATATATATATATATATATATATATATATATATATATATACATATATACACTGGTGAGCAAAAAAATCGACTCAAATTATTTGGCTTCATTTAACCCGTAGCCTAGAATTTAGTGTTCATATATTTTTATGGATTTTAGTATCATTTAAAAGTCCATTCTATTCTCTTTCTAATGATATCAAATTCCATAGCATACTTCATGCTTTTTACTGACTAAAATGATTGAAAAGGCATATGTACTGAACTGTAGCATGTTATTTTTTAGCAATTTTTCCTATATTTCTGTACGATTTTCCATCTTTCCACAAATCAATTTTGAACTATCGAACTTGAAATGGAATTTCACATTTTCTCATTTTTAATACCACTTTGAAAACCCACTGCAAAATTACTAGCAACAAGTGACAGATTATAAAGTATAGCCGAAAATTATTCACTTATTTTCAGTTTAGCGAGCAATAGACAGCTTGATAAAATGCGGCTTATTATAACGTGTTTCTTTCAATGCAGTTCTTAAGTGTATGGAAACTTTTTTGACATTAATTTTGTTTACATTTTTATAACAACGATGTAACTTCTAAATAAAATGTTCCGTAGTTGTTTTTAATTCTAATCCTTATTGGTTAAGTTTCAAATATTAATTTAAACATGTTTTCTCATAGTTCCAATTAATTAGTTAAACATAACGGAAAAATAGTATAGAAAGCAGGTGGTGTATGGTATATATATATATATATATATATATATATATATATATATATATATATATATATATATATATATATATATATTATGCCATATTTTTCATCTTTTTCTTGGCTTTCTTCACTACATCATCCAGTACCGTTATGTACAGAAGTGAGCTCAATACACATAATGTTTGGCCCCCCGTCTTGTTATTTTGAATTCTTTTGATTCTTCATTGTTTGTTCTATGTTCGTATTTCCCTTGTACAGACCTTTTAATACTTTTATGATGTTTTTGTTTATTTCTCTTACTTCCAACTTAGTGTAAAATTTCTCTATAATTTTGTAGGAAATATTGATCTGCTAGCGGTTAAATGTAAAAAAATTATAATACCTTTTATGTGGTGATAATGCTCGCTAACTGAATAAGAATTTACAGTCTGTCAAGTAACAACGTGACCGCTCATATTCTTGAAAAAAATTGTTTAGAGAACATTTGTTTTAATCAATGTATTCTTTGGTGAGCTAACAATGGCGCAATTACTTAGTAAGTTGTCCAATTGCCTCCTGCATTAAATAATTCCTTGGCATCTTCCAGGCATGCTCTCAACGAAATTTTCTGCATACTACGGCAATGATCGTCAAACTCCTCAGTTTTTCCTCTGAGCTTTCTCTTTACAAGGGATCGTGGGCCCAAGCGAGCCGCTTTGTGACGTGATTTTTGCCCAGTAAAAGTTTATTCAAGGTGCTTCGGAATTCGACATTATCAGTATAAAGATGTTGTCGAATGGTCTCATGAGACACATTCAAACCCAATTTTCTTAATTTTGCTGCTCCTTGATGCAGCCTCAATTTCAGATCCCGTGAAAACAAAGATACGATTTGTTTCTCGATTTTCGGAGTGACTTTGCCTATCGAGCCACGTTTTGGCAAGTCGTCGCCTTTTTTTGTCTCTTTAAAACGATTTACTTACTTCTTCAAAAATGATACGGACTTTTTAATATATTTAGTTGCCGCGCCCCTTTGGATGGGAACACAGAAAGACTGCCTCGAGCCGACGCACCAACAAGTGATTTTAGATTTTACGTGATTTCGACGAAAGTTCGGAATCGACTGATACTTTTACTAAAATACGTCGTAGGCAAAGGTTCTCTATACAGATTTTTTGTTGAATTGTTAGAATCACATCTACCAAAAAAGAATTATCGCGGACACGTTCTTACTTAACAGTATCATATGTATCATATATAAAGATCGACGAAGCTTATTAAGCAAACCAAAAAAGTAAGAAGGAGACAATGAATAAATGAAAATTCATAAAAAGAAAGAAGAAAAATGAAAGAAATAGTAATAAAAAGTAGGATTAATAAAAATGTGTTTATGTACGTACGAGGCTGGTGTGAAAAGTCCGTGCAAAGTCCGAGAGATGGCACCACCGGCGCGTATCGAGGTCATGTTTAGTTAGTAGCATCTCTTGAATGAACGCACACCAAGTTTCAGCCATATTGGTCTATTTCTTTGTGTTTGGCATTCGTGTGAATCAAGGAAGTCGAGTGATTTTCAAGAAATGGACGAAAGAGAATTTCGTGTGGTGATTAAACATTACTTTTATGAAAGGCAAAACGCCTCAGGAGACTAAAGAGAAGCTTGATAAACATTATGGTGACTCTGCACCTTCGATTAGAACAGTTTATAAGTGGTTTCAGAATTTTCAGACTGGCCATATGGGCACAAGTGACGCTGAACGTTCTGGACGGCCTGTGGAGGTTACGACTCCAGAAATCATTGAGCAAATCCATGATATGGTGATGGATGACAGAAGAATTAAGGTGCGTGAGATTGCTAGTGCTGTGGGCATCTCAACTGAACGGGTACATAATATTTTGCATAAACATTTGGACATGAGAAAGCTATCCGCAAGATGGGTGCCGCGATTGCTCACGCTTGACCAAAAACGGTATCGTGTGAAGTGTTGCAAGGATGGTTTGCAGCTGTTCCAGAAGAATCCGGAGGACTTTAAGCGTCGTTTCGTCACTGTGGATGAAACATGGATACATTACTATACTCCTGAGACCAAACAACAATCTAAACAATGGGTTACCAAGGGGGAATCTGCACCAAAAAAGGCGAAGACCGTTCCTTCGGCCGGAAAGATTATGGCGACTGTCTCTTGGGATTCGCAAGGGATAATCCTCATCGACTATCTGGAAAAGGGTAAAACTATTACAGATGAATATTATTCATCGTTATTGGACCGTTTGAAAACCGAGCTGCAAGAAAAACGCCCGCGATTGGCCCACAAGAAAGTTCTTTTCCATCACGACAACGCACCAGCACACCAGCAGTTGTGGTCGCAAAATTAATGGAAATAGGATTCCAACTCGTTTCACATCACCCCTATTCTCCAGACTTGGCTCCCTCGGACCACTATTTGTTCCCAATTTGAAGAAATGGCTGGCGGGACAAAGATTTTATTCAAACAAGGAGGTGATTGCAGACACTAATGGATATTTTGCAGACTTGGACAAATCCTATTATTCGGAAGGGATCAACAAACTAGAACATCGTTGGACGAAGTGTATAAGCCTAAAAGGAGACTATGTGGAAAAATAAAAAAGTTTTACCCCAAACACATAAGTAGTTTTTATTTTTGCACGGACTTTTCAAACCAGCCTCGTATGTTATAACAATTTAACTAGAAATAGTCCTTGTTAAGCAAGTTTTAAAAGAATCGAGATACAGTTAGCTATGAACGAAAAGCCAGGTAACTGAACATTGATGAAATGTGCCAAGACGTGAAAAAAAAAACTATGGGAAGTAGGTATCAGGAATAAACTAATAAAATAGCAAGGATAAAAAAAAATCCATCCAAAAATGATGAGTAAAAAAAAGATAAATAAAAAAGCAAGAATAAATAACAAGAAAAAGTTAATTTATTCAAAGGTAAGCAAAAGATATAATATAAAATAATTTATCCCCTGCTTACATACATACGGGAAAAATGAAAAAGGAAAATATTTTTATCAGTAAAAAAATTACCAAATTCTTTTCTTGGTTGTCTCTAATAGGTAATTCAAATTATACAGAAATCGACAACAATTTTATGCAAAAAAGTAAACTTCGACAAAAAATATAGGGTCAACAATTTTTCGAAGAGAATTTCTGGATTCCTAACTCACTATGCACAGAATATATTTTGTCCACAGCTTATAATTACTGCTTTCTTTTTAGATATTTTTTTAAAAAACATGTTTTCCTAGGGCTAGGAAAACGGGGCTAATGAGACTCTTGTAAGTTTAATACAGTGTTGCCAACCTGACTATTTATTCTTCTACTTGACACTGAATTTGACTTTCTTACACTAAAGAATACCTAAAACTAAGCATTAGAACTCGATATTTCAAAGATAGGGATTTTATGGATAGATATGTCTGTTTATTATTATATTAATCCTGTTAAAAATTAAAATAATGAAAAAATAACCGGTCGAGTGCAAGTCGAACTTGCGCAATTTTTGTTACAGAAATATAAAATCATCAGTGACTTGGCAAAACACACCCCAAACGAGTACTCAACAAAGTCCTTTTTCGATCTTTACTGAAAACTGATGACCTTAAAATTTTTGTTTTTTTTTTATATAACATGGGGGAGCGGGATAGAATATCTCCCCCGGTATGTTCTGCCTGTCGTAGGAGGCCACTTAAAGAACAACCTAGATGGTAGATGCCCAGATCCCACCAGCATCGCCCGGTGTGATATCATCGCATCGGCTTAGGCTGCTTGAAGTTGCTTAACGTTTCGTGGCTGTGCCGATGTCCCGGACTGTGGGACCAAATAGCATGATGAGGCACCTAGATACAAAAAATTCCGGAGGTAAAATAGCCCCCCGTTCGGATCTCCGGGTGGGGGCTGGTTCAGAGGCGTCGACATGCAGAGATCGGAATTTCAAAATGAATTTTTGCAACATACGAGGTTTAAACACGAACATAAATTCAGTGCACCAACACCTGCAATCAAATAAACCTCATGTACTCGCTCTCTGTGAAACTAAGGTCAGTTCATCGACCAGCACAGTAAACTATCTTTATCCTGGGTACGACTTCTATTCCCGATTTAGGCGTAACTTTGGAATCTGTCTTTATATCAGAAGCGACCTCTCTTGCCAACGAGAAGCGGCTCTGGAGCCCCCAAACTTTGATGTTATGTGGTTAAAAATAACGACTCAACCAAGGTTCATCTGTATCCTCTATCGACCACCAAGTGATACTAACTTTAGAACACTTTTCGCTTCCCTTGCAGACACCATCGATCATTTACAAATTAACTATCCAAATGCCGAAATTGCCATCCTGGGCAACTTTAATGTCCACAACATCAACTGACTTAAATATTCAAATACTACCGACGAACGAGGTCGTGAAGCCGAATCATTTTCAATCAGTTGTGGCTTAACTCAGCTTATTGACGAACCAACACGGATCCCTGATCGAGACGGAGAGTTTGCTAGTCTTCTTGATCTCTTTTTAACCACCAATCCGGAGATTTACACAGTCAGCGTAAATCCGCCGTTAGGTTCTTCCGACCATAAAGTACTTTCGACATCGAGTATTCTACCAATCAATGACAGAGAGGCGCCTAAACCGCACAAGATTTGGCACTACAAGTCTGCTAAATGGGAAGATCTCATAAAATATTTTCAAACTTTCCCTTGGTTAGACGTTTGTTTTCGATCTGACGACCCATCTGAGGGAGGTTTCCGATGTTATTTTGGCCGGTATGGAGGTTTACATCCCTTTTTTGAAGAAATGCCCTTCCAACGGCAAGCCTTGGTTTGACCGAAAATGCAAAGAAGCTATTGCTTCTAAACATTTTGCAAACCGACAATGGCGCGAAAATCCTAACACCATAAATCGTAACACATTTGTTCGTGCCAGCAACAGATGCAAAGAAATTATCGACGAAACCAAGGAGGTACATAATCAACGGATTAGAAACAAACTTCTTGCCTGTCCCGGCAATTCAAGGTCCTTTTGGTCGGTCGCTAAGGCAGTTAGTCAAAATTTCACCAAATCCACCATACCACCACTCACACGGCCAGATAATTCTATTGCAACGACACCTGTTGAGAAAGCGAACTTTTTGGCTGAACTCTTTGCTTCACATTCTACTGTCGATTTCCAAGGAAAAACACCACCTACTATTCCCATAGTGCAGTCAAGGATGCCCGATGTTGTCTTCAGACAGCGTATCATAAAGCGTATTCTGATGAAGCTAGATACCAAAAAGGCTTCTGGCGCTGACGGAATACCTGCCATAGTTCTCAAAATATGTGCGAGGGAACTAACACCAGTTTATTGTAGACTTTTCAACCTATCCTACAGAAAGGGAATATTTTCTTCCTGCTGGAAATGTGCTACAGTTCAGCCTATACCTAAAAAAGGCAAGACCTTGCCAAATAACTACCGACCAATCGCACTGCTTTCAATAATATCGAAAGTCATGGAAAAGGCTATCAATCAGCATCTTCTAAAATATCTTGAAGGATTCAACATTATTAGCGATCACCAATATGGCTTTCGTAAAAATAGATCAACAGGAGATCTTCTGACTTATGTAACACATGTTTGGAACAATGCAATTGAACACTTTAAAAATTTTACTGCGAAAAATTAATATTTATAAATTTTTTTTTGGAATAAAATAATTTTAAGAGTAAACTTTATGATTAACATGAAGGTAATCAATTCCACAATTTAATTACATTCACAGTGGCACAGCCCTTATCAGTTTAAAACCAGAGCAAAGGTTTATTGAATGTTAGAAAGCTTGTTAAAGAATGTTAGAAATATCTTGAAGGATTCAACATTATTAGCGGTCACCAATATGGCTTTCGTCAACACAGATCAACAGGAGATCTTCTCACTTATGTAACACATGTTTGCAACAACGCAATTGAACACTTTGGAGAATCTCGAGCGGTTGCTCTTGACATATCCAAGGCATTCGACTGTGTTTGGCACGATGGGCTGTTGGCTAAGCTACGTTCTTATGGTATGTCGGAAAAGTTCTGTTTGTGGCTCTCATGTTTCCTCAGAGAGCGTTCTTTACGAGTGGCAGTCGACGGATTTCTTTCTAACACCTTCACTATCAACACCGGTGTACCCCAAGGCTCCATACTGTCTCCTACTCTCTTTCTCATTTACATTAACGATTTGCTGGAAAAGACCAAGAATCCAATCTACAGCTTTGCAGATGACAGTACACTTATCTCTTCATTCACTTTGAACGCTCGGACATCGGCTACTCAGACGAATATCCGCAGACAGCAGGAAGTCATTCAACTTAACAAAGACCTGGAAGAAATTCTATCTTGGGGTGACAGTAATCAAGTGGAATTTAACGCTACAAAAACCCAGGCGGCAGTTTTTTCTAAAAAAGTTAACGTTGCTGAACCCGACATAGTTATGTCGGGGCACTCCATTCCTCTAACATCGTCACTCAATTTGTTGGGCGTTAATTTGGGAGCAAATATGTCCTGGCATGAACATGTTGCAGGCATAGCAGGGAGAGCTTCTCAAAAGTTGGGAATATTATTTCGAACCAGAAAGCTTTACACTCCACAACAACTGTTAATTCTTTACAAAACTCAAATTCGACCAACTATGGAATACTGCTTCCAAACATGCACTGCATTTGTTGGATTCTATTCAGAAAAGAGCTGTTTCGACTGATTGGAGATCCGGAACTGACCGTCGGTCTTGATTCGCTGGAACATCGAAGAACGGTTGGCGACTTGAGCCTATTCTAGAAGTACTTTCATGGAAAGTGTTCGAAGGATGTGGCCCGCTTAATTCCTCCCAGAATGGTTCATGTTAGAAGTACACGTCGCGCTAATTCTTCACATCCGTATGAGGTTCAGCTTTTTACTCGTCGTACAATGCTTTTCAAGCAGTCTTTTATATGGAGAACATCATCCCTTTGGAATAATTTGCCCAGGACTGTGTTTTCCACCGAGTACAATCTACAGCGATTCAAGAACAACGTGAATCGCTTTCTCCGCACACGTGTCGCTCCTGTAGCGCTTTAGGGACTTCCTTATAGCACGTGTGCTAGACCCATAAAAAAAAATAAAAAAAAGATAGATTACACAGCCCCACAAAAAAAAAAAGTGGGGTATACTTTTGATGCGATATATCAGATCCATAGTATTTTTGCCCGCTGATCACGAATCTGACGTCAGAATATCACCATCACATCTCAATTTTTTTCTAACCTCAAAAAATAGGTAAAAATTAGTAAAAATTAAGAAAAATATACTCCTAAAAAATTGATTCAAGCTTTTTCATGAATCCAAAGATGTATTAATATGTATTCGGACACGCTAAGCTAATATTCATCGGTTGGATTGAGCCATACAGTTCTGTTTTCTTTCTAACCTCAATAAATCAAACAGATATAGTGCTTCTCGAATGCAAAAAACGAATTCAAATTAAAATTCAACCGATCCTTACCAAATTTGGTACACGGGGATTTTTTGGATCGCTGATCACGAATCTGAGGTTGAATTTGCAAAATTCAAGATGGCAGATGTTTTCGCGCCATTTTGAACGCCGAGAAAATTCATCGGTCGATTTTTATTCTTCTACCTGCATCCAGGGCACCTCCACGTGGTGACGGTGGGCAACGGTGTTACTCCACTAGCCGGCAGAGTCCCTGGATAACGGCTTAGATGCCGTCATGGCAGGTAGAAGAAAGAGAATTACGATGCAGGGACTCGGAAACCCAGTATCGGCGGTTGGTCAGGGTGGGAAAGCGGGCCCGCAGCCGTCGTCATCCAGCTCTTCATGTGTGGGTGACTTGGCTCATGTAGAGTATAATGCTACAAGAAAACGGTCTCACGGTACAAGGACTTTTCATAAGTGCGATAAAAACAGTGATTCATTTTGTTATATTTGCTGTCAACACGTATTGAGTAAAATGGGGTCACCGATAACGGATAAGATTAAAACCTTATATAAGGATTGTTTTAACATTGAAATACAGCACCAGGATACAGATTGGGTTCCCCACATCATTTGCAGTTCTTGCAAAATAATGTTGTACATCAATAAGAAGGCGATTAAATATTCCATACCAGCAATATGGAATAGACCATACAGTGAAAATGATTGCTACTTTTGTATGAATGTTGTATCTAGGCATAACCGAAAAAAAATAAAAGCACTATTACTTATAATGATGTTTCGACAGTAACAAGACCAACTAAACTAATTCCGCCTCCTGAAACACTTGATGCTGATGTTATGGAAACAAATGATTTCACCTTATCAGTTCATGCCGAAAACATTGAGACTGTCGAAAAAGATTCAAACACTGTTACTAATGAATGTTCTAGTGACAACCTATCATATACTAGTGACACAGATTATGAATTTCTACCATACAACCGTAAACCAGAACCAATACTCGTATCACAGTCAGAACTTAGTGATCTAGTCAGAGATTTAGGCTTATCCAAAGATGGTTTAGAGCATCTTGCTTCCTTTTTAAAGAAAAGACATTTACTTAAGCCAGAAGCTACGATTTCTTATTATAGAAACAGAGATGAAGAATTTCGAAAATATTTCACAATGGACCAGGAATTGTCACTTTCATATTGTACCGATGTAAAAGGTCTAATGGATGAATTTCAAAATAATTCATACGATCCTGAAGAATGGAGACTATTCATTGATTCTTCTAAACGGAGCATTAAGGCAGTTTTGCTGCATAATACCAACGTTTACGCTCCCATTCCGATTGCTCATTCCACAGTTATGGAAGAGCAATATGAAAAATGAAGCAACTTTTGATAAAAATAAAATATGCTGATCATAACTGGAAAATTTGTGGAGATCTGAAAATTGTAACAATATTGCTTGGCCAACAGTCAGGGTTTACACTTTATCCCTGTTATAAATGTCTGTGGAATAGCAGAGACAGGGAACGTCATTATAAGAAAAAAATTTGGCCAACAAGAGAATCGTTCACTCCTGGTGAAAATAATGTATTGTTTCCACCATTGGTAGATCCAGGAAAAGTTCTTATTCCCCCGCTTCACATTAAGCTTCGACTTATGAAGCAATTCACGAGAACATTAGATACAAACGGCCCATGTTTCAAATATTTGCATAAAAAATTTCAGAAATTTTCTGAAGCTAAAATTAAGGCAGGCGTATTTGACGGGCCACAAATAAGAAAATTGTTTCAAGATTCATTATTTGTTACTAAAATGAATAAAGTTGAAAAAGCTGCTTGGCTTAGTTTTAAAGAAGTCGCAACAAACTTTTTGGGAAATAATAAAAGTCCTAAGTACAAAGAAATAGTCGAGAAAATGGTAAAAAAAATGTTCAAACATTAGGTTGCTTAATGAATCTAGAATTACATTTCCTGGACTCCCACATCGATGATTTCCCAGATAATCTTGGTGACTACAGTGAGGAGCCAGGGGAACGTCTTCACCAAGATCTGAAAATCATAGAAAATCGGTATCAAGGACGATGGGATGACCATATGCTAGCGGACTATTGCTGGTCGCTAAAAAGAGAAACAAGTCCTCAAAAGTGTTTGGGCAGAAAGCCTTTAAATAGGTCATTCGCGGAAAAAAGAACAAGATACAGCCAAAAAAAGGAAAGTTAGGCGCGGGTCTAACCTTCGCAATTCTAGGGCTTAAGGGTCTACTATTTGAGAGTATATGGTTTAAAAGTCCTGGTTTTCAGGTTATTGGGTCTCATTTTTAAAGTTACAGGGTTATTGAGGTCTATTTTTTGAGGTTACAGGGTGTGGGAGTCTAAGGTTTCAGGGTTTAGAGTTTAAAAGCATCAGGTTTGAGGATTCCCCAACTGTATACCAAATTTGGTAGGAATCGGTTGGTTTTCAAAAATTTTGTCCGCCATCTTGGATCCGCCATTTTGAATTTTGCAAATGCGACCTCAGATTCATAATCAGCAATCCAAAAAACCCTCGTGTACCAAATTTGGTAAGAATCGGTTGAATTTTAATTTGAATTCGTTTTTGCATTCGAGAAGCACTATATCTGTCTGATTTATTGAGGTTAGAAAGAAAACAGAACTGTATGGCTTAATCCAACCGATGAATATTAGCTTAGCGTGTCCGAATACATATTAATACATCTTTGGATTCATGAAAAAGCTTGAATCAATTTTTTAGGAGTATATTTTTCTTAATTTTTACTAATTTTTACCTATTTTTTGAGGTTAGAAAAAAATTGAGATGTGATGCTGATATTCTGACGTCAGATTCGTGATCAGCGGGCAAAAATACTATAGATCTGATATATCGCATCAAAAGTATACCCCACTTTTTTTTGTGTGGGGCTGTGTTATTAAAGGTTCGTGATAATTTTCGTTCAGTCTACACTCCATAGAAAATATTCCAGAATTTTTTCAAAATTTTTTGATTAGTGGGCGCAAGTATTACATTATATATATTTTTGAACTCGTATTTTTACAGGCTCTCATTTGACACTCCCCTCGATGACTTCCGATTTTACCTCTCAAAACTAACCCTTTAAGTCAAAACTTAATTTTCAAAACTATACGGCTCTAATTCGGCCTATTTTTGTGCCAAAGTTCAACTTTCTATGTCAAATAGGTATGGAGAAAATCGGGTGTGTGACAGACGGACAGACAGACGAACAGAAAGACACAGAACTGATCTTATAAGTGTTTCGTATGGAACACTAAAGATAACATAATCTTCAGATTTCTTGTTTTCAGGATACCTGAAACGTGTACAGAATATATTCGAAGCAATCCCTCTGACTCCCTTTCCCATCTTTTCAAGCTCTTATATGTTTGGGTATAATGCTTAAAATTTATTCATTACGCAACCAAAAACTAGGCCAAATGCTGATAATAATGTTGAAATAAAATGAATCGACCCTACCTCTTTCAACACCTTATCCTGTAGCCTTCAAAAATATTTCTTTATCTATTTTGAGTATCATATGTGTACCAAATTAAAAATCAATAATTCATTTCATTTGAAAATTACTGTATTAACAGACAGATTGAAACAAGGATAGAAATTGGAGAGTAGGTTTTTCGTGATTTAGAGACCCTGCAACGTAAAGAAATGCAATATTCTTTTAAAATGTTTTTAAGATTTTTTTTATCGTTTACATTCACACAACAGAGATTAAATCCTTATCTTAGAGATAACGGCAGGCATGGCATGATATCAGGGTGTCCAGGTGCCGAAACATATATTCGTATTTCACGGTACTTAGAAGACGACACGGTAGTGCTACCACGGGTGTTATATTTCTACAATAGCTACTATCGGTACCCACACATACAATACTCAGTTGCTGGTCGGAATCGAACCGGCAACCTTCCGATTAAAAGACAAGGTGGTAACTCATTACGCCATCAAGGTTGGTGTACCACACAATATTTCTTTTAGTGGGAAATTTAAAAAATCTTTCAAATCGTTTACAATTTAAAATTTTACAATAATTTTATTTAAAACTTTAAATCTTGAAAAGGTAGGAGGAAAAAAGGGCTATACAAAACTACTTTTATATAATAAATATTGATAAAAGTTAGCCCTTAATAACCACGTAGTTAACTAAAAATTGGCAAAATGTACCAGGGCAGGGAACAAGCGAGAGGGTTTATATCACGGGAAAGAGAGCGGTGAAACTGCGACAAAGGCCAACCATAATTGGTTTGTTTTAATTTACGTGATGGTAGGGAAAACAATTAACCTGGCCTTTATAGTTTTAATTACTTCATTTTCGTGGCTATCTCAATTCCCTGCTAAATAAAGCCCGTCGTACACTGCACAAATTATTTTCGTACTTTTAGTGAAACGGTGTTCTATTTTTATTATATATATATATATATATATATATATATATATATATATATATATATATATATATCAAGGATTTTGTACCGCTAACGCTGTCTTCATTCTCTCAACCTTTGATTCCATCCGTTTCTATCTTCCCAGTGTCCATCAGTTAAATCCCTCTCCTCCATAGCCTCGTCCACATCGTCTCTCTACGATCGTCTGGGTCTTCCTCTTTTTCTTTTCCCTATAGGGCTCCACTCCGTTATTTTCTTTATCCACCTATTATCTTCGCTCGGTCTTATGTGTCCATACCATTTTAATCGTTTTTCTTCAATGGCGTTTATTGCGTTCTCTTTGATGTTCATTTTGCTCCTTATTTCTTCATTTGGTATTCTCTCCATACGTGTCACTCTACAGCATCTTCTCCAATACTCCATCTCTACCGCGTTGCTTTTAGATTTATTTCTTTTGTTGATCGTCCATGTTTATGACCCATTTTGCTTTGTATTAATGATTTGTATATGCGTGTTTTGTTTCTCTTTGTAATGTGCTTGCCCCACAGGATCGAATTTAATTGTCTTATGCATGTCCGCGTTTGTCCTAATCTAGCTTTGATATCTTCTTCTGATGTAGCGTTTTTTGAAATAATGGTTTCTAAATATTTAAATATATCGGTTCCATTGATTGTTGTTTCGTTATCGACTTCTAGATTCTCCACATTTAACTCCTTTGTTGTTAGATATCCCGTTTTATCAAAGTTTATTGCTAATCCTGCTTTAGTGTATTCTTCTTTCAGTTTTCTTACCGCATAACTGAGGTCTTCCTCATCTTGCGCTATGATTACTTGGTACTGGGTCGTATGCGAAACTTAGAGTATATAAGTAATCTTCTCCTATTGGGACTCCCATTCCACTACATTTTTGCTTCCATTTTTTTAATGTTTGTTCGAGGTATATTTTGAATAGTGTTGGGGATCTAGAGCATCCTTGTAATAGGCCTTTTGATGTTTGGAGTCTCTTCCCTATTTGATGTCCTATTTTTATGTTTACTGTGTTGTTTTCGTAGAGAACTTTTACTGTGTATATTAGTTCTTTCCCTTCCAATGCCTATTTCTTTCATTGCGTTCCATAATCTTTGTCTTGGTATTGAGTCATAGGCCTTTCTTATGTCTATGAAGGCTAGATGAATTTCTCTATTCTTTGCCAGTTTTTTTCCATTGTGTGTTTTTTAGTGGTTTATTTTTCCAATAAATAAAAGTAATTACATATAATTTATCTGCAATTTACTTTAATGTGTGCACTAAATTTAAATATGACATAAGAAATGGGTTTACCAATACCCATTAAATATCTCGTGTTTATATTTTATTTGAAAGACAAATTAATTTTTTCGTTGTTATCGTAATAAAAATAATGAGGATTATCATTAAATATTAAAACTTAGTTCAGATAAGTTATGGTGTCAAATTATTAATTTTAGATATTTACAGCCAGATTAACTAAAAGGATCTAAAACTCGACTTTTATTTTATAATAATTTGTACAGCAAATAACACATTCTTCTTTTTACTACGCTGTCTCCTCACGAAGACATCACCTGAGCATGTCCTTCAGCCAAGAATTTTGTCACATTCTGATTGATCGCTTGCCCTTTATTCTGCCTTCAATAACACAGAACAACATTTTTTAAACCCTGAGACCAGACTATACGTTTTCGAAGGTTTGCAAGGTTGGAAACACAATCCTAAGTAAAGTCCGGAAAGATCACAGAATAAATAAAATGATTAAAAAAAGGTTTGTCAATTCAGTAATATTCCCTAACAAAACATGGACTATTAATACAGCATGCCGTAAAATAATAGAGGCTTTTGAAACTACATGCTGCAGGCGGATGCTCAGAATTTCCTGGACAGCTCACAGGACAGATTCGGCTGTTCTAAGCGATCTTAACATCCAAAATAGTGACCGGCTCTTACCATCCATTGAGAGGAAAATACTATCATTTTTTGGTCACATATTAAGGAGGGATGGCATGAAAAAGTTGCTGTTTCAGAAGAAAATCGACGGTAGAAGAAAAACCAGTAGATCTTCCAATAGATACATCGATCAAATCAAGTCTACAATGTACTTGGAGTTACCGGAGATGATGAGAAATGTCGAAGATAGAGAAGCCTGGAGGGCTGTTGTAAATTCTGTGCAATTCAATGCAATTGAGGTTACGACGCTCGGAGCTGAGCAACGATGCTAGAGTTTTTTAATCAAGAACTTTAAGTATCTAACTTTTTGAACTATATTTACTTCTTTTGCTAGTGGATATATTCGGAAAAAGAAAAATATATTTAGAATGTTCGTCGGTTGCTCGCTTACTTGGGATGTTGCCGTGGTGGTTACCGAACAAAACGGGATATTGTTTTAAAATTTGTCACAATTATAGAATTTGCAGTAACTAAGAAATTTTGGTGATTTTGTGTATACATGATTTTCCGGCCGTAAAGCCTGCTTGGTCTTCTCCCTATTTTTATTATTTGATCCATAAATAAAAAGATTAACATTTGTACAATTAAAATTTAATTTTATACATTTATTTCTCTTTATTCAAATTATTGAGGTATTTATAGGATGAGCTTTTGTTCACTTCCTTCGTTAATGAGTATTGCATTCTTGAAAAATCAACTTATGAAACTTTTGCGTATTTTCACATTTTAAGGTCGTTTTCCGAGAATTCGTAAAAAGGGTGGGGGTTAATAGATTTTATATGATATTAATATTATTTTAAAAAAAATCCTTGTCTTTTGATTAATATATTGAACAGCTTTTAAGCATAATTGTTTATATACAAAGCTAAAAGAAGACATAAAACCTAAAATACAAAAGTTAAATGAAATAACAAGGGAGCTAAAGAATAAATATCTGACTATGGAACAAACACATAAAAGTAAGGAATGGATGACAGATGACATTCTAAAACTAATGGAGGAAAGACGGTTACACAAAAATAGAGGTAACAAAATAGAATATAGCAGACTACATACACAAAGACAGAAAAAAATTCGAACAGCTGAAGATAGATGGAATAGTGAAAGATGCAAAGAGATAGATGAGTCACAGGGAAGGTATGATTGCTTTAATAGCTACCGAAAATTCAGAAACTTAGTTGGTGAACGGAGAACGAAATCAATTGGGCTTTTAACAGATCATTAAGGAAACGTTGTTATCGATAAAGAAGAGAAGTTGAAGATATGACAAGACTATATTACAGACTTATTTTCTGATGCGAGACCAAATCAGCCACAACGCTCAATAGACTTGTTTGGACCTTGTATTACCACCGATGAAGTGCGCATTGCAATAAATCAACGAAAAAATAGAAAAGTCACCGGTCCCGATGAATTCCATGGGGAGTTTCTTAAGCTCTTAGATGAGGATGAGATTAAGTTGCTTACGGTGATCTACAATAAAATCTATGATTTAGGTAGAATACCAGAAAGCTGGTTCCATTCTGAGTTTATAACGATCCCAAAAAATGCAGCCGCTAAAAAAAACTTTTAAAAACATTTCTGAAAATCATTCACAGAAGAATATACAAGTTGTGTGAAGAAAACATGTCAGCTACACAATTCGGTTGTCGTGATGCCATGGGAATTAGAGAGGCCTTGCTTTCTATGCAGGTTTTGATTCAGCTATGTAGAGACGTCAATTGTGATGTATATTTGTGCCTGATCGACTATCAAAAGGCCTTTGATGGGGTCCAATATCACAAAATGGTCGGATTTCTGAAAGACCTTGGGCTAGATGGAAAGGATTTTCGGATTATTGGCAACCCCTACTGAAATCAGATGGTGTTTATTAAAGCAGAAGCGGAGCACTCAGAAGCAATATCGATTGAGCGTGGAGTGAGGCAGGGTTGTGTCTTGTCTCCACTATTGTTTAATATATACTCTGAGCAAATTTTCAGAATTGCACTGGAAGAGGTTAATGAAAGAATACTGCTTAATGGGAAGCGAATAAATAATATTCGGTATGCTGACGATACGGCGGTTATGGCTGATGACTCAAAAGGTATACATCTTATAACAAAAATAAACGAAGTCAATAATCGATACGGCCTCGAATTTGATATCAGCAAAACATAGTACATGGTAATCAGCAAGTCGCCGGTTCCTGCTACCTTGTTAATGGTTAAAAATCAACAAATACAAAAAACTCCACAATATTCATATCTAGGCACCATGATAAACGAACAGTGGGATCATTCGTAGAAAATTCGTTGCCGTATCGAAAAAGATAAAGCAGTGTTCCTTCAAATTTTCAAAAGTTCCGCAATAAAATTGGAAATTATGGAAACTGTTAAAGTAGGAAAATTGGAGTAGTTAAGACACATAATAAGAAATTTCTACAGATATGGATTACTACAGCAAATACTCCAAGGAAAGGTTTTTGGGAAAAGGGGACCAGGACGTAGACGTAACTCCTGGCTAAACAATCTGCGAAATTAGTTCTCAACAAATACTACCGGAAGTTTCAAAGCTGCAGTGGATAAACTAATCATAGCCAGAATGATTGCTAACATTCGAACCGAATAGGCACTTTAAGAAGAAGAAGTTTATACTCTTGCATACAAGGGGTTAAAGGAGTGGAGGGGGTTAAAGGAATTGTTTAAACATGCCCTCTCTACGTTCTTTTCCCAGTCTTTCGTGCCGAGGAGTTTAGCATGTAGAAAAAAAATGAAAAATTTTATATTGAATAAATTGAAACCATTTCTCTCCTCAGGTTTTCTCTTGTGATTAATATCTCACCATAAAGTAAGGTCATTTAATATATCAAGTCGTAATGCCTGCATGAAGTTATTCTGGTGAGGTGAGGATGATTGGAATTAGTTAGAAGGAACATATTAAATTTCTCATGTATAAGTAGGGGACCAAAGAAAAGCGCTGAAAAAAAAAATTATATCTTTGACCTTTAAGTAGGAGAGGCGCTTTCCTCATTAAATCCCTTTCATACTACCCCAGGCCCTAATTATTGGGGATCCCAGACGAGCTTTTCTTGCTTATGTGCCTGCCAGGTGTGGCATAATTAGATGAAGAATTGTCTCCTTCTCCTTCGACCATCCTCTACAATTTCGATAGTTTTTGATTCCAATACGAATAAGGTGATGCCACTTGAAAAGCGAAGACCTGGAGTACTCAAAGTTAGATCGCTTTATGAGACTTTTAGACTCTCTCATCCCTAATGATTTATTTCAATCTTTCGTAAACTCATCGTTGAGTATATCTACGATCGCTACCTCGTCCACGTTGCCAGAAACCTCCAAAAAGGGTTTCGTGGGGCTGTAGCCCATAGAATACCCTTAAAAATTTGGAACGATTTAAATTAAAAACAAAAATTTTTGTCTTCTCCTCAGTACTGAAAATTAAAAAGGTTACTCCTATACCCAAAAAAGAGTAGAGTTTATTCCATTTTAACTATCGACCTGAAGTACTTAAATCTATATTTCTAAAATTATTGAATATTGTTTTCTGGATAGACTGTATTCATTCTCAAAATTCAATATTATTTCATCGTGCCATTTTGTCTTTAGATTAAATTCTTTTACCATGACAGCTGTGTAACATTTTTATGAGCATCTGACCTTATAAGTTAGTGTAAAAAAAACTTTTCTATAGTTAGAAAAACAGAAAAATAGTTATTATTTAATATGTCTATAGTTTGGTTCGAATGAGGCTACTCAAAATAAGTTACTTTTTAATTTATCCCTAGAGTAGATTTTTAGTGTTCCGTACGGAACACTTATAAGATCACTTCGGTGTCTGTCTGTCTGGTCTGTCTGTCTGTCTGTCTGTCTGTCTGTCACACCCGATTTTCTCCGAAACTATTTGACATAGAAAGGTGAAATTTGGTAATAATATAGGAATTGATGGCCTCATCAGAGCCATGTAGTTTTGAGAATTAAATTTTGACTTAAGGGGTTAGTTTTGGGGGGTGAAGTCGGAAGTGAAAAAAAAATTTTTTTACTAGGTCATCGAGTGTGATGTCAAATGAAAGCTTGTGAAAACACGAGTAAAAAATGTATATATAATATTATACTTGCGCGCACTTTTCTTTGTATTATTTTTAAAAAATTCGCGAAAAATCGCTGTCCCGGGCCTTATCTCGCAAAGTACTTATCAAAAAATTTCGAAAAAATTCTGGAATATTCTCCACGGGGTGTAGATTGAACGAAAATTATCACGAGTGCATTACCTTTAATAATTTATATGGTATATAAAAAAAAAACAAAAATTTCAAGGTCATCAGATTTCAGTAAAGATTGGAAACAAACTTTGTTGAAAACTCATTTGAGGTGTGTTTTGTGAAGTCACTGATCATTTTATACCACTGTAACATAAATTTTGACTTAAAGGGTTCGTTTTGAGGGGTGAAATCGGAAGTGAAAAAAAATTTGTTTACTAAGTCATCGAGTGTGGTGTCAAATGAAAGCTTGTGAAAACACGAGTAAAAAATATATATATATAATGTAATACTTGCGCACACTTTTCTTCGTATTACTTTTAAAAAATCGCTGTCCCCTACCTTTTCTCGAAAAGTACTGATCAAAAAATTTTAAAAAATTCTGGAATATTCTCCACGGGTTATAGATTGAACGAAAATTATCACGAGTGCATTACCTTTAATAATTTATTTGGTATATAAAAAAAAAAAAAATTTCAAGGTCTCCAGTTTTCAGTAAAGATTGGAAACAAACTTTGTTGAAAACTCATTTGGGGTGTGTTTTTTGTGAAGTCACTGATCATTATATACCACCCTAACAAAAATTTTTATTTTAAAAACAATCAACGTACGGAACACTAATTGTGCAAGTTCAACTTGCACTTGACCGGTTTTTTAATTTAGCCCTAGAGAACATTTTTAGTGTTCCCTACGGAACACTTACAAGATTACTTCGGTGTCTGCTAGTCCGTTTGTCTGTCTGTCACACCCGATTTTCTCCGAAACTGTTTGACGTAGAAAGTTGAAATTTAGCACTAGTATAGGAATTGATTGTTTCATCGGAACCGCATAGCTTTCAAAGTTAAATTTTGACTTGAGGGGATAGTTTTGGGAGCTGAAATCGGAAGTGAAAAAAAAATTTTTTACCAGGTCATTTTGAAAAACTTCAGGAATATTCTCCAGAGAGTGTAGATTGAACGAAAATTTTGTCTATCACCTTTAATAATCTATCTGGGATATAAAAAAAACAAATATTTCAAGGTCATTAGTTTTCAGTAAAGATTGGAAAAAAAGAGTAGAGGTCATTCCATTTTTAACTATCGACCTGAAGTACTTAAATCTATATTTCTAAAATTATTGAATATTGTTTTCTGGATAGACTGTATTCATTCTCAAAATTCAATATTATTTCATCGTGCCATTTTGTCTTTAGTTCAAATTCTTTTACCATGACAGCTGTGTAACATTTTTATGAGCATCTGACCTTATAAGTTAGTGTAAAAAAAACTTTTTTATAGTTAGAAAAACAGAAAAATAGTTATTATTTAATATGTCTATAGTTTGGTTTCGAATGAGGCTACTCAAAATAAGTTACTTTTTAATTTATCCCTAGAGTAGATTTTCAGTGTTCCGTACGGAACACTTATAAGATCACTTCGGTGTCTGTCTGTCCGTTTGTCTGTCTGTCACACCCGATTTTCTCCGAAACTATTTGACATAGAAAGTAGAAATTTAGCACTAATATAGGAATTGATGGTCTCATCAGAGCCGTGTTAAATTTTGACTTGAGGGGATAGGTTTGGGAGCTGAAATAGGAAGTGAAAAAAAAAAATTTTTACCAGGTCATTTTGAAAAAATTCTGGAATATTCTCCAGAGGGTGTAGATTGAAGGAAAATTATGTGTATTACCTTTAATAATCTATCTGGGATATAAAAAACAAACATTTCAAGGTCATCCGTTTTCAGTAAAAATCGGAAAAAAAGAGAGTAGTGCTTAAATCTATATTTCTAAAATTATTGAATATTGTTTGCTGGACAGACTGTATTCATTCTCAAAATTCAATATTATTTCATCTTGCCATTTTGTCTTTAGATCAAATTCTTTTACCATGACAGCTGTGTAACATTTTTATGAGAAGCTGGCCTTATAAGTTAGTGTAAAAAAAATCTTTCTATGGTTAGAAAAATCGAAATAGAGTTATTATTTGTTATATCTATAGTTTGGTTTCGAATGAAGCTCCTCAAAATAAGTTATTTTTAGTGTTCCGTACGGAACACTTATAAGATCACTTCGGTGTCTGTCTGTCTGTCTGTCTGTCTATCTGTCTGTCTGTCTGTCTGTCTGTCTGTCTGTCTGTCTGTCACACCCGATTTTCTCCGAAACTATTTGACATAGAAAGGTGAAATTTGGTAATAATATAGGAATTGATGGCCTCATCAGAGCCATGTAGTTTTGAGAATTAAATTTTGACTTAAGGGGTTAGTTTTGGGGGGTGAAGTCGGAAGTGAAAAAAAAATTTTTTTACTAGGTCATCGAGTGTGATGTCAAATGAAAGCTTGTGAAAACACGAGTAAAAAATGTATATATAATATTATACTTGCGCGCACTTTTTCTTTGTATTATTTTAAAAATTCGCGAAAAAAAAAATCGCTGTCCCGGGCCTTATCTCGCAAAGTACTTATCAAAAAAATTTCGAAAAAATTCTGGAATATTCTCCACGGGGTGTAGATTGAACGAAAATTATCACGAGTGCATTATCTTTAATAATTTATATGGTATATAAAAAAAACAAAAATTTCAAGGTCATCAGATTTCAGTAAAGGTTGGAAACAAACTTTGTTGAAAACTCATTTGGGGTGTGTTTTGTGAAGTCACTGATCATTTTATACCACCGTAACATAAATTTTGACTTAAGAGTTTCGTTTTGAGGGGTGAAATCGGAAGTGAAAAAAAATTTTTTTTACTACGTTATCGAGTGTGGTGTCAAATGAAAGCTTGTGAAAACACGAGTAAAAAATATATATATAATGTAATACTTGCGCACACTTTTCTTCGTATTACTTTTAAAAAATCGCTGTCCCCTACCTTATCTCGAAAAGTACTGATCAAAAAATTTTGAAAAAATTCTGGAATATTCTCCACGGGGTATAGATTGAAAGAAAATTATCACGAGTGCATTACCTTTAATAATTTATTTGGTATATAAAAAAAAAAAAATTTCAAGGTCACCAGTTTTCAGTAAAGATTGGAAACAAACTTTGTTGAAAACTCATTTGGGGTGTGTTTTGTGAAGTCACTGATCATTTTTATACCACCCTAACAAAAATTTTTATTTTAAAAACAATCGACGTACGGAACACTAATTGTGCAAGTTCAACTTGCACTTGACCGGTTTTTTAATTTAGCCCTATAGTACATTTTTAGTGTTCCGTACGGAACACTTACAAGATTACTTCGGTGTCTGCTAGTCCGTTTGTCTGTCTGTCACACCCGATTTTCTCCGAAACTGTTTGACGTAGAAAGTTGAAATTTAGCACTAGTATAGGAATTGATTGTCTCGTCGGAACCGCGTAGCTTTCAAAGTTAAATTTTGACTTGAGGGGATAGTTTTGGGAGCTGAAATCGGAAGTAAAAAAAAAAATTTTTTACCAGGTCATTTTGAAAAAATTCTCGAATATTCTCCAGAGAGTGTAGATTGAACGAAAATTTTGTCTATCACCTTTAATAATCTATCTGGGATATAAAAAAACAAACATTTCAAGTTCATTAGTTTTCAGTAAAGATTGGAAAAAAAAGTAGAGGTCATTCCATTCTAACTATCGACATGTAGTACTTAAATCTATATTTCTAAAATTATTGAATATTGTTTTCTGAATAGACTGTAATCATTCTCAAAATTCAATATTATTTCATCTTGCCATTTTGTCTTTAGATCAAATTCTTTTACCATGACAGCTGTGTAACATTTTTGTGAGAAGCTGACCTTATAAGTTAGTAGGAATTGATTGTCTCATCGGAACCGCGTAGCTTTGAAAGTTAAATTTTGACTTGAGGGGATAGTTTTGGAAGCTGAAATCGGAAGTGAACAAAAATTTTTTTACCAGGTCATTTTGAAAAAATTTCTGGAATATCCTCCAGAGAGTGTAGATTGAACGAAAATTATGTCTATTACCTTTAATAATCCATCGAGGATATAAAAAAACAAACATTTCAAGGTCATTAGTTTTCAGTAAAGATCGGAAATAAATAGTAGAATTTATTCCATTCTTACTATCGACATGTAGTACTTAAATCTATATTTCTAAAATTATTGAATATTGTTTTCTGGATAGACTGTATTCATTCTCAAAATTCAACATTATTTCATCTTGCCATTTTGTCTTTAGATCAAATTCTTTTACCATGACAGCTGTGTAACATTTTTATGAGAAGCTGACCTTATAAGTTAGTGTAAAAAAAAACCTTTTTATGGTTAGAAAAATCGAAAAATAGTTATTATTTGTTTATATCTATAATTTGGTTTTCGAATGAAGTTTCTCAAAATAAGTTATTTTTTAATTTAGCCCTAGAGTACATTTTTAGTGTTCCGTACTGAACACTTATAAGATCACTTCGGTGTCTGTCTGTCCGTTTGTCTGTCTGTCACACCCGATTTAGGAAGTTGAAATTTAGCTCTAGTATAGGAATTGATTGTCTCATCGGAACTGCGTAGCTTTGAAAGTTAAATTTTGACTTGAGGGGATAGTTTTGGGAGCTGAAATCGGAAGTGAAAAAAAATTTTATTACCAGGTAATTTTGAAAAAATTCTCGAATATTCTCCAGAGGATGTAGATTGAACGAAAATTATGTGCATTACCTTTAATAATTTATCTGGTATATAAAAAAATAAAAAGGTTATCAGTTTTCAGTAAAGATCGCAAAAAAAATTTTGTCGAAAACTCATTTGGGGTGTCTTTTGTGAAGTCAATTTATACCTCCGTAACAAAAATGTTTATTTTAAAAGCAATCAACGTACGGAACACTAACTGCGCAAGTCTTACTTGCACTTGGCCGGTTATTATATATTAAAATATAACCAAATTTTTGGGTGACAAATTCCTATTTTATTATTGTAACGTTCCTGAAAATAATTCTTGATATTGGTACATATCAAAATTTGATATGGACAGTAAATTTAATTATGTCAAAACTATTATGATTTTCAAAAATAGCTGATTATGATTTTAAAAAAAAACTAAAAAATATTGCAAAAAGAAGTAAATTATGTTGTAATGTGCTGTATGAAGCAGGAAGCCACTCAGAGCCAAACTTTATCATTAATATGAACTAAACAATTTTTGTGGTAGAAGAAGAAATTTGTCTTGAAAAGAAGAACTAACCGTTTTAAGGTGAGAAATTTTTGTACCATCTCAAACTGGAGTAACTTTCCGATATTTCGTTAACAATTGCACGAGGCATCTTCAGGTTAATTTTACTCTTTGCAATTTTAATATTGAATTTACTGGTTTCTCATCTAACCACAGCCGTGAATGCCTCGGTCCCATGTTCTTTTTCTAAGATAATATTTAATAATTTGTGTCTATATGTATTCCTACTTTTTCTATTCTCTCTCCTTATAATTTTTCTCTAATTTACTTTAAATTGTTGTAAATTTGCAGGAGTGCGTTTACATTTTGCTGAAAAACTCGTGTTTCTGAGACTGGTAATCCAGGTGACCTGAAGCAACTGCCTAAAAGCGAGTTTCCGTAAAATATAAACTTACTTTTGCTAACTCTCCACTCAGTAAATTATAGAAGATTAAAATATTTGTTATTGTGACTGAAAATAACACTATAGCTGCCTGATTTACTAAGCAAGTCTAACCAATATAACCAGTAAGTTAACTTAATCAAAGTTATGTTGCTGTGCAGTGTAAGATCAGAGAATTCCTTGTTATTTACGATAAAATTAATGTTTAATTGTGATTAAAAATGTGGCTGGGTGTTCAAATTCTCTTAACAATTATATTTCCCGTTTCAATGTGTTAGCTCACGATTATTAAAATTAATTTTCTTATAAGAATGTTTATTTGGTGATATTTATAGTATAATTTATTACATTATCGAAAACAAAAATTAACTGTACAGCTAGAGATTTAAGATCCCTTGAGGAGACCGGATATTTTATCTGGATGTTAATGTCCTTTTAACAACATTAGAAATTGGCACCGAATAAAACAAAAATTAACTCCACCTCCATCTGAACAAATCAGTTAAGACAGTCGCAGTTGATACTGATTTCAATGGAAACTACCATCTAAAATATCTAGATCATAAGGAAGGACATAAAAATCTCATTTTGCCAGTGGACAGATCTGGAACCATTTCTAATTTAATTTTTGTTTGTCTTCATGGTATATCGATTCAAACTTTATTATTCTTTTTTAAAATAAGTAGAATAACATAATATTTGAATTTTCGTTAGAAGGAAATTCTGATAGTCGATAGGGAAAATAATAGCTTCCCAAATGTAGAGTAGATTAATGGATATGAGATGGTTAGCAGCTTCACCTGCTGGAAACTTTGATCAATAATACAGACAACTGTGAAGATGAAATACGTCGAAGAATGGGTAGCATTGCTATGACTCAACCCACAAAGTTTTAGAGATCCAGAGACATCAGTTGCAATACTAAAATAAATCTAGTAGAAACCCTTATACGCTCCATATTCAGCTATGTATCTAAAACCTGGACTATACGCATTGCTGATCGACGCCGCGCCGTATAGACACGTTTGAAATGTGGTGCTAGCGAAGGATGCAGCACGACGAACAAATGTGTGCTTCAGTCTTTAATGAAGTCAAATCGAAACAGAGACCGTCCACCACAGTCTATTATCCTAAAGTATTTTGATCACATTAAACGTGCTGATAATATGGAGAAACTTGTGGTGTAGAGCAAACCAAATGGAAGGAGACGATACGGAAGATCACCTAGCCGCTGAATGGATACGATTGAGATGATGTTGGGTACCAACATGGAGCAAGCTACAAGACAAACAGCTAACAGAGAACGTCGGCGTACCACCATTAGAAACATCGTTAATAGACTGTATAGCCAGACATAATCACGATATGTCTGATAACATATTTAGACTAGAGAGGAGGGAGGAGAATAACGTAATATTTGAAGTTTCAATAGTAAAAAAAAATCGAAAAGAAATTATTCTTTCTCAGTTACTTTAGTCACTAGTAATGAATAAAGAAGAGAAAAAATATCATCTTGTCAGTCAAATCGACAATTAGAGGTCAAAACTATGTAACATCATAATTTACTAAGTCATAGTTCATGACCACAGTATTATAATGTACCATTAGTAGTCCAAGTTGGATACACATAAGACAGGGAGACAAGTTGTCCTCTAAATTATCTGGTTTTAGAGGACGTCTCAAACAACTCAGCTGGAATAATAAAGGAATTTTGATAAACGGCCGAAAGCCTAACCAGTAACGATACGCAGACGATATTGTCATATTAGCATTAAATGAAAACAAGTGTAAAGAAATGTTGAAATTCTAGAAGGAGAATAGGCCAAGTCATATTGAAAATGAATCTTTAAAAAACAAAATAATGTGTGACACCAACCCACAAATAAAAATCTCCAGTCCAGATATAGGGAATGTCAATATTAATATCTGAGCCATGAAATTAAGTTAGGCAAACAAAAACAGACTACCGAAATATTAAGAAGAAGAAAATTAGACAGGGCAGCGTTCGGGAGGAAATCCAACGTGCTAAAAGCAAGAAAAATGCCATTAGAATTAGATTACATTGAAAAATGCGTATCATAAAGAGAACAATGGAACGATAAATGCTCAGCATATCTCTAGGAGATCGGAAAGCCAACAGATCGATACGAAACATCACAAAAATAAAGGATATGTGTGAAGAAATAGCTTGGAGTGGAGTTTTGCTGGGCATGTGTCGAGATGTACGGACAGACGATGGAACAATGCCATCCTGAAGTGGAGACCGTATGAAGGAAGGCGTAGCAAACGGCGGCCACAGATAAGTTAGACTGATGATATTAAAATGAAGGCCGGTTTATCATGGATGCGAGAAGTCCAGAACAGAAGCCGGTGATTTGACATGAAATCGACTTAAATGCCTTAGATAAATAGATATATTACACTAGTTTACAAAAAAATACTTATTTTTGTTCATCGAACTCAACATATATTTATAAGCTAAGTAGGCTAGTTAATAAAGTATTTTTGTTTTCCGCTAGCGCGTCATAATTCTCAGAAAAAACAGTTTCTGTTTCTCATCTACCCGCAGTAGTAATGATTTGATTCTGTAAACAACGAAGTGAAGTAAATACGAAAGATTGTCCTAAAATATCGTCTAGAATGTGTAAAATTAATTGACACGGTTTTTGCTACATTTGTGGTAAAATACTGGGTTCTTCATGTGGTTTGCACAAACTGCAGACTGGTCCTCAACTACTGGTATTCAGTTAAAAACAGATCTTTGAAGTTTGGTAAACCAATGATCTGGAGAAAAGCCAACTAACTACGCAACCGACTGTTATTTTTGCTTAACTAAAACTTTTGGTTTCAACTCGAAAAACAAAGATAAAATAGAATATGCAGATGTTCCATCAGTGTCTAAGCCTGTGCCTCATTCAAAGTATTCTCCAGTTCCTACACCACCCGGTAGAAGTGACCAAACCCGAAATGCCACAGCCACATCGAGCAGTATTCCACTGCACCAGAGTAGTAACAGTGAGCAGTCCAGCTTGAATAACTTTGTCGGCGATGAGGACAGTTCACATTTGATAACTCAGTTTGAACTCAACGATCTCATAAGAGTTATCTAAGTCTAAAAGTGATTTACTTGCTCAAGGTTGCAGCAGTGGAGGTTGCTTGATCTTGACACAAGAGTTAGTATTTATTGCTCCAGGAGTAAGACTTATGCTGCTTTGTTTACAAAAGAAAATTAATTTTGTTATTGTCATGATATTAGTGGACTGTTCAATGAAATGAAACAACCATACAACCCAGAAAAATGGCGCCTTTTTATCGATTCCCCGAAGATAAGCCTCAAAGCTGTTATTTTGCACAACGGAAATAAAAAACCTTCTATCCCAATAGGTCATGCAGTGAATTTTAAAGAAACCTATGAAACAATGTCCATATTAATTAAATTGATATGAATGTCACAATTGGTATATCTGTGGTGACTTAAAAGTCATCGGTATGCTTTTGGGCTTACAAGACGGCTACACAACGCACTGTTGCTTCTTGAGCTTATGGGACTCGAGGGTAAAGAAAGATCACTATAAAAAAATATTTTGGCTTGTCAGAAGCTAATATGTTCCAGGTAAAATGAACATTAAAAATACATGTTTGGTTAACTCAAAAAGATTATATTACCACCGCTTCACATTAAGTTAGGCTTAATGAAACATTTTGTCAAAGCAGGGCCAACGTTTCTGTACTTGTGCAGTGTATTCACGAATCTTTCTGAGGCTAAACTAAAAGAAGAAATATTTATAGGTCCTCAAATCAGGAAAATTTTGGATGATAAGACATTTGAGTGAGAGCCATTTGACGGACGTTGAAAAGGCTTCCTGGAATTCTTTCAAATTTGTCGTTCAAGATAATAGAAAAAATGACAGTTATCAAGAGATCGTTGCAAATTTATTGCAGAATTACTGATGGGTTGGGTAAAATTCATTTTTTGCATTCCCATCTGGATTTTTTTTACGGAAAACCTTGGAAGTATAAGTGATGAGTATGGCGAGCGGTTTCATCAGGATCTAAAATTATTTGAGCAAGATTATCAAAGTTTTTGGGACCATAATATGCTAGGAGACTACTGTTGGTCTGTTGTAAGAGATACAGATACAAGTATTTACAAAAAAGAGCTAAAAGTTATCATTTTTAGTGTTCCGTACGGAACACTTATAAGATCACTTCGGTGTCTGTCTGTCTGTCTGTCTGTCTGTCTGTCTGTCTGTCTGTCTGTCTGTCACACCCGATTTTCTCGGAAACTATTTGACATAGAAAGGTGAAATTTGGTAATAATATAGGAATTGATGGCCTCATCAGAGCCATGTAGTTTTGAGAACTAAATTTTGACTTAAGGGGTTAATTTTGGGGGGTGAAGTCGGAAGTGAAAAAAAAATTTTTTTACTAGGTCATCGAGTGTGGTGTCAAATGAAAGCTTGTGAAAACACGAGTAAAAAATATATATATAATATTATACTTGCGCGCACTTTTCTTTGTATTATTTTTAAAAATTCGCGAAAAATCGCTGTCCCGGGCCTTATCTCGAAAAGTACTTATCAAAAAATTTCGAAAAAATTCTGGAATATTCTCCACGGGGTGTAGATTGAATGAAAATTATCACGAGTGCATTACCTTTAATAATTTATATGGTATACAAAAAAAACAAAAATTTCAAGGTCATCAGATTTCAGTAAAGATTGGAAACAAACTTTGTTGAAAACTCATTTGGGGTGTGTTTTTTATGAAGTCACTGATCATTTTATACCACCGTAACATAAATTTTGACTTAAGAGGTTCGTTTTGAGGGGTGAAATCGGAAGTGAAAAAAAATTTTTTTTACTAGGTCATCGAGTGTGGTGTCAAATGAAAGCTTGTGAAAACACGAGTAAATATATATATATATATATATATATATATATATATATATATATATATATATATATATATATATATATATATATATATATAAGTTGGATTGAATTCTTTCTTGAACCTTGGAATATTGAATATATATTTTTTTCAATTTCTTGGGCTTTATGGTTCTTTTGTTTTAAGGATAGAGAAATTACATCATGTTCTAGTTAGAATTTATTGAAAACGTTTCGCCCGATTTTCAGGCTTCTTCAGTTCATCTAAAAATTGAAATTTTCTATTTGGATATTCAATAGGACGCACAAATTTTTTTAATAAAATTAATAATAATTAATAAAAATAAAAAATTTGTGCGTCCTATTGAATATCCAAAATAGAAAATTTCAATTTTTAGATGAACTGAAGAAGCCTGAAAATCGGGCGAAACGTTTTCAATAAATTCTAACTAGAACATGATGTAATTTCTCTATCCTTAAAACAAAAGAACCATAAAGCCCAAGAAATTGAATATATATATATATATATATATATATATATATATATATATATATATATATATATATATATATATATATAATGTAATACTTGTAATAATTTATTTGGTATATAAAAAAAAAACAAAATTTCAAGGTCACCAGTTTTCAGTAAAGATTGGAAACAAACTTTGTTGAAAATTCATTTGGGGTGTGTTTTGTGAAGTCACTGATCATTTTATGCCACCCTAACAAAAATTTTTATTTTAAAAACAATCAACGTACGGAACACTAATTGTGCAAGTTCAACTTGCACTTGACCGGTTTTTAATTATTTATTCGTACTTTAAATGTTTTTTTTGTCAAATATTTCTTATTAAATATCTTAAAAGTTTGAGGAATATTTTTAATAAGTTGAGGACACTTAAAATATACAAGATATATATGTTTTATTTCTTAAGCAAAAACCTCGTGAATTTCTGTTATTATATGAAAATAACTTCTGTCAAAGAAATATTCATACTTAGAACTCACACTTCTATTTACTCTCATTGGGCAAATTTTCATTTTTGTTAAAAGTTGTGCAATATGTTGAAATACTTTAACATCAAACTAAAAGGTCAATTAAAACACGATTTAAAGAACATTTAGCACACTTAAGATACAATAGAACAGAAAAGTCTAGCATTGCCGAACATGCCCTTGAAGCTGATCATACTGTAACATTAGATAATCTAAGATTAATAAGAAATGTATCTGATAGGAGATTGTTGAACGCATACGAAAGTATGGAAATCATAAAATGTAAAAGTAGTTTAAATAAAGACAGAGGGCCTATTCCTTATAGTCCCCTCTACTGGTTACTTGACCGGAACTGATAGCCTTGCCTATGTCATTAGTTCCGCTTAAGTAATTCTAGGGTTAGGCTAAGTATAAATAGGGTAGATCTGTAGTTTACCTTTAGTCAATCATCGCTCCTGATGAAGCTAACATGGTTAGCGAAACGCGCGTCGAGTGCAAAAATAAAGTGTTTGGTGTAGTGGTGATATATACCGAGTAGTATCATTGTGCCAAAGATTCCACATTCCCAACTTAGTTGAGATGGCTTCACGGTCAACGGAATTAAACCTTTATCGTAAGTACAGTAGTAAGATTAGATTAGTAGGTGCAGATATTTGGTTTTTAAAGTCTTGCAAGAAATTTAAAGTTTTTCCTAATTTTATTAAGGTTAATTTACCAAAATCAAACATTTCAGAAAAAGTTTCATTTTTTGCAAAACAAAAATGGCTTGACTTAGAAATCAAGAATTTGTACACAAAACGTAGTATGTTAGAAGTAGAATCATACAGCATATTCAAAAAACTTACTTCAGGATTAAACAATATTGAATATGAAGTATGGAGCGAGTTCCAGAGGAAAATGTTTTTAGTTATTGATATTCAATATAAAAAGAAATTCTCTATTCTAAGTAAAAAATTAAAAAAGCTTTTACCGAAGAAGAATAGTCCTCAGGAACTCGTAAATATTGTAGAGAATCATTCGTCTCAATCCTTTACACGAAATGAAATTCGCATCTTAAACAAAGGTCTTAACTTTGCAGTACCCCCTCCTAGAGATAATTTATCAGAAATAGTTGCTCACATTGAAAGTTCCATTAGCACACTTCCAGAAAATAGTAAAACCTTTGTTAGGGAAGCATGTCGCAATCAAATATCGAAAAACATAGTTAACAACACAAATTCTAATTCACGAAAAAACATAAAAGTAGTTAAAGGATTGAAAAAGAAAGATGTCTTTTACTTAAAAGCGGATAAAGGAAATAAGGTTGTTATATTGGATAAGAAAGATTACTTTGAACGCGTAGGTAATCTTATCGAATCTGGCCCTTATGAAAAGGTAATAAGAAATCCATTACCGAAAATGATATCAGAGGTTAAAAATTCTTTTAAAAAATGTAAGAACCTTGTCTCCGATTCGCTAAAATTTAAATTAAATGCAAGTAATCCGACCATACCAAAATTGTATTGCTTACCCAAAATTCACAAACCTGGAAAAGTAATGCGACCCATTGTTTCATCGGTCGGATCACCCACATATTTAATATCCAAATGGTTATCAAAAGAACTTGAGAAGTTACCATTAAATACTTTCGCAGTGAAGAATTCGTTAGAATTCATTAATAAAACAAAAAATCTAGTTCTTAATGAAGGTGAAGTCTTAATTTCTTTTGATGTTAGTTCTTTATTCCCAAGTGTGCCCATTCCACAAACTTTACAATATATCGAAGAATTACTTAGAATGAATGACTTTGAAGACGAAATTATTCGTGAATACTTAACATTATCTAAACTTTGCATGGAACAAAATTATTTCCAATATAACAATCAATTTTATGTTCAGAAAGAAGGAACAGCTATGGGTAATTGCTTGTCACCTTTCATAGCCAATTTATTCATGAGTAAGTTTGAAATCGAAGCCAGTCAAGAATTCGAATATTTCCCAAGGGTATGGTATAGGTATGTGGATGATATTTTCGCGATTTTTGATACAAAGAAAGCAAATATTGATGATTTTGTTTCTAAATTAAATAGCCGGTATGATTCAATTAAATTCACGTACGAAATTGAGAACAAAGGACAATTGCCTCTTCTAGATATTTTAATTATTAAAAATAATAATAGATTAGAATTTGATATCTATAGGAAGGACACAGTAACAGATAGATATATTCCTAATGATTCATTTCATTGCAAACAACATAAATTAGCCTCAATATATTTTTTTTAGTTCATCGTTTGGTCACTTTCCCTCTGAATAGAGTAAACTTTAATAAAGAAAGGAATCGTATTAGAAATATAACTAGAGTTAATGGTTATGACGATGACTTAGTAAATAAGCTAATAAATAGACATAAATTTAGGTCTAATATTCAGAATTCCACCTTTTTTACACGCGAAGAAAATAACACCAAGTATGTCTCCATACCATATAATCCGAAATATAGCAAGGGACTCAATAAGGTATTTAATAAGGTAGGCCTCACCTTAGTCTATAAGTCATCAGACAATCTGAGGAATATCTTAGGAAATCCCAAAGATAAGATTCCCAATTGTGAGAAAAGTGGAATTTATGAAATTAGTTGTAATGATTGTGACAAAAAGTATGTTGGGCAAACTAAAAGGTCAATTAAAACACGATTTAAAGAACATTTAGCACACTTAAGATACAATAGAACAGAAAAGTCTAGCATTGCCGAACATGCCCTTGAAGCTGATCATACTGTAACATTAGATAATCTAAGATTAATAAGAAATGTATCTGATAGGAGATTGTTGAACGCATACGAAAGTATGGAAATTATAAAATGTAAAAGTAGTTTAAATAAAGACAGAGGGCCTATTCCTTATAGTCCCCTCTACTGGTTACTTGACCGGAACTGATAGCCTTGCCTATGTCATTAGTTCCGCTTAAGTAATTCTAGGGTTAGGATAAGTATAAATAGGGTAGATCTGTAGTTTACCTTTAGTCAATCATCGCTCCTGATGAAGCTAACATGGTTAGCGAAACGCGCGTCGAGTGCAAAAATAAAGTGTTTGGTGTAGTGGTGATATATACCGAGTAGTATCAAAGGTACAAATTAAACACATTACGTTGTACAACGAAGCAATCTTCTGAAAAAAGAATAAAATGAAAATTTGTTTTCCATCAGGCTAGAAACACACAGTAAACAATGCGGAAAATGCAATCTAATTTGTAACATTACATGAAAATGAATCTTCATTACCGTGTTCATTCACCAAGCAAAAACAAGTCGGCACACCAAACATAAACCAAGCAACTTCTCCGTACATTAACTAATAATATAAAATAAATGTAGCAAAACGGCAAATTCGTCTCGTGTAAGTCGACCTTGTTATCTTTCGAGCAATTTACCATTTCAGTATTCTGATTATGCCTCTATATAATGACTACACCATTGTTAGGGGCGGCCATTTTAATTTCTAGTAAAAACAACATGGCGCCCTCGCGGGGCAATTAAAACAGATGATAGGCGATAATAGCGTTAATTAATTCTCCTTTCTCTGTCGGGAGCTAATGTGCAAATTAAACTGTTACACAGACCGGGGCTCGTTCACAATTACCATTCTCCTGACGCTGCTCTGCTGTAATAACGGATCAGTGACGCGGATGGGAGCTGTTATAACGGGCAAATTAAGTGAAATTTTTAAAACGAAATTGAATAGGAGATAATTTTTAAACTGCTTATTTTAAATTTATTTTAATTGAAAGAAAAGTTATATTTTGCTACTGGCAATCTGTAAAATTTATTTAAAAAATAAATAAATAAAAACTCAACTTGCTCAAAATTAATAATGGACTTGAGTGGAAGATGTCAATAATATCAACAACTTTTCCGATCTAACGAATGTTGCTATGCTATGCTATATATGAATAAATTCACATGTGAAACGTTATTTACTACTTGTCAGAATTTTAACTTTTATTAAAAATTATAAAGTCAAATTTTACCTGCTAAGGATTGCACGTTTCCAAAATCGAAATAACCGGCCAAGTGCAAGTCGGACTTGCGCAATTAGTGATTGGTTTTGAAATAAAAAATTTTGTTACGGAGGTATAAAATGATCAACGACTTCATAAAATACAGCCCAAATGAGTTTTCAACAAAGTTTTTTCCAATCTCTACTGAAAAGGATTGACCTTGAAATGTTTATTTGTTTATATGTGTTTGGCACGATGGACTGTTGGCTAAGTTGCGCTCTTATGGTATGTCTGAAAGGTTCTGTTTGTGGCTCTCATGTTTCCTCAGAGAGCGTTCTTTACAAGTGGCGGTCGACGGATTTCTTTCTAACACCCTCACTATCAACGCCGGTGTGCCCCAGGGCTCCATACTGTCTCCTACTCTCTTTCTCATTTTAATTAACGATCTGCTGGAAAAGACCGGGAATCCAATCTATAGCTTTGCAGATGACAGTACGCTTGTCTTCATTCACCTTGAACGCTCGGACATCGGCTGCTCAGGCGAATATCCGCAGACAGCAGGAGGTCGTTCAACTTAACAAAGACCTGGAAGAAATTCTATCTTGGGGTGACAGTAACCAAGTGGAATTTAACGCTACAAAAACCTAAGCGGCAGTTTTTTCTAAAAAAGTTAACGTTGCTGAACCCGACATAGTTATGTCGGGGCACTCCATTCCCCTAGCATCGTCACTCAATTTGTTGGGCGTTAGTTTGGGAGCAAATATGTCTTGGCATGAACATGTGGCAGGCATAGCAAGGAGAGCTTCTCAAAAGTTGGGAATATTATTTAGAACCAGAAAGCTTTACACCCCACAGCAACTGTTAATTCTTTACAAAGCCCAAATTCGACCAACTATGGAATACTGCTCCCACGTTTGGGGCTCCGCTCCCAAGCATACACTGCATTTGTTGGATTCTGTTCAGAGAAGAGCGGTCCGTCTGATTGGGGACCCGGAATTGACCGGCGGCCTTGATTCACTGGAACATCGAAGAACGGTTGGCGACTTGAGTCTGTTCTACAAGTATTTTCATGGAAAGTGTTCGAAGGATGTAGCCCGCTTAATTCCTCCCAAAGCGGTGCATGTTAGAAATACACGTCGCGCTGGTGCTTCGCATCCGTATGAGGTTCAGCTTGTTACTCCGCGTACGACGCTTTTCAAGCAATCTTTTATATGGAGAACGTCATCCCTTTGGAATAATTTGCCCAGCGCTGTGTTTCCCACCGAGTACAATTTACAGCGATTCAAGAACAACGTGAATCGCTTTTTCCGCACTCGTGCCGCTCCTAGAGCGTTTTAGGGACTTCCCTGCAGCACGTGTGCTAGACCAATAAAAAAAAAAAAAAAAAAAAAAAAAAAAAATGCCAGATTGAAAGTATCGCACTCGTGATAATTTTCATTCAATTTACACCCTGTGGAGAATATTCTAGAATTTTTTCAAAAATCTTTGATCAAAACTTTTCGAGATAAAGGGGAGATAGGGTTTTTTGGCAATTTTTTAAAAATAATATAAAAAAAAAGTGTGCGGAATAATACATTATATATGTTTTTGAATTCGTGTTTTTACAAGCTTTCATTTGACACTCCACTCGAGGGCCTAGTAAACATTTTTTTTTTCACTTCTGATTTCAACCTCCAAAGCTAACCCCTTAAGTAAAAATTTAATTTTCAAAACTACACGGCTTTAATGAGACCATCAGTTCCTACATTAGTATCAAATTTCAAATTTCTTTGTCAAATAGTTTCAGAGAAAATCGGGTATGACAGACGGACCGATAGACAGGCGGACAGACAGAATGACAGGTAGACAGACGGACAGACACCGAAGTCATCTTATAAGTGTTCCCTACGGAACACTAAAAAAGCAGGCATATTATAATAGAAAAATAGATGAAGCTAAAGGAGATTCTAAAGAAATGTGGAGGACTCTGAAGGGTCTAAGACAAAAGTAATCTTTTTTTTTATTGGTCTAGCACACGTGCTGCAGGAAAGTCCCTAAAGCGCTACAGGAGCGACAAGTGTGCGGAGAAAGCGATTCACGTTGTTCTTGAATCGCTGTAAATTGTACTCGGTGGGAAACACAGTCCTGGGCAAATTATTCCAAAGGGATGATGTTCTCCATATAAAAGACTACATCAACAACAAGCTGACCTCATACGGATGTGAAGTATTAGCGCGACGTGTACTTCTAACATGCACCGCTCTGGGAGGAATTAAGCAGGCTACATCCTTCGAACACCTTCCATGAAAATACTTGTAGAATAGGCTCAAGTCGCCGACCCTTCTTCGATGTTCCGCCGGTCAGTTCCGGGTCTCCAATCAGACGAACAGCTCTTCTCTGAATAGAATCCAACAAATGCAGTGTATGTTTGGGAGCGGAGCCCCAAACTTGGGAACAATATTCCATAGTTGGTCGAATTTGAGCTTTGTAAAGAATTAACAGTTGTGGAGTGTAAAGCTGTCTGGTTCGAAATAATATTCCCAACTTTTGAGAAGCTCTCCTTGCTATGCTTGCAACATGTTCATGCCAGGACATATTTGCTCCCAAATTAACGCCCAACAAATTGAGTGACGATGTTAGAGGAATGGAGTGCCACGACATAACTATATCGGGTTCAGCAACCTTAACTTTTTTAGAAAAAACTGCCGCCTGGTTTTTTATAGCGTTAAATTCCACTTGGTTACTGTCACCCCAAGATAGAATTTCTTCCAGGTCTTCGTTAAGTTGAATGACTTCCTGCTGTCTGCGGATATTCATCTGAGTAGCCGATGTCCGAGCGTTCAAAGTGAATGTAGAGATAAGCGTACTGTTATCTGCAAAGCTGTAGATTGGATTCTCGGTCTTTTCTAGCAGATCGTTAATGTAAATAAGAAAGAGAGTAGGAGACAATATGGAGCCTTGAGGTACACCGGCGTTGATAGTAAAGGTGTTAGAAAGAAATCCGTCGACAGCCACTCGTAAAGAACGCTCTCTGAGGAAACATGAGAGCCACAAACAGAACTTTTCAGACATACCATAAGAACGTAGCTTAGCCAACAGTCCATCGTGCCAAACACTGTCGAATGCCTTGGATATGTCGAGAGCAACCGCTCGAGATTCTCCAAAATGCTCAATTGTGTTGTTCCAAACGTGTGTTACATAAGTCAGAAGATCTCCTGTTTGATCTATTTTTACGAAAGCCATATTGGTGATCGCTTATAAGTGTTTCGTACGGAACACTAAAAATACTATTCCTAATTAGTACACTGATCTGATATAGAGGCAGGTTTAGGGGAGGAGGACGAAGTGTAATATGTCATTTTCAGTGTTCTTGGACTCTAGGAATATGAAAATTAGGTCATTTTTCTATTACTGTGAATTTTATTAGAAGGCTGTGAAAGAGATGTATCCAATATAATTCCTTGCTAGGGGAAGTACTATGGTTTATTAAATATTTGTAATTTACTGTATGCCCGTTAAAATCATGCAAAACAAAAATTTCGTTTTAAGTTTTACAAATTACAAAGCAACAGAAATAAAAACTATTAGTATTACCGGAAAGCTGAAAGTCTCCTGTTCAAAAAACTATTTTTTAATTTTTTTTTTACACTCTGAAAACAAGTAATATCGACCAACCTTTGAGCGATGTGCGTAGATTTTCAAACTAACCTGCTTGGTGCGTTACACTTTTTGAATCACCTATCCGAATTTTTAATAAATTCTCACGCTAATAAAAAAATCTGGAAAAAATCTGTGTACTATTTTTTTATATTTCCCGCTCTTTCACGTAGTGCTAGTAGTTTTTCGATATCATTTTTATTTTTTGAGATATTAGTGAAAAACCGATTTTCTTATTTTATTTTGGATTTTGTGGGCTTAACGTACATCAAACATTATCAAACTTTTTTTGTCGTATTCTACGCCCAAAAAACTACCTGTGTGTCAAAATGCAGCCTATTAATTTTTTGGGAGCTTTAAATCTCTGGCGACTGGGCTATAGCTCGGGTTTCTCAATATTATTAGCCCACGACACTACTATTGTCACAAATGTAGTAAACCTTGATGCACTGCATGTCAAAGTGGAGAGAAATATCTTAGAATTCAATTCGTGCTGTAAAAATAAACGTTTCATTTTTAACAAGGAGTAAACTGTTAAAATGATTTTCTTCAGTATGAAACCATTATCCAACACTTTAACTATCTGGTCAAATAATGCAATGATAATGAGTATCTAGGTTCACATATAGAGGAAAAACTTAATTACAAAGATAATATAACTTTATTTGTAACGGCCTAAAAACATCATTGTTCTGAATACTAGGAATTATTTCGAATTGAAAGCAATTTTGAATGGAACTTGTCTTGCACCTAAAATACCACGTCGAAAGAGATGTAAAATAGATTAAATATAATAATCTAACTGTGCCTTCCATATACATTTCATCTTCTCATTTTAGCATCACAAGTGATGTGTAGTGATTCAATACACACACTGTCACATTCATCGGCTTTGTCTCTTTGTTCCTTTAAGATTCTGAAAACCGTTTCACGTCAACGGGGTAGGTAATCTACCATTGCAGTGCTTACGTTCAACATTTCCCTCTATAACCAGTGATTCCAGCTCATGTCTTCTACTGAGGTGGCCGAAATACCTCAAGTATGTCTGGTTTATAAGCGAGTTTAGTCTCTCAGTAATTTTTAGTTTTTGTAAAATCTTCTTCTTCTTCTTCTTCTAACAGCCCTTCACAGTCCACTTCTGGACATAGGCCTCCCCCATACATACTCTTCCATAGTCTTTTGTCCTGTGCTATCTGATGCCATTTATTCCCTACATTGTTTTTGATGTCATCTAGCTACCTATGGCTGCCCATGTTAACCGAACACGTATACTTATCTCGGCAGTTTAATTTTCTTTGCCTAATTTGATATTGTGATCTAGGTATATATATTCCCCGACATTTTCAATACCTTGTTCTCCTATATGTGCATCTACCTCATCCTTTGTCATGATTTTAGTTTTATTCATGTTTATTGTTAGTCCAATTTTTACGGATTCCTCTTGAAGTTCTTTTAACATAGTCTGTAGTTCCGTTATGTTTTGGCTAGTAAGTACAATGTCGTCTGCAAAGCGCAGATGGCTTAGGTAAGTACCATCTATCTTGATGCCCTTTTCATCCCAATTCAGTTTTTTAAAATCATCCTCCAATGCGAGGGTAAATAGCTTTGGCGAAATGGAATCTCCCTGTCTGACTCCTTTTTTGATTGCAATTTTGTTTGTTTTAATGCCCTCTGCAATGTTAACTGTTATTGTCGCGTTATCAGATATATTTTTAAAAACAGCCCACAGTTCCACTGAATCGAAAGCCTTATTGTAATCAACGAATGCGAGATGTAATGTTTCGTTATATTCATTGCATTTTTCTATTAGTGTACAAATTGTCTATGTGTGTTCTATTGTGCTATAATGTTTCCGGAATCCAGCCTGCTCTGGAGGTTGGTAAGTATCTAACTTGTTTATGAGTCTGTTATAATCTTGGTTAGGAGTTTGTATGGGTGGCAGAGTAGACTTATAGGCCGGTAATTATCAAGTTTTAATTTATCACCTTTTTTGTATAACGGGATTACTTCTTGTAAAATAGACTGGTTAAATCGATGTTTCACCCACGATATCCTGAGAATTCGACGATACACATACACAAATGCAGTACTTTTCTTTCTATTAGTTTTCTTTATCGTTCATGTTTCCGATGCATATGTTGCAATCGAAAATATAAGCGTTCTTGCTAGCTTCATCTAAGTTTATCGCGAGATAAGCGAGTCTTTCCATATTTTGACTGATTTTGTTGGTTGCAGAGTGTATTTCTGAGTGACACTGGCCGGCATTGGTAATTAGAGACCCAAGGTATTGATAAAAATCTACGCTTTCATACCCTAGTAGATATTGAGATTGATTATCATTCGTTCTATTAATGGTCATGATTTTTGCTTTTACTAATCCTTGTTAGTCTTTGCATAACAACCTCTAATTCACTTTTATTTGCAGCTATAATCAAGGTATCATCTGCGTAGTGCAGTTTCTGCATGCTTTTTCCTCCAACGGCGATACCACCAGTTATTGAGAACTTCGCGCATTATGTACTCCGTAAAAATGTTGAACAGTAGTGGCGAAAGAATGCATTCTTACCGGACATCAGTTTTCGTGGTTAAGCTTTCTGTGTACATGTTATTAACACGTACTTTAGCTGAATTCGTAAAGCGTTTGTATTAGCTTTAATAAGTGTGGCGGAGTTCCCATTTCTTTCAGAATCGACCATTGTTTCGACCACCTCACCTTGTCAAACGATTTCTGATAGTCAATGAAACAAAGATAAATTTTGATGTCATGTTCTCTTCCTTCTCTATCCGTTGACGCACATTCAAAATTTGCTCCCGTGTTCCCCTTCCAGGTATAAATTCTCTTTGTTCTTCTTATATTTATGGCAATAAATAAGACTTGAGATGCTCATTCAGTATGGTTAGAAAAACCTTGCTAGCGTGAGAGATCAAGGAGATAGTTGGTACATTTTGTGGGGGAGCCTTTTCTGTATATCGGTACGAATATTAACACTCTCCAGTCCCCAGGCCATTCGCCGGTATTCCGCACACATTTAAAGACTTCGGCCACAGTAAACACACTATACACTAGCGAAACTCAAGGATAATCGCATAGGAAAATCAGGTTCGTTTTCAGAAGGTCACGTGGCAATCCGCCATGTTAAAAGTGGACCAGCGCGAGATTTGAAATACAAATAAAGTTGTGTAAAGTTTTATCATTCAAAAACATAGATATAGAAATGATTGGAAATTTTTGATTTGTTATTTAATACAGCATGAGTAATATAAAAGTTAATGCAGCATGAGTAATATAAAAAAAACAAAAAGAGTGGAGCACTTTGTTAGAAAAGAAATGAATACAGGTGAAAAACTTGATAGGAAGGTATTTGATGGAATTTTTCATATTCAACTTCAGTTTTTAATAACCTTATCCAAAAATTCAAAAGTCTATCAAAGTTAAACGTCACTGTTTGAGGTTAAAGTTTTATTTACATCATTTTTCAAGTAAATTTGTGATTAAAGATGGTTTTTTAAGGACGAAATTAATTTAATTTTAATTGTCATTACTAAGATGTCAACATCTTCTAAAATAAGAGCATTTTTTTCTAAGCAGTGTTGTGTTGTTTGGTGTGATAGATCTCTCGTTAATTAAAAAACACTGTATCTACTTTTTTGGTACTTATTTTTTTTTTAAACTACAAAACTATATTGTGTAACTTCGAGAAAGGTTAATATAATATTATTAATGAATTATGAACGTATATGTATAGACCTCTATTTTCGATGTGAATGATTCTTAGAGGTTCTATGCCTTTTTGTGTTCTGTTATCTGTATTGCTTTTTGATAATGTAATTAACACTTGCTTTTATTTACAATAAATTAATATTTGGAGTCAAAACAGTAATTTCCTAATTATAGTTACATACAATACTTAGTTATGACCAAGTTGACTTGTCAATTACAACTGTATTGGGAATGTGGAATCTTTGGCACAATGACACTACTCAGTATATATCACCACTACACCAAACACTTTATTTTTGCACTCGACGAGCGTTTCGCTAACCATATTAGCTTCATTAAGAGAAATGATTGACTCATATATACTGAGTATTGTCAATTACAGTTTAAAAGGAAAATAACTATATTTAATTTATAGTATAGGTATACAACAATAGAAATAAGTTCTTTATAGGAGGAATATTAATAACAGGTAACTAAATCTTCAAAATTTTAATAGTCTGACAAAATCATATTACAAAAATTTCTGTGGAATCACATTAAATTTTTTCTTATTTTAATAGCATATTTGATTTAATAATCCATTTATATCAATTATTTCAATAATCCCATTCCCCAGTGGTTTTGTGATCTCAACACGACACTTAATATTTAAACTTTCAAACCCAGCTTATAAGAAAATAAAATATACTGTCTAAAATTTGAAAATAATAAATATGTTGTTATAGGTTCTGTACTCCTTACAATATATTCACAGAAACTTTTGAAAGATTGGCATGAAAAAGGAGCAATGTAATTTATAGAGAAAAATAGAAAAAAAGTCACTTTCAGAGTATTAATTGTACTTGCAATTAAACAGTGTTAAATTTATCAGCTTTATTATTAGAAAAGGTATGTCAAACAATTAATTCAGATGAAGTTATTGAAAACTAGAAGCCTCTTGAGAATACACCTTTTAGAAAAAAATAGTATGTTTTATTTATAATTTATCAAATATAAATAGTTTCAAATAACTGAATACTAGTTTACACAAAAAGAAATCTTTCTAAAAACCAGAATTTGGAGGATTATTTATTAATCATAAAAAAATGACACAGCCCCACAAAAAAAGTTTTTCACTACCGAACAGATCGCTATACCTATATGTATTTTTGGGCGCTGAAACCGAATCCGAGGTCAGAATTGAGCAATCACGTCAGGATTTCTAAATAACTAGCCGAAGTTTAGAAATAAATTTCAAGCTTTAATGACCAAATCACTCTACCAATACGAACGTTTTATTAAATCAATCAAAGTTCCCTGGAAGGCCGTCTCTTGAGCAAATACGCCTAAACAAAATGTACATTAGTAATGATAATATTGTTTCATACATATGTATTTTTTCAAAAATGCATTTAAGATAGTGAAAAGTTGTCTCGTGAAAGCAAGCAATAGAGATTTATTAAAATAATCAACAACTCCAACAACTTTAGTCGCATACCATGATTTCTATGAAATCATTATTTCAACTAAAAACAGAGGAACTGCAAAGAAAAATCATTAATGCAGCAACTTAAACTTTGACGGATAATACTGTTGATGATTACATGTAATGTAAATAAAGCATAATTAAATTTAGTTATGATTTAGAATAATACTCGTAGTCTTAGCGCGCCCTAATTGAGTTAGAAATTTCTTATTTGCAAATTTTAGAGTATAAAAAAGTGTGACTCGAGCAAATATTTTGCGAAAATAATTATATGGAATATTGCAATTCTCAGCGGCACAACAATAACCTCCTTTCCTCATGATTATATAAGTTGTTTCTCAACCTTTTCGATTCTCTTCACTTACAAACGTTTTTAATTCTCTTTTTCTACAAACTCTCTCTTCCTTCTGTCTTTATATTCATATAAACTGCAGTCACATCAAGAAACGATGGACAATACATTTCCAAAGACACATTCCGAGATCGGATGTAAACACTGAGCGGCCATTTTGAAAAAGGACCCGTCGACGCACGCGCCGTGTTTACTGTGCTTCGGCTGTTATGGTATCTGGGCCTGGTGCCTTTCGATTTTTGAGTTTTACGATGGCATTTTCTACTTCTGATCTCAGAATACTTGGTTCATAATGGTTTACTTTGAAGGAAGAAGAAAAATAGAGAGAAATAGTCCCGCATATAAAACTATAAATAACACAGTTAAAAAACAGATAAGAGCAGATTTCAGAGCTTACAGAACGAAACAAATACTGGATATCATAGAAAACAATAAAAACATGAGGGTATTAAGATCGAACAACACAAAAGGAAAACAAAAAATCATAAACATCAAAAATACAGACGGGAAATTAGTCTCAGACAAAAGAGAAATGGCTAGAGAAATACAACAATTCTACGAGAAACTCTATAGAACAATGATACCAAATCTTAAAGGATTTTCCAGAAACATTCTGAATGTGGGCTCAGAAGACCTACCAGAAATATCACACTCAGAGATTGAGCACGCTCTCCAAAAAATGAAAAACGGAAAAAGCCCCGGAGAAGACCAAATAACTGCCGAGATGCTAAAGTTAGGGGGAGAAACACTAATAGAAATTATCAGAATACTGATGAATAAATGCCTTGAAAAAGGAAAAATACCTGAATCCTGGAAAAACGCAGAGGTCATTCTTATATACAAAAAAGGAGACCACACAAATATAGAAAACTATCGGCCTATAAGCCTATTGTCAAATTTATATAAGCTCTTAACTAGAATTATAACTAATTGCCTGACTACAAAGCTGGATTCATATCAACCAGTGGAACAGGCAGGTTTTCGAAAAGGATTCAGTACTATCGATCACCTACAAACACTCAGGACAATTATAGAAAAAACAACAGAATACAATATCCCCTTACATTTGGCGTTCATAGATTATCATAAAGCATTCGACAGTGTTGAAAAATGGGCGTTCTTAGCGGCGATGGAAGATGCTCGAATCGATTCGAGATATTCTACTATCATTAAAGACATATACGATAAGGCAACCTTTCAAGTAAAAATCGACGATGACCTCAAGACAGATAAAATAATACTCGGCAAAGATATAAGACAGGGTGACACCATATCGCCCAAGCTATTCACACTGGCTTTAGAAAATGTCTTTAAAAACTTGGATTGGAAAGAAAGAGGTCTCAATATTGATGGAGTACATCTAAACCATCTAAGATATGCCGATGATATAGTCCTAATAAGTACCGATGTCCAAAAACTAAACACCATGATTAACGAACTGGATGAACAATCTAGGAAAGTAGGACTTAAAATGAACTTAAATAAAACTAAAATCATAAGTAGCAGCCAACAGGACGTCATCGTGGATAGCACAGTTATAGAGAAGGTTGAACACTACATATATCTCGGTCATAAAATCAAAATAGGAAAAGAGAACCAAAGCACGGAAATTAAACGTAGAATTCAATTAGCATGGATAGCATTCGGGAAACTGAGCTCCATCTTTAAGGATAAGGAAATACCATTACACTTGAAAAAGAAAACATTTGACAGCTGTGTGTTACCAGTAATTACATACGGCTTGGAAACCATGGCTATAACGAGGAAAATCGCGGAACGCTTGAGAGTCACTCAGAGATCTATGGAAAGAGTAATGCTGGGCGTCAGCATAAGAGATAAAATACGTAACTCTATTATACGGGATAAAATCAAAATAATGGATGTTATGGAGAGGATAGCGGCTCTTAAATGGCAGTGGATTGGGCACGTGGCGAGGCAGGATGCGGAAAGATGGACGCATAGAGTTATGTATTGGAGAGCAAGAGGGACAAAAAGAAGTGTGGGACGTCCCCAAAGACGATGGATTGACGACGTGAAGACGATAGCAGGCAGGCAGTGGACAAGAAAGGCTGGAGACCGACAGTCATGGAAGGAACTAGAAGAGGCCTATGTCCAACATTGGATGAACCCGGGCTGAAGAAGAAGAAGAAGAAGAATGGTTTACTTGAAGGGGGAGGGGGGGCATGGACAGGGTTAGAAGAGTCTTTATATAGTTCTTCGCAATATTTTTTCCCAAACCTTTGAAATTTCTTTGGTGCCTCACAATCTCACATTCCTCATTTTCAATCGCCTCTGGGGCTTAAATTTTGATTATTTTATTTTCTTATAAAGTTCGTGCGGCTCATTCTCATACATTTTAAAGATAAAATTTTTTGTTAACTACTCATATTCTTAGATTACATTGATGTTCTACATACATAAAAAAATTAATTAAAATAATTTTTATTTGGCATCTCTAAAAATATAGCACCATACAAACAGTTTGTTAGCCGGCGATACGTAGCAAGTATTATATACTATACAAGCCTAAATGAAAAGGCGGGTTGCGATACGGGCGTCAAAAGGGGCGATAAGACCAATAATTGAACGTTAGCTACCCTCACTTAGGGGACGATCATGTTTAGATCGCACATTTAGATCAATTTTGTTTGTTGTATCTTAACAATTGATGCATTATAATCCACGCTTTTATACTCTTGACTGACACATAGATAAGAATTATTCCCCTTTGTTAGCTCAATAATAGGGAATTATTTTTCAACTCCTTGTTTACAAAAGTCAAAATTAAGCGAACGGAGATAATCGGCTTTTGAGTTTTTAACAAGCACAAATCAATTTTGTTTTCAATTTATAGATACGGAAAAGTTCCGAACAAGAATTGCTAATAAGATTGTATTTATAAAAGCCTTAGGTAGATGACGTCCATTATTCGATTCAACTATGATACACGACAGAACATACTTGCTACTTTTAGCAAACTTAAATAAATATTGACCATCAAGGGTATTCTTTAAAAAACTTTTCGGGGAGAAAATCTTCAAATAAAAGAGTTCTTAAAGATAATAATGGAAGGAATGGCAAGCTGAAACGCTTACTGCAATTGTTAGTGTTCCCTATGAAACACTTATAAGATCAATTCGGTGTCTGTCTGTCAATCTGTCTGTCTGTCCGTCTGTCACACCCGATCTTCTCCGAAACTATTTGACATAGAAAGTTGAAATTTGGGAAAAGGGAAAAACAGTAAAAACCATATTGGTGGGATGAAGAAATTAAATACGAAATTGAAGAAAAACGGAAAAGCTATCACAAATACTTAAGTTCAAAGAGCACAAACGATAAAGAAAAATACAAAGAATCCCAAGCTAGAGTACGCAAAATGATTAGTGAGAAAAAGAACAACCAATGGGAAAAGACATGCTCAAGACTCAACACTTACATAGGAGGAAGAAAAAGCACAGAAAGCTCGAGACTTCTTAAAAATATGAGAACAGAACGGAAAAGAGAAATCTTCTCACCAATAACACCAGAAAAATGGAACCAATATTTTACAAATATGCTAACAGAAGAAAGACCAGAGTTAAAAAGTACCCAACATGGAAACCCAAATATAGTTATACGAGGATCCCCAATAAGGATAACAACATCAGAAGTTAAAGAAGTATGTAAAACGCTAAAAAATGGTAGAGCTCCAGAACCAGGAAACATCCCAGGAGAGATAGTAAAATACGGAACTGAAAAGCTATTTAGCGCTTTGGGGAACTTATTCCAAAGATGCATTAACACATTAGAAGTACCTGAGGAATGGAAAATATCATACATATCAACAATTCATAAGAAAGGAGACAAAAATAATTGCGATAACTATAGGGGAATAACGGTTACAGAATCTATTAGCAGAATATACGGAAAAATACTTAAAAATAGAATAGAAACGGAATACGCGGACGTAGAAGCTGAAGAACAGGCAGGCTTTAGAGCAGGAAGATCCACAATAGACCATCTCTTCTCACTGCCACAAATCCTAGAAAAGAAAACCGCATTTGATCAGGAAGTCCATGTCTTGTTTGTTGATTTAAAAAAGGCCTACGACAGCGTGCCCCTAATGAGATTGTGGGAAACACAACAGAGTAATGTAAGCACCGAAATAATTAAAACCGTAAAACCGTATAACACCAGGGTTCCCGGTCACAAAGGGCCTCAAACAGGGCTGCTGTATATCCCCAACGCTATTTAAAATCTATTTGGAGAGTGCACTGAAGAACTCGAAAAGGAAATGCAGCAGTATGGGATTACCACTGGATGACGATACTACATAGTACACACTATCATTCGCAGATGACCAGGTAGTAGTCGTTCAGGACATCAATGATATGGAATACATGACACGAAAACTTATGGAGGAATATGAAAAATGGGGCCTAGAAGTCAATATTAAAAAGACCGAGTGGCCATTAAAGGAAAGAACAGAGAAAATACTAAAAGCTACAGAAATGGATTTCTGGAGACGAGCAGCCAGAAAATCCAGAAAAGACCGCATACCAAATGACACGATAAGGCGAGCTTTAGAAATAAAGCACGATAGACTGGAGGAAATCAGAACCCAACAGTTGGTATGGTACGGACATGTACAGAGAATGGGACAAGACCGACTACTTAAAAAGATTTTAAATTGGAACCCTCATGGAAAAAGAAAGCGAGGAAGACCACGCCAAAGCTGGAGAGCAGGAATCAACAAGGAAGTACTAGAGAGAGATCTGGAGGAGGAGGGATGGAACCGGGAGGAGTCGAAATTAGGCATCGGAAGACGGAAGACGGAAGACGTTATAAAATATATATATATATATATATATATATATATATATATATATATATATATATAAGTTGAAATTTGGCACTAATATAGGAATTGATGGTCTCATCAGAGCCGTATAGTTTTGAAAGTTAAATTTTGACTTAAGAGGTTAGTTTTGGGGGGTGAAATCGGAAGTGAAAAAACTTTTTACCAGGTCATCGAGTGGGGTGTCAAATTAAAACTTGTAAAAACATGAGTTGAAAAACATATATAATGTAATATTCGCGCACACTTTTCTTAGTATTATTTTTAAAAATTGTATAAAATTGCTGTCCTTATCCCGAAAAGTACTAATCAAAAAATTTTTAAAAAATTCTGGAATATCGTCCACAGAGGGTATATTGAACCAAAATTATCGCGAGTTTTAATAATTTATCTGGTCGATATAAAATAAAACTGACATGTTCAAATCGGTAAAGTGGAAAAATAAAGGAATACTAATACTGTACTGTCGGTCGTAGAATTACCGTTCCGAACTCAATGAAACTTGGCATAGTGGTAGATTATAATAAGATTATGTACCAGTTAAATTTTTAAAGGGCTACAGAGAATCAGAAAAACGTTATTAATATTTAAAATTTTTGTTCTTTAACATTGAACCTTATGAGAAATCATAGATTTTATTTTATTTCACAAAAAGTACCGTTCAGATTACAATAATAATGGTATCAACTGAAAAAGAAATTTTCTTTGAACATTATTGTTACTTAAAAATCGATGTTCAGAGCATGTGTTAGTAGTAATTATCAAATAATTAGAAGAAACTTACGTTTTGTCTCGTTAATTAGATATGGCAACGTCGTAAAAGAGGTTAGGACTCGCGCGAAATTTAAACATGCATGGAATGTGATATGTTAGTAGTGAGAATATCAGTAGTATAACAACTTTTTATTATAAAATATGAACAAGTTTTTAATACATTTATGTTCATCGAATAAATGAACAAATCATAAAATAGAATCAAATTAAATATTAACGATTTTTTAGTTATTGTCTTTTTTAGATTCGAAATAATTAAAAAAATTTTCTAATATTTTTTTCCTTTTGGTAACTTTAACAGCACCGTTCTCGTCTTTGCCTAAAATTTGGACTATACCAGGATATTTATTTTTTTTTTATATCTCTCTTCAAGCATTTTATAAGTCACATTTGCAGCAACCATTTTTTTCCTTATACTTACAGATACGCAATCTTTTAATAATTTTAATTCTTTAATTGCATTAGGCAAATTTTGTGAAAGCTTTATTTTATTGCAAGTATCGCACTATGGGACAGAATCGTGCGTACCGTCTCAAAAATAGGTTTTGCCAATGTTCGATATTGAATATTTTGTTAATGCACATATCTAACTGAATGTCTAATACATATTATATAGAATTTAAAATAGATTATTTCTCATTTTTTCTTAATAAAACTTAACTTGCAAGTTGACGCTCAAAATAATGTCGATTATGTAAAACAGAATTGCACCAGTTTACATGGTCATATTTTCATTATTTTCAATGCAAATATGTAAGTGTGATATATGGTTAGAATGATTATTAAGTACCTTATTTAAAAAGCATTTAAGTAGACATTTATGTAAAAACTGGAGAGGTACACGATTGTTTTTGCAGTATCAAATATCCTAACCTTATTAGAAACTTTAAATAGACTTTTGACAGTTAGCGATGTCTGCCGATGTCGTAATTTTGATACCATCACATAGAGCAGCTCATATAAAAGTCAAGGCAAAAAAAAAAAAAATTTGCCCGAATCTGCCCCCTTTTAAATGGGACGAAAAATTCCTGATGGGGAGGGCAATGCAAAATATTTAAAAAAATTTTTTAAGATTTGATTCAGGGGATTTTTCGAAAAATAGATTATTTCTGACATTTTATTGTTAAATAGTATTGTCTACTAGCGTCTATAGCGGACATAGGTAGGCAGGTAGATATGTAGGTAGGTAGGTACAAGGCAGCTTTACCAGGTAATATCACTAGGACAGGTGACTATTGTTTACATCTCAGCAAGTTGTCAAAATTTTGTTTACAAACTACCGCATTGAACTACATACATACATAAAGTGGTTGTTTTTTGAGAGAATGAACTACATACATACATAAAGTGGTTGTTTTTTGAGAGAAGCTCTCGTGATTTTTGACAATGTTTTCTACCAACAAAATACATGTGATTTTTGTCGGCTTTGTTGCTATTGCCGAACTGCTACTACCTGGTAGAGCTGCCTTGGATAGGTAGAAACATTTTTTGTATTTTATATATAAAGATAGATTACTACCTAAATTAAAGTTTAGGTAAGGTGGAAATACTTTTATTGGAAATCATACCATATCATATAAGAACGCGATAAATATGTGACTACCCGCAGATAATAATATTTTTCTCACGGAACTGAAGTATAAAAGTTATTGATTTAATTGTCATTTACCAGTACTTTATTGTGCTTCGACATAGAGTCTTGACCAACCTCGGTAAAAACAATATTTGCGAAGTACCTATAAAACAACAAAATGAGTGAATTTGTTGTGCCTCGACGAGTAATATGCGAATTTTTCATTGACCATTTGCAAATTTGCAAAACAAACGCCCGAGAAAACCCGTTCGGTGGTCGGTGATATTCGGGGTCAAATTAATAATTTGAAAATTTCTGAGATACACATGGGGGACCAGCTAATTGAAATAAGTCACGAGCTGTTCTTAACTATGGTGGATGGAAAAGTTACACAAGTTCTAACTGACACAAGTTTTGGAGCTGTGTGTACGGTGTGTGGGGCTAAACCAAGCGATATGAATAATTTGGAACACAGAACAGTGTATTTATAAGATATTATAACATAATTGGAGAAGCAATGGCTCACCCGTATTTACCCGCTTACCCCTTTTTACCCTACTTTCCCCAACATTGTTAAATATACTTATTTTGGTTTTGTAGATTTTTAGGAAGTCTACTTAACGTTTGTTCTAGCGTTTAGTTTAGGAATTAATCATTTTTCTCCATATATAAAACTATTTTAATTAAGTTTTTTGTTATTCGATTAAAATCTCAGCTCGTAATCTCAAGGCAATTTAATATGGGGTGTCGACAATGACATTGTTGGCTAAATCGACTCAAAGCTGCGGAGAAAGGCAGTTATCGGCCTACGGCTAACTGTGAGGGTCGGTTATCCCACTAGGGCCGTAATTGGTATATTAGTTTTGCGGTCGTTATGAAACCAGCAGGGAGAAGAAATAAGGATATTGCAAAGGCATGCATGGAGCCTCCATTTCGGAAAAGCCTGGATTTCCGAGATGTTTGTAATCGGAATTCGACTTACTTTTCACGAAAATGCAATTTAACGTGGCTTAAAGGCACAAACAATAATATATTTTTATCTTCAAACCATTAAAATTGCATTTATTTTAATATTACTATTTTATGAATAGGTAATTTTCTGATCCTTCATAGTCTCAGTTTGTGTCTTAACCTACCAATTATTTTTGACCACATATTCTGTTTCTAAATAAAGTTGATCTAGAATTGACTGAACTGATTTCGCAGTTCCGACATGTTTTGGTGTACTCGACCAACCTCAAAGATCTTTTTGAGAATGGTCGAGTAGACCGAAACATGCCAAAGATAGAAAATATAATTTTTGAAACAACACTACAAAACTATCGATTTAATTCTTATACAGTCTAGTTTGTCAAGTAAGAACTTGATCGCTCGTATTCTTGAAAAAATGTGTGTTCGAGAACATTTTTTGCCTTCAATGTATTCTTTGGTCTGCTAACAACGGAGCAATTAGTTGTTGTCCAAGTGCCTCCTGCATCAATAATCGCCTGGCATCTTCGAGGCATGCTGTCGACGAGATTTTCTGCATACTTTGCAAATTTCTCGAATTTTGCGAGAGAACTGAGTCAAAGTCCTCTTTCCTCTGAGCTTTCTCTTTACAAGGGACCAAACGTTTTCAATAGGGTTGGTGTCCGGTGATTGTGAGGACCACTCTAGTATGTTATCATGGGCCCAAGTGAGCCGCTTCACTACGTGATTTTCGCCCAACAAAGGTTTTTTCAACGTGCTTCGAAATTTGACATCATGCGCACGAAGACGTTATCGAATGGTCTCATGGAAAACATTCAAACCCGACCTTTTATTTTAACGCTCCTTGACGCAGTGTCAATTTCTGGTTTCGTGAAAACAAAGACTCGATTCGTTCTTCGACTTTTGGAGTGACTTTGCCTACCGAGCCAAGTTTTCGCAAGTCGTCAACAGTTTTTGTCTCGTTAAAATGATTTACTCACCTCGTCACAAACGATACCGACTTTTTAATATATTTAGCGGCCTCGGAATGTGTCATTTTAGGCCCCTTTGGACGGGAACCAAGAAAGACTGCTTTGAACCGAAGTGACTCATTTTAGATTTTACGTAATTTCGACGAAAGTTCGGAATCGACTGATACTTTTACTAAAATGCGTCGTAAACAAAGGTTCCCTGTACCGATTTTTTGTTGAATCGCTAGAATTGCATCTATAAAAACTATAAAAACGAAATATCGCGGACACGTTCTTACTTGACAGATCTAGAATTAGTTCTTTATTCTCCGAAAATAGAGAAGTGTCAGGAATATAACATTTTATTGCATGTAGGTTTCGTCACACTAGAACTATGTGCTATTTTCAAGGGACTAGTTGATGTAAGAGTCTATATTCGATATAGTAGCATAATAAAAGACATCTACAACCATGCTTCAATGCACATAAAAGTAGATGAGGATCTCAAAACTGGAAAAATCCCATTAAAAAGAGGTGTTAAGCCTGGCGATACAGCATCACCAAAACTGTTTACACTTGCCTTGGAAAATGTGTTCAAACAACTAAATTGAGAACAAAAAAGAATAAACGTCGATGGGAGATTTCTAAATCATCTGAGGTTCGCTGACGACATAGTCGTGATGACCTCAGACCCCGAGGAATTGGGACTCATGTTGAATGAATTAAACAAAGCTGCAGAACAATAGGCCTTGATATGAACCTAAATAAAATATAAATTATGTCAGACAGCAGAAAACATTTTAAAATTGACAGCGATACCATACTAGAGTATGAAAATACGTATACTTTAAGCATCTTCTTAAACTAGGAAGATAAGACAAACCAACATAGAAGAGTCCGATTAGGCTGGGCTGCGTTCGGTAAAATGTCGTGGATCTTAAGAAATAAAGATATACTAAATTCCTTATAATGAAAAGCATTTGACAGTTATATTTTGCCCGTTCTAACTTACGGGATGGAGATGATCACTTTAACGGAAGAAATTATCAGAAAATATAGCGTTGCACAACGGGGAATGGAACGCGCAATGCTGTGAACGAGCATACGGTACAAAATCAGAAACGCTGACATAAGATCCAGAACGGGTGTTACATATATCATAGAAAGAACAGCATCCCTAAAATGGGAGTGGATTGAACATGTGGCTAGAAAAAACCTAACGAACTACCTAACAGAGTACCTCATTGGAGCCCAAGAACATCAAAGAGGAGTGTTGATAGGCCACAAAAACGTTAGTTGGATGATATGAGAAAGTATGCGGGCAAGCGATATTAAGAGGCGGCACAACACAGGAGAAGATAGAGGAATATAAAGGAAGCCTATGTTCAGCTGTGGGTGAAGAAATGACTATGATGAAGATGATACTCCGAGAAAGAAAAGTACACCCATAGCTATTGTAAAAGTAAATGGAAGTAATAAAGGTAAAAACATGTATAATATAATATATATTTTGTGAGTCCTGTGAACGAATAGTAGGTAAACAGGAATTTTACAAATAAATGCTATTATAAATATGATATACATGAACTTGCAGCTGTTGTCAAAAGTACGTGAAAGAAAAAGAATGCGTTATGTAAACTCAACTAGTCTACAATTGTCTATAACCTGAAAATAAAAGTTAACGTTATGACCAAAATAATTATTATTGAATTTTATTTTTAACATAAATAGTTTTGCTGTACTTATATTATTAATATGAAAACAAAGTAATAGTCTAACCGTTCAAAATGGTTAACAAGGAGAACGTATGTATAGAGTTCTTTAAAATTATAAAAAAAACTCAATAAATAAATAGACAAGAACTAAAACACGATACAATAAAATTACTTATTTCCTTTGTTAGCTGACACTAAATGTATGTTTGTAAAGATTTATAAATGCATTATCGCGATTTTGTAGTACTACATTTTTAAACGCTTAACTAAGACTAAAACAGATTTTTGTATTTATTTTTATAACACGAAGGCAGACAAGTTTTTGGTCTCGCTATTTAAAACACACTTTTTTTGCAAAATTCGACTTTATTTATCAATATAGTCCCCTTCAAGAGCGATACAATCAGTCCAACGCTTTTCTAACATTTCTATGCCTTTCTTGTAGAAGGATTTGTCTTTGCCTTCAAAATAGGCCTCAGTTTCGGCGATAACTTCTTCATTGGAGCCAAATTTCTTTCCCGCGTGGTCTGCGAATAGATAATAGTCGCTGGGGGCCAAATCTCGAGAATATGGTGGTTGAGGAAGCAACTCGAACTTCAATTCATGCAATTTTACCACTGTAACCATTGACTTCTGACACGGTGCATTGTCTTGATGAAAGAGTACTTTTTTCTTGTTCGTTTGGGACCGTTTCTTTGGCGATTTCTGCTTTCAAACGCACTAATAACTTTATATAATATTCGCTATTGATGGTGTTTCCCTTCTCAGCATAGTCGATGAAAATTATTCCATGCGCATCCCAAAACACAGAGGCCATAAACTTCTTAGCAGACTGTTATGTCTTTGGTCGCTTCGGGCGGCTTTTGCCGGCTGCTGTCCACTCAGCTGACTGCCGATTTGACTCCGGTGTGTAGTGGTGGATCCATGTTTCATCCATTGTCATATATCGCATGAAAAAAATCCTTTTTATTGCGCTTGAACAGGTCCAAACAGCGCTCAAGTTCATCAACACGTTGTTGTTTTTGGTCCACTATGAGCAAACGCGGTATCTATTCGGAACAGAGCTTTTTCATGCCCAAATGTTCATGCAAAATATGACCAATACATTCTTTTGATATCTTTAGGGTCTCAGCTGTCTCACATAATTTCACTTTACGGTCATCCAAAACAATTTTGTGGATTTCTTTTTATATTTTTCGGTGTAACCACCTAATTTGGGCCTCCAAAGCATTCAGCATCATTTGTATCTGTACGACCGCGTTTAAATTCAGCATACCAGTATATGATTAGTGACTTTCCTGGGGCAGAGTCCCCATAACACTTATCAAGCCATTGCTTGACTTGAACGGTATTTTTCCCATAAAAAAATAAGGTTTAGTCAACACACGAAAGTCTATTTTTTCCATTGTTTTGAAAATATCAAAAGTAGCTTCACTAAAACCACTAGAAAAATCATATGGATTTTTTGAAAAGGGCGACATCTATGTGTCATACCAAAAACTTTTAGCTAACGTGTTTTATATATATATATATATATATATATATATATATATATATATATATATACATATATATATATATATATATATATATATATATATATACATATATATATGTATATACATATGTATATATATATATATATATATATATATATATATATATATATATATATATATATATATATATATATATATATACGAGGCTGGTTTGAAAAGTCCGTGCAAAAATAAAAACTACTTATGTTTTGGGGTAAACCTTTTTTATTTTTCAACATAGTCTCCTTTTAGGCTTATACACTTCGTCCAACGATGTTCTAGTTTGTTGATCCCTTCCGAATAATAGGATTTGTCCAAGTCTGCAAAATATCCATTAGTGTCTGCAATCACCTCCTCGTTTGAATAAAATCTTTGTCCCGCCAGCCATTTCTTCAAATTGAGGAACAAATAGTAGTCCGAGTTAGCCAAGTCTGGAGAATAGGGGGGATGTGAAACGAGTTGGAATCCTATTTCCATTAATTTTGCGACCACAACTGCTGAGGTGTGTGCTTGTGCGTTGTCGTGATGGAAAAGGACTTTCTTGTGTACCAATCGCGGGCATTTTTCTTGCAGCTCGGTTTTCAAACGGTCCAATAACGATGAATAATATTCACCTGTAATAGTTTTACCCTTTTCCAGATAGTCGATGAGGATTATCCCTTGCGAATCCCAAAAGACAGTCGCCATAACCTTTCCGGCCGAAGGAACGGTCTTCGCCTTTTTTGGTGCAGATTTCCCCTTGGTAACCCATTGTTTAGATTGTTGTTTGGTCTCAGGAGTATAGTAATGTATCCATGTTTCATCCACAGTGACGAAACGACGCTTAAAGTCCTCCGGATTCTTCTGGAACAGCTGCAAACCATCCTTGCAACACTTCACACGATTCCGTTTTTGGTCAAGCGTGAGCAATCGCAGCACCCATCTTGCGGATAGCTTTCTCATGTCCAAATGTTTATGCAAAATATTATGTACCCGTTCAGCACTAGCAATCTCACGCACCTTAACTCTTCTGTCATCCATCACCATATCATGGATTTGATCAATGATTTCTGGAGTCGTAACCTCCACAGGCCGTCCAGAACGTTCAGCGTCACTTGTGCCCATATGGCCAGTCCGAAAATTTTGAAACCACTTATAAACTGTTCTAATCGAAGGTGCAGAGTCACCATAATGTTTATCAAGCTTCTCTTTAGTCTCCTGAGGCGTTTTGCCTTTCATAAAGTAATGTTTAATCACCACACGAAATTCTTTTTCGTCCATTTCTTGAAAATCACTCGACTTCCTTGATTCACACGAATGCCAAACACAAAGAAATAGACCAATATGGCTACTAACTAAACATGACCTCGATACACGCCGGTGGTGCCATCTCTCGGACTTTGCACGGACTTTTCAAACCAGCCTCGTATATATATATTTATATATATATATATATATATATATATATATATATATATATATATATATATATATGTATATATATATATGTATATATATATATATATATATATATATATATATATATATATATATGTACATATATATACATATACATATATATATATATATATATATATATATATATATATATAAATAAATGAACTTCTTTATTTTATATTCGGCGAAATGTAATAGTGCTGTTGTTAACGAAGTTTCCAAAAAAAATACAGAACAAAAAAAATATAGAAGAGAAATACAACTCAAATACAATTCAAAAAAGCCACAATCATTACTTAACTCTACTTAATCTAAACTAAAAAGGGAGAAGAAAAAAAAACGTCGTAAATCCACATGATAACACATGGGCTGAAAAGTCCCGGGCCTAACAAAGAAAACACGGTTTTTTTGGTTCAAAATTAGCTTTATTCATCAACGTAATCTCCATCAAGAGCAACTCAATCATTCCAGCGCCGCTCTAACATTTCAATACCACTTTTGTAGAACGATTTATCTTTTGCCTCAAAATAGGCCTCAGTTTCAGCGATAACCTCTTCATTCGTGCGAAATTTCTTACCGGCGAGCATTTTTTTCAGGTCTGCGAACAGCCAGTAGTCGCTGGGAGCCAAATCTGGCGAATACGGTGGATGTGGGAGCAATTCGAAGTTCAATTCATGTAGTTTTGCCATTGTTTTGATTGACTTGTGACACGGTGCGTTGTCTTGATGAAACAAAATTTTTTTCTTTGCCATATGCGGTCGTTTCTTTGCAATTTCGGCCTTCAAACGCTCCAATAACGCTATATAATATTCACTGTTGATGGTATTTCCTTTCTCAAGATAGTCGATGAATATTACACCACGCACATCCCAAAATACCGAGGCCATAACCTTTCCAGCCGATTGTTGTGCTTTCGGGCGCTTTTGACGAGGTTCACCAGTTGCTGTCCACTCAGATGACGATCGTTTTGATTCCGGAGTGAAGTGATGGTTCCATGTTTCATCCATTGTCACATATCGACGCAAAAATTCCGGTTTGTTACGTTTAACCATGGCCACACACTGTTCAGAATCATCAACACGTTCTTGTTTTTGATCAACAGTGGGCAAACGCGGCACCCACTTTGAACAGAGCTTTCTCATAGTCAAATGCTCATGCAATATAAAGCCAACACGTTCTTTTGATATCTTTACGGTGTCAGCTAACTTACGCAACTTCACTTTTCGATCATTCAAAACGATTTTATGGATTTTTTTGATGTTTTCTGGTGTTACCGCCTCATTTGGACGTCCACTGCGTTCTGCATCATCGGTGTCTCTACGACCACGTTTGAAGTCAGCAAACCAACGTTTTATTGTTGTTTCTGATGGAGCGGAGTCCCTATAACACTTTTCAAGCCATTGCTTCGCTTGAACGGTATTTTTTCCCATCAAGAAGCAGTGTAAAATTAAAACACGAAATTGTTTTTGATCCATTGTTTTGAAAATAACAAAAGTAGCGTCACTCTTAGCACAATAACTCACAAACTAATGAATAGAATATCATGAAATTTTAACAGCTGTCTTTTGAAGGTTAGTATTAACTGAAAAAAAGGTGACTGCAATAAAACTAGCGCCATCTATGTGTTAGGCCCGGGACTTTTCAGCCCATGTGTTATATTAATACCCAAATACAAACAAACCGTGATCCCCGCCTTACCCTATAAGAACACATAATAATAATTTAAAAAGTCATAATAATAACAACAATCAGTAATTCTGAAATAAAATCCAGGTACCTCGTTCAGAAGTTTAGTAGACGATAGCCGAAAGACTGTTTAAAAACGATACCTACGTATTTGAAAGCGGTCGTTGTACCTAGTATTACGCTGATGTACCGAGCTTCGATAATGCCTTCCACACAGATACTCCGACACTCCGCTCCTCAACGGTCTATACAGAAAGCAACCAAGATGTAGCCTTTCTTTAACCTTAATACACAACCATCTCAACTCCTTCAGCCTGCCACTCTCATGATCCCTCCCCCTGCATCCAAAAATGAAACGTACACAGGAGTTTTGAATTTTTTGCTGCTTGTTCCTCGACATGACACGGAACATAAACAAAATTAATAATCTTTATTATTAGCCAAGCTAAACTAATACAATTACAAAATATATATCATTACAAACTAACTTAAATGCTATGTTATCTATTATGTAGCTTCTTAACAATTTTTTAAAGTTTGCGAAGTTTGCATTTTTTAACTTTATTGGAAGATTATTAAATTCTGTAAGTGCTTGATGGAATAAGCAATTTTCAGCATATAACGAATTTACAGTGGGAATATAAAAGTCCAATCTATTTCTAGTGTTACATGCGTGAATGTCATTAACAAACTGTAATTTTTCTAAAATATGTTCAGGGTACATTCTATTTTTAATTTTAAAAACAACTGTCATTGTATTTAAAAAGATATTTTGTTTTACACTTAATAAGTCTATTGTTTTTAACATATCTTTTATTCTTGAATACCTATTACAACCTATTATACATCTTAATGCCCAGTTTTGTTTTTTCTGGAGATTGAACATAAAGTGAATTGTGGAACAATAATTGAGGTGGGGCATTATTATCGCCTTATATATAACAATTTAGCCCAAGTACTTAAATTTTTACCTATTCTACATAAAAAATATTTTTTTTTTGGTACATTTTTTGTTATATAAGTAGCGTGACTAGAGAATGATAAATTTTCATCAATAACTACACCCAAATATTTATATTCTTTAACTTGTTCAGTTCTGTCATTGTCCATCACAATGCCATTATGAGTAGTGTTATCCAGAGTATTATTTTTGCCTTTTAGTATCATAAATTTGGTTTTTTTAACATTGACACTAAGACTATTGCAACTCAACCATTTGTGTAACCTATCGTCATTTATTATTTGCACTAGATCTGTCATGTTATCACTTTCATAATAGAGGATTGTGTCATCTGCAAATAGCTGTAATTCACAAGTTTTTATGACTTTCAATATATCACTTATATACAACACGAATAAGTCAGGTCCTAGCATTGTGCCCTGTGGAACACCATGACTATTGATCTTAATACGAGATAACGCTCCATTATATTTTGTTTGTTGCGTTCTGCTGTCCAGATATTCACAGAACCATTTTAACACATTTCCCTCAAAACCATATTTTTTTCCAATTTCTGAACCAACAACTTTCTGTTTATAGTTTCAAAAGCCCTTTGAAAGTCAAATAGAACTACTCCGACCAATTTTTTCTCACCTATAGAAGACTTCCACTTGGAAATATCAGTCTGTAGTGCACTTTCACAAGAATGATTTTTTATAAAAAGAAGCCTGACAATATGTAAGAAACCTGTTTTCTTCTACGTATTTTCTCATTTGTTTGCTCATAATAGTTTCAAGAAGTTTTTCATACGTAGCTACCATATTAATTGGTCGATATTCTTCACATGTATTAGTGTTAGTTACTTTTTCTACAGGAACAATCATTGCCATTTTCCATTCTTGGGGGAAGCTTCCTTCCTCTAGGCTAGTGTTAATTAGTTTCAGAAAACAATCACCAATTACTTCAAATGCTAGTTTTAAAATTATGACATTAATGCCATCAACACTATTTGTCTTGTTTTTTAGATTTTTTACAATTTCTAAGGTCAGTCAGTTCTAATATTTCAAAAATATTAAACTTATTTATTGGGTTCCGATATTGTTTAGAACTTCCTGGGTTTCAATTTCCCCCATGACTTTGGTTATGGCACTAATACTTCCTAAAAATAAGTCATTAAATTTTTCTGCTATTATTTTGTTATCCTTTTCCATCTTTCCCTTGAAAAAATGATTTCTTGTTATTTATTGTTTTTACTAGAAATGATTAGACCCTTCAGAGTCCTCCAAATTTCTTTAGAATCTCCTTTAGCTTCATCTATTTTTCTATTATAATATGCCTGCTTTTTAGTGTTCCGTAGGAAACACTTATAAGATGACTTCGGTGCCTGTCCGTCTGTATATCTGTCCGTCTGTCTGTCCGCCTGTCTATCGGTCCGTCTGTCACACCCGATTTTCTTCGAAACTATTTAACATAGAAAGTTGAAATTCGGTACTAATATAGGAATTGATGGCCTCATCAGAGCCGTGTAGTTTTGAAAGTTAAATTATTATTGACTTAAGGGGTTAGTTTTGGGGAGTGAAATCGGAAGTGAAAAAAAATTTTTTTACTAGGTCATCGAATGGGGTGTCAAACGAAAGCTTGTAAAAACACGAGTAATATATAAAATATATATATATATATATATATATATATATATATATATATATATATATATATATATATATATATATATATAAATATAATGTAATACTTACGCACACTTTTCTTTTTATTATTTTTAAAAAATCGCGAGAAATCGCTGTCAACCCCCCTTATCTCGAAAAGTGCTGATCAAAAAATTTTTAAAATATTCTAGAACATTCTCTATGGGGTGTAGATTGAATGAAAATTATCACGAGTGCATTACCTTTAATAATTTATTTGGTATATAAAAAAAAAACAACAATTTCAAGGTCATCAGTTTTCAGTAAAGATTGGAAACAAACTTTGTTGAAAACTCATGTTTTGTGAAGTCACTGATTATTTTAAGCAATCAACGTACGGAACACTAATTGCGCAAGTTCAACTTGCACTTGACCGGTTATTTTCTTTAATAAGCTGAACCACTCTGTTTCTATTCTGTTTATAGCTTATTAAGTTTAGTTATCATTGCTCTTCTGAACAATCTGTCTCTATGAGAAATTGCATCTTTAATTTCGAGCATCCACCATTTTTTGTTTGCCCATTTGTACATTGCCTCTCTTTCTACTATTACAATAATTAGAGTGAGAAAGGACAAGAGTCTCGCACAAATATTTTTTTAAGCTCAAATTAAGGATGTGTCGATACTTATAAAGGGTGTTTTTTATAGAGGTATAAAACTTTAAGTTGGCAACACTTTTTTAACTGGCGGCCATTTTGTCAGCTGTCAAGTGATTTATGTTTAGTTTGGTTTGGCATTTCAACATGAATAGACTGACGCCTGAACAACGCTTCCAAATTGTGCAAATTTATTTTGAAAATCATGGTTCTGTTCGAAATACGTATCGCGCACTACGTCCATTTTACGGTCAATATAATCGTCCATCAGAGCAATTAATTCGATTAACTATGGAATGTTTTCGTACCACGTTTACTCTAAATGATAATACGCATCCACAGAGACGTCGTACAGTGCGTACAGAAGAAGTCATTGCTGCTGTAGAGCGTAGCGTAGAGGAAGACCCGAATCAGTCTATCCGCCATCGTGCACAGAAATTGGATATGTGTCCATCCACTTTATGGAAGATTTTGCGGAAAGATCTTGGTTTGCGTGCTTACAAAATCCAACTCGTGCAACAATTGAAGCCACACGATCACCTAGCAAGGCGTAGATTCGGTGAATGGGCCCAAAACAAGATTGCCGTTGATCCCGATTTTCATAAGCGAATTTTGTTTAGCGATGAAGCTCACCTTTGTTTGAATGGATACGTCAATAAACAAAACTGCCGTATTTGGAGTGATGATAATCCTCAAGTGTATGTTGAGACACCGTTACATCCAGAAAAACTGACTGTTCGGTGTGCTTTATGGGCTGGTGGAATCTTCTTTAAAAACGATGCTGGTCAGAACGTTACAGTCAGTGGTGACCGCTACAGAGCCATGATTACTGACTTTTTCGTTCATCAATTGAATAACCATGATGTGCAGGAGCTGTGGTTTCAACAAGACGGCGCAACATGTCACACAGCTCGTGCCATAATTGATTTATTGAAGGAGACGTTTGGTAACCGCATAGTTTCACGTTTCGGACCCGTGAATTGGCCTCCAAGATCGTGCGATTTAACGCTGCTAGACTATTTTCTGTGGGGATATGTGAAGTCGCTAGTCTACACCGATAAGCCCGAGACGATTGACCACTTGGAGGACAACATTCGCCGCGTTATTGCCGATATACGGCCACAAATGTTGGAAAAAGTCATCGAAAATTGGACCTCCAGATTAAACTACGTCCGAGCCAGCCGTGGCAGTCATATGCCAGAAGTCATATTTAAATTATAATGCCAGAAGATTATCTTTCGAATAAAGTAAATTTCATGTCAATTTAAAAAATTCGTCTTTGTTTTATTCCATTTCAAAGTTCTATACCTCTATAAAAAACACCCTTTACTAACCTGAACTAACCTGAGGTTACTATCAAATAATAATCCCAAATTTTTATATTCTGTAACATAGGGAATTCTCTCCTGGGCCATACTTAAATTAAAATTAGTCGATGCCAAATCACTGTTTGTTCGAAAATACATTATAGCCAATTTCCTTGGATTTATCGTTAAACTATTATTATTAGAGTAGATAAACATAGAATTTAAACAGTAATTAATTTTCTGTTCCGTCCGTAATACGTCAAGCCTACTAACGCTCCTAAGAATTTGACTGTCATTCGCATATTATCTCAGCCTCCAATTGTCAACACAACAATGCATATCCGATGCAAATATTAATATATTACTTTTCAAAAATATTTTTGGTCTCCACTGCTTATTTTAATGGAGTTATATCGAATATGTAACCATTCATTTACGTTTTAATTCTGATAAAAAATATGCCGAAACAAATTTTTGTTCATTCTGTTGGCCAAATAATTTTTCAATTAATACCGACCCATTTTAAAAAACCAGCATCATTTTGCAAATATAGATACGAGCGTTATCATCAACAGGCACATAAACTGAAATACGTACAGTCATAATTCAATTAAATGGAAACGTTTGGAATAAAAGCTGAAAAATGTAAATACATTATTCCTGCATAGAAATGAAATCAACTGGCTGCCAGACATCCTATTTAAAATCGCGTCAAATAACAACAAAAAAGTGTTGAATAAAAAAAGCCAAACACGTGTTAACATGACAGGCTTGCCGTCATATCTTCAATAAAAAACCCTAAAAATAACCAGCTCGCTAGCGAACTGAAAGCCATCTCTGTTCGGAAATTACACTCGCGCTTGAAACCAAACATCGTTCGTCGCTTATCTCTTAACCTAACAAAAGATACTCCATTTAGCGACCAATCTGAATCATTTGGTATGAATTACAAAATGCACCCCCGGTTATTTGTGTAGCGTTATCTAAATGCAATCACGAGGCGCGCACGTGCGGATTAGGCTCAGATTAGGAACAATGGGCTACTTTTTGTTTAAATGCCATGATTGATGGATGTCTTGACGAACCGACGCCGGTAAAGCGTCTAATTTTTATTAGAACACTTAATTTATTCTTTGAATTAACAAAAGCATTATGTGTCGATGTCCATAGCGATATAAATTAATGTAATAACATTTTAGCTCACCTGGTAAATCTTCCACTATATATAAAAATATTTAGTATTACAATGATTCTGAAAAATAAATACACATCACTCTAGCGTATTATAAAGTGGAAAAATATAGTATTATTAAAATTAATATCAACTACGTAAATTGAACAACGTCCATATTTCAGCAGTTATTTTATGTTTATCTGTCAAAACATCTCGGGACGTGTTTTGTCCTATCACGACTCATCCGCCGAGCTAGGATTGAGAGAAAAAAGAACTAAACTCTTACTAACAGAAGTTAAGTTGGCCACAACTCCATTGAAAATTCGTTATAAAATTTTCCCTTTACCGTATAGTCTGGAAATCAGTCACACCCGATTTTCTCTGAAACTATTTGACATAGAAAGTTAAAATTTGGCACAAATATATGAATTGATGGCCCAATCAGAGCTGGGTAGTTTACAAAGTTAAATTTGACTTAAGGGGTTAGTTTTGAGGGGTGAAATCGGAAGTGCAAAAAAAAATTTTTAACAGGTCATCGAGTCAAATGAAAGCTTATGAAAACACGAGTTCAAAAGTATATATGACGTCATATTTGCGAACACTTTTCTTTGAATTATTTTTTAAAAAAATGGTCGAAAGGTTTTGTCCACCCACCCTATCTCGAAAAGCACTGAACAACAAATTTTGAAAAAATTCTGGAAAATTCTCCATAAGATGTAGATTGAATAAATATTATCTGGTACCTATACCCTCGTAACAAAATTATATATATATATATATATATATATATATATATATATATATATATATATATATATATATATACATATATATATATATATATATATATATATATATATATATATATATATATATATATCTATATATATATATATATATAGGGTTTTGACGGCAACGTCCGACTACTTACACTTGGACGGTCTTTTTATTTATACAGAGTGTTAGTAACATAGTTGGATAAATTAAACGGATAACTACTTGATTCAAACGGAATCACACTTGATACTTATTTTTCAAAAATTTGAACAAAATTGCTCTCCTAGGAAATGTAAAAAAAAATATTTCGGCGGTTCGTGCCAAGGTGAAAATAATGCAATGCACTGAGGAGAGAAATACTAAGAGAGTTTTTAAGGTGAAGAGAATTGGTCAGAGTCGATCAACTGTCAAAGATAATATATATATATATATATATATATATATATATATATATATATATATATATATATATGTTTATATTTTTATATATATATTTATTAGAGTGAGATAGCACTTTTCCTGACCGGAGTAATTTTCGATTTTAGGCGCTATATTGGATCCGCCATATTGGCATTATATAAAATTATGTTGGTTACTCTAACTATTACATCAATATTGCATTTTGCAAAAGAGCCAAGTTGCATTTGGAAGCTTACGTTTCAATGAAGAAGTCGACACCCTTGAATTTTTTTTCGTTAATTCTATTTTTGGGTATCGGGGTGGCCCCGTTGACGCGAAAAGTCCCACATATATATATATATATATATATATATATATATATATATATATATATATATATATATATATACATATATATACACACATATATATATATATATATATATATATATATATATATATATATATATATATATATATATATATATATATATATGCATATATATATATACATATATATATATATATATATATATATATATATATATATATATATATATATATATATATAGGGTGGCCCAAAATTACCGAAGGGGTTTGAGTTCATTATAACTTTTTATTTAAGACATAATTATATTTTTTTTTTAAAATACAGTATATTAATGGAGAATATTTTAATTTAATTATGTAAGTGGTGGCCATTTCCCATATATATATATATATATATATATATATATATATATATATATATATATATATATATATATATATATACATATATATATATATATATATATATATATATATATATATATATATATATATATATATATATATATATATATACATATATATATATATATATATATAGGGTGGCCCAAAATTACCGAAGGGGTTTGAGTTCATTATAACTTTTTATTTAAGACATAATTATATTTTATTTTTTTAAATACAGTATATTAATGGAGAATATTTTAATTTAATTATGTAAGTGGTGGCCATTTCCTGCTTCGCATATTCGTGCTCTTTACAAAACATTTTCCATAACCTTTCGCAAAATTTCAGGTGTTATGTTGTTGATTTCGTCGCGTATATTGTTTTTTAATTGCTGGATGGTTCTAGGCTTATTAATATAGACTTTACCTTTCAAATAACCCCAAAGGAAAAAGTCTGGAGCGGTTAAATCCGGTGAACGCGGAGGCCAATTAAAATCGCTTGTACGCGAAATAATTCGTTCGCCAAAGTTGTCGCGTAAAAGAGCCATTGTGTCCCTCGCAGTGTGCGCTGTGGCTCCATCCTGTTGGAACCATACTTGCGGATGGTTTTCCACGGCTGGCCTTAAAAAATTTTCCAACATTGTCCGATATCGAACACCAGTGTTCATTGTTCACCATGTCAAACGGCGACACAGTGTTCATTTTTAAAAAAATATGGGCTAATTATCCTTTCCGACGAAACACCGCACCAAACAGTACACTTAAGTGGGTGTAATTGTCGCTGTTTTGCCTATTAACGAACCCATTTAATTGGAAATGGGCTTCGTCGTTCATAATTAAATTATGAATAAAATCATGATTTTCTTCTGCTTTTTGCCGGAAATAAATTGCATAATCAAGTCGTTGCTGGTAATCTGTCGGTTTCAATTCTTGGACAAGCTGAATTTTGTATGGAAACATTCTTATTGTATGCAAAATTCTCTGCAGCGACCCTCGTGAGAGGCCAAGTTGTGTCGAACGTCTCCTGGTTAATGTTGTCATCCGTGTGCACCGTTCGTCGTCTGCCGGCATCAGGAAGGTTCCTTACTGCCCCTTGTTGTCGAAAATTTGCAACCAGACGGTTTATTGTTGACTCTAAGGGTCCAACCCGCACATTAAAATAACGACGATATGCACGCTGAGTCAAAACAATGGACCGTTGATTTGAGAAATAAAGTTCAACGATTTGGGCACGTTGTTCAATTGTGTACTGTTCCATTTTAAATTCCCCAAGTCTTTACAAAATACTGAAAAGAAATAAAAAACAAAATTATAATAAAAAAGTTATAAGGAATTCAAACCATTTCGGTAATTTCGGGCCACCCTGTATATATATATATATATATATATATATATATATATATATATATATATATATATATATATATATATATATATATATAAACTTTTCCCCCCTTCTCAAGACGATCATCTGAGCTGGAATGACCTACTCCAGCCCCACGTGGTATCAGATATCACGCACTCGCAGATCCACCCTCCAGATCATCCAAAATAAGGCCCTCCGTATTACCACCAACGCTCCATGGTTTGTTCGCAACGCACAGAGATCTTCAGATTCCTATAATCCGGGAATTCATCAGCAGCACATAGCTCAAATTCCTGGACAAAGCCACCCTTCACCCCAACCCCACAATCTGAACCGGCTACAGCCCGCCTCCACGCCATGCTCGCCGCCGTTTACAAAGACCCACCGACCCTATGCCTCCGGATTAGCTTAAGATTTAATTAAGTTTAATTTAAAGTTTATATTCACGAAATTTCTTAAAGTTTATCAATAGCTATTGATAGGCTAAGTTAGTTAGGTCCCTGTCATTTATATATCTTAAGATCTAATTTGTAATCATGCTTACTCTACTCATTGTATGTTAGTTATAGTTTTTTGTTACCAGCTAATTTGAATATACATATATATATATATATATATATATATATATATATATATATATATATATATATATATATATGTGTGCTCAAGAAGAGATATATATCTTTCGTCGACTCTATTATTACTTAAGGAGTTAAGGACAGCCCATTTTTTGATTACCGCCGTACGAACAGATTGTGTTGCACAATGGGTCATTATTTTAATTGGACAAATTTTTAAAAATCTTAGAAAATATTTCTAAGAAAAGTAAACTAGCACCACTTTCTGCAAATAACTCGAGCAAGGTGTACAAGTATTTAAATCCTAATATCTATTTTTGTCTTAAATCTAAATTAGCATTATTTCTGGAACAATGGTGCTGCAATAATAATTTACATCACCCGCTCGCTAATGATGGATGACATAAATTCAAACTCAAAAGACGACAAAGCAATTTAATTTTGGTCGGTAGTTAGGCAAGTGACGATTAGTCAATGGATTTGTTAATTTCCAACGTCCTTTGAAGATATACAAGGTAATTTGTGACATCTATAATTATAGTTAAACCGTAACAAGTTTCTAAAAAACAACAGGATGCGTTTGAAATTCTGATGAATGAAATACTGAAAAAGAGGAACACAAACAGCACATCAATAACATTATTCAATTTGAAAACTTTTCGTTTTAAGTAATTTGTGTTAACCTAATTTTTCAGTATGAATAGTTCAGATGTTTCTTAGAAGTTAACTCAACTAAAAATTTGATTAGAATTCTTATTTTCAAATAAGATAGCTCTACATCACCATTAAAAAAAGTCAGGGTAATAAAAAATAACCGGTCAAGTGCAAGTTGGACTTGCGCAATTAGTGTTCCGTACTTTGATTGTTTTAAAATAAAAATTTTCGTTACGGAGTTTTAAATGATCAGTGACTTCACAAAAACATCCCAAATGAGTCTTCGACAATGTATTTTTCCGATCTTTAGTGAAAACAGATGACCTTGAAATTTTTTTTTTTTATTTACCAGATAAATTATTAAAAATTATCCCTCGTGATAATTTTCGTTCAATCTACACCCTGCAGAGAATATTCCAGAATTTTTTCAAAATTTTTTCGAGATAAGGTAGGGGACCAGAGATTTTTCGCACTTTTTTAAAAATAATAAGAAGATAATTGTGCGCAAGTAATATATTATAAATATGTTTGAACTCGCCTTTTTACAAGCTTTCATTTGACATCCCACTTGATGACCTGATGAAAAACAACTTTTTCACTTCCGATTTCAACCCCCAAAAGTAACCCCTTAAAACAGAATTTAACTTTCGAAGTTACATGGCTCTTTTAAGACCATCAATTCCTATATTAGTGCCAAATTTCAACATTCTATGTCAAAGAGTTTCGTAGACAAACGGGCGTCACAGACAGACAAACGAACGGACGGACACCGAAGTGATCTTATAAGTGTTCCGTACGGAACACTAAAAATATGTAACAACTTAAGTAAATATTCCGTGTTTATTTCTTTGTCTTTAAATTAAAGGGTCAATTACTTCAGTCAGAATATGATTTTGGTGAAGTAGTCGGATACTGCCACTTTCTTTTTAAGAAATACTCGTCTCGACGAGTACATTAAGAAAATAATATTGCGAGCGCTGAAAAATTGGCACAACACCCTTAAAAATGGGAGAAGTGACCCGTTTTTGGGTTTTTTAGCGTATTCTTGCAATTTTATCATAAATTGATTGAAGGTAAACTAAAAATTTTGATAGATTTTGATTTTAGATAAAAAAACAAAAAATTTAAATAGCTATGGATGTCATTTGAACCTTCTGGTCGAGAAAAATTTGCCGTTTTTGTAATTTGTTTTTAGTCATTTTTTATGATTAATTTTTTTTTTTTTTTTTTATGGGTCTAGCACACGTGCTACAGGGAAGTCCCTAAAGCGCTACAGGAGCGACACGTGTGCGGAGAAAACGATTCACGTTGTTCTTGAATCGCTGTAGATTGTACTCGATGGGAAACACAGTCCTGGGTAAACCATTCCAAAGGTATGATGTTCTCCATATAAAAGACTGCTTGAAAAGCGTTGTACGAGGAGTAACAAGCTGAACCTCATACGGATGTGAAGCATCAGCGCGACGTGTACTTCTAATATGCACCGCTCTGGGAGGAATCAAACGGGCCACATCTTTCGAACACTTTCCATGAAAGTACTTGTAGAATAGGCTCAAGTCGCCAACTGTTCTTCGATGTTCCAGCGAATCAAGGCCGTCGGTCAATTCCGGGTGTCCAATCAGACGAACAGCTCTTCTCTGGATAGAATCCAACAAATGCAGTGTATGTTTGGGAGCGGAGCTCCAAACATGGGAGCAGTATTCCATAGTTGGTCGAATTTGAGCTTTGTAAAGAATTAACAGTTGTTGTGGAGTGTAAAGCTTTCTGGTTCGAAACAATATTCCCAACTTTTGAGAAGCTCTTCTTGCTATGCCTGCAACATGTTCATGCCAGGACATATTTGCTCCCAAATTAACGCCTAACAGATTGAGTGACGATGTTAGAGGGATGGAGTGCCCCGACATAACTATGTCGGGTTCTGCAACGTTAACTTTTTTAGAAAAAACTGCCGCCTGGGTTTTTGTAGCGTTAAATTCCACTTGGTTACTGTCACCCCAAGATAGAATTTCTTCCAGGTCTTTGTTGAGTCGAATGACTTCCTGCTGTCTACGGATATTCGTCTGAATAGTCGATGTCCGAGTGAATGAAGAGATAAGTGTACTATCATCTGCAAAGCTGTAGATTGGATTCTCGGTCTTTTCCAGCAGATCGTTAATATAAATGAGGAAGAGAGTAGGAGACAGTATGGAACCTTGGGGCACACCGGCGTTGATAGTGAAGGTGTTAGAAAGAAATCCGTCAACTGCCACTCGTAAAGAACGCTCTCTGAGGAAACATGAGAGCCACAAACAGAACTTTTCAGACATACCATAAGAACGTAGCTTAGCCAACAGGCCATCGTGCCAAACACGGTCAAATGCCTTGGATATGTCAAGAGCAACCGCTCGAGATTCTCCAAAGTGTTCAATTGCGTTGTTCCAAACATGTGTTACATAAGTCAGAAGATCTCCTGTTGATCTATTTTTACGAAAGCCATATTGGTGATCACTAATAATGTTGAATCCTTCAAGATATTTTAGAAGATGCTGATTGATAGCCTTTTCCATGACTTTCGATATTATTGAGAGTAGTGCGATTGGTCGGTAGTTATTTGGCAAGGTCTTCTTGCCTTTTTTAGGTATATAGGTAAATAGGTGTATTTGCAGACTGTAAGCTAAACATAATTTTAGCCATTTTTTACATATTACATATACGAGGCTGGTTTGAAAAGTCCGTGCAAAAATAAAAACTACTTATGTGTTTGGGGTAAACCTTTTTTATTTTTCGACATAGTCTCCTTTTAGGCTTATACACTTCGTCCAACGATGTTCTAGTTTGTTGATCCCTTCCGAATAATAGGATTTGTCCAAGTCTGCAAAATATCCATTAGTGTCTGCAATCACCTCCTCGTTTGAATAAAATCTTTGTCCCGCCAGCCATTTCTTCAAATTGGGGAACAAATAGTAGACCAAGGGAGCCAAGTCTGGAGAATAGGGGGGATGTGAAACGAGTTGGAATCCTATTTCCATTAATTTTGTGACCACCACTGCTGAGGTGTGTGCTGGTGCGTTGTCGTGATGGAAAAGGACTTTCTTGTGGGCCAATCGCGGGCGTTTTTCTTGCAGCTTGGTTTTCAAACGGTCCAAAAACGATGAATAATATTCACCTGTAATAGTTTTACCCTTTTCCAGATAGTCGATGAGGATTATCCCTTGCGAATCCCAAAAGACAGTCGCCATAACCTTTCCGGCCGAAGGAACTGTCTTCGCCTTTTTTGGTGCAGATTCTCCCTTGGTAACCCATTGTTTAGATTGTTGTTTGGTCTCAGGAGTATAGTAATGTATCCATGTTTCATCCACAGTGACGAAACGACGCTTAAAGTCCTCCGGATTCTTCTGGAACAGCTGCAAATCATCCTTGCAACACTTCACACGATTCCGTTTTTGGTCAAGCGTGAGCAATCGCGGCACCCATCTTGCGGATAGCTTTCTCATGTCCAAATGTTTATGCAAAATATGATGTACCCGTTCAGTCGAGATGCCCACAGCACTAGCAATCTCACGCACCTTAACTCTTCTGTCATCCATCACCATATCATGGATTTGATCAATGATTTCTGGAGTCGTAACCTCCACAGGCCGTCCAGAACGTTCAGCGTCACTTGTGCCCATATGGCCAGTCCGAAAATTTTGAAACCACTTATAAACTGTTCTAATCGAAGGTGCAGAGTCACCATAATGTTTATCAAGCTTCTCTTTAGTCTTCTGAGGCGTTTTGCCTTTCATAAAGTAATGTTTAATCACCACACGAAATTATTTTTCGTCCATTTCTTGAAAATCACTCGACTTCCTTGATTCACACGAATGCAAACATAAAGAAATAGACCAATATGGCTGAAACTTGGCGTGCGTTCGTTCAAGAGATGCTACTAACTAAACATGACGTCGATACGCGCCGGTGGTGCCATCTCTCGGACTTTGCACGGACTTTTCAAACCAGCCTCGTATTTTTCACACTTTAGAATATTGATAAATTTTACCGATTCGCGTTTTTTTTCTTCTTACGAATTTTTTAAACAACTTTTTTTCAGTATACTACTTCCATACCTAAATTATAAGAAATTATTTTTTAGTCCCTAAGCTTTCATGCATACCCCAAGGTATTTAATAATTCATTTAAACAATTTTAGTTTGAAATTTAATTTTTTTAACGCAATTTTACTTTTTCTTGAGTTTTATATTATTTTCAGTAACCAAAGTTATTTTTACTCATTATACATAAGTTGCTGTTGAGTGGCTGAGTTAAATTGTTAAATTGGAGATCCAAATGTCCATTCCTTCCTTTGTTAGCTTAAGTCTCAGCAAGTAATTTGAACCATTACGAGGAAGTAAACCATAATTTATTACCAATCTATGAGCCTATTTACAAACTGTGCCAAAAATTATTTAATGAAAATTAAAAGTGAGTCTAGATAGATCGGATAAACATAAGCTTAGTTTAAATATTCGTAATTCCACTTTTTTTTTCTTGAGCAGAATTTGACAAAATGAGTTTCGGTGCCAATCCAAAATATACTAAAAAACTTAATAAGGTATTTAACTATATGGGCCTCACGTTAGTGTATAAGTCATCAGATAACTTAAGGATGAACACCACTGTAGAGGTAAAAAAAGTGAACTTTTTTTATGAAGAACTATACAAGATATCGACTTGCGATTAACAAATTTTTATTATACAAATATCAAACAATAAACATGGTTTTTTTTTCAGAATTTTTTAATACATTCTGTGAACAAAAACCTCTTTTTTTACTACCGGAAAGATTTCTCACAAAGGGATGTGGCGGCCCGTGGCTCCGAGGCGTAGTACCTAGCTAACGGTGCAGAAGGTCGAGGGTTCCATCCCGCACGTCGGTATACTTATTTATTAATTTATTTAAATATATTTGGCCTGGACACGTATATAGGTAGTAAGGTAATGCACAGCAAATAATCTTCGTTTAATCTACGCCCGTAGAGAATATTCCAGACTTTTTTCAACATTTTTCGATCGGTACTTTTCGAGATAAGGGGGACAGCGATTTTTTGCATTTTTTCAAAAACAATACAAAGAGAATGTGTATTACATTATATATATTTTTGAATTCGTTTTGTTACAAGCTTTCATTTGACGCCCCACTCGATGACCTGGTCATTTTTTTTTTCACATCCGATTTCATCCCCCCAAAACTAACCCCTTAAGTCAAAATTTAACACGGCTCTGATGAGGCCATCCATTTCTATATTAGTACCAAATTTCAACCTTCTATGTCAAATAGTTTCGGAGAAAATCGGGTGTGACAGACAGACAGACAGAATTCAACCGAAATCATCTTATAAGTGGTCCGTACGGAACACTAAAAATGAAAATATTCTTATTTTATAAGTGAAAATCTAGGGAATGACGTAGGGAATTAAACAAATATTGATTTCTATTATTTTGGCAGCCGACGAGTCTTTTTTTTTAAAAAAACTAGCACTATCCGAAGATTTCTGTTTTTGGCCTGTTTTGGTCGTATTCTGAGTGGACTAAATTTCAAGAACGGTGATGAAGGTATTAAACATCATCATACTCATATTTAGGTAGTTTTGATATTTACGAGGTTTGACCCGTATTGAATTGGTCTAACCTATTTCTAAACAAGACGTGGTACAACTGCATATAGCCTTGTAAGCTTTTCTTTATCTAATCACTGATTTACAAGCTGTGGGAGTAACTTAAGTTCAGCGTAGTCTTAAGTAAGGTGTGTATTGAAATATTGAACAATTTCCAAAATGGAATATTGAAGTGTCATTAAATTCTTATTTAAAGAAAGTCATACATGAGGCAAAATAGCCTTTGGATGGCGTATACGATAGTGAGTCACATTCAGACAACATGACTAAGAACTGGATAAAACAGTGCTGAGTGAAAAAATCTCATATCATAAAAACTATACAAAATATCTCTATTCTCTCGTTAAAAATCATCTACATCAGCGCAGGAAGTAAAAAGACACAAAAATAAATTCATTCAGGCCAGTTTTGTATACCTAAAAAATCTAACTTGAACCTATTTGAATAAATGAGGGCTAACAATGTTTTCTGTCATTGCACGAAAGACAGACTATATGAAATTTTGAAATGAAATGAAAGTTCATTACGATGAAGATATTTGTAACTAAAAACACATCTCCATCCAAATATTTTTTTTTTATGAGTCTAGCACACGTGCTGCAGGGAAGTCCCTAAAGCGCTCCAGGAGCGGCACGAGTGCGGAAAAAGCGATTCACGTTGTTCTTGAATCGCTGTAAAATTGTACTCGGTGGGAAACACAGCGCTGGGCAAATTATTCCAAAGGGATGACGTTCTCCATATAAAAGATTGCTTGAAAAGCGTTGTACGCGGAGTAACAAGCTGAACCTCATACGGATGCGAAGCACCAGCGCGACGTGTATTTCTAACATGCACCGCTTTGGGACGAATTAAGCGGGCTACGTCCTTCGAACACTTTCCATGAAAATACTTGTAGAACAGACTCAAGTCGCCAACCGTTCTTCGATGTTCCAGCGAATCAAGGCCGCCGGTCAATTCCGGGTCCCCAATCAGACGGACCGCTCTTCTCTGAACAGAATCCCACAAATGCGGTGTATGTTTCGGAGCGAAGCCCCAAACGTGGGAGCAGTATTCCATAGTTGGTCGAATTTGGGCTTTGTAAAGAATTAACAGTTGCTGTGGGGTGTAAAGCTTTCTGGTTCTAAATAATATTCCCAACTTTTGAGAAGCTCTCCTTGCTATGCCTGCAACATGTTCATGCCAAGACATATTTGCTCCCAAACTAACGCCCAACAAATTGAGCGACGATGCTAGGGGAATGGAGTGCCCCGACATAACTATGTCGGGTTCAGCAACGTTAACTTTTTTAGAAAGTTTTTATTTCTGTTAAAACTGAATATTATGAAAAAATAATATTTTCAGATTCCTCGACATAAAGATCTCCGAAAACGTATATGATATATGCCAAACAACCCTCGTCAAACCCCACCCCACTCCTTTAACTCCTTACATGTTGAACTATAGGTAATGTTGTTTAAATTTGTTTATTATACAACCAAAAACCAGGAAAATTATGGTAATACAATTGAAAATATACAAAACTTATTCATTACTGCCCCTTTTTCTGAAGCAATATAGTTTAACATCCTTAGGTTTTTTTTAATAGTGCTATATGTGTTTTATTTCTTTCGAGAGTTGTCTTGCTACCAGAAAGAGTAAAATTTAGGTTTTGTTCTATGCTTATGTCTTTTATGAGAAATATTTACAACAATTCCAAAGTGACAAAATATTTTGTCACTTTGGTCTTATTTTGTAACAGTTTTTGTTGTTTCGTACTTGAAAATTATATTTTAAGAAAATATTTTTTAACTAAACATCATGTTGCTAAAACAAATAGACATTTGGAAACAAGATTAACATACTTCCCACAGAGGCTGGTAAATATTTCAAAAATGTCGGAAATGAAAAAAAGCAGTTAATGAATATATATATATATATATATATATATATATATATATATATATATATATATGATAGTACTTATAAAATAATACATCACGGTCCCACTAACAAAAGTAGAAATTAAATGCAATAAATTAATTAAATCATTAAAAGACAGTAAGTTTTTAGATGAAGCAACTGCTCGCACATTGACAACTTATAATGGGATTCGTCCCAAATATTATGGTCTACCAAAAGTACATAAACCAGATATACCTCTAAGACCAATAGTTTCCCATGTAGGAGCCGCTTGCTAAATATATAGCCTCTATTTTAGAAACAGCTTTTTCTACTTTTAATAAAATCAGAATTAAAAATACCTTCGAATTTGCAGAGAAGGTTAATGGCTTTATTTTGCCAGAGGGTTTTGTACTTGCTTCTTTCGATGTAGTTTCACTGTTTATTAACATAGACCTTATTATATCAATATTAATGTAACATTCCTAAAGAACAGTTTCTACTAATCATTACTTTTTTAAATGAACATACATTTTTCTCCTTCAATAGTACATTCTACAGACAAAAAATTGGCGTCCCAATGGGAAATATTGTTTCACCAATTCTGGCCGAAATTGTTATGAATAAACTTCTTTATTTTGTTATTTCACGGGTGGAATTTGAATTTCCCCTTCTGTTTCAATATGTACATGACTTACTAGTCGCTTTACCTGCCGGAAGTGTACAGAACAATTCTTTCAATCATAAATTAGTATGTACTGTTGAGGAGGAGACTGGCTGTACTGTTCCGTTTCTGGATACTAGGGTTGTACGCTCTGAAAATAATACAGTCAAACTTGACTGGTATAGGAAAAAATCAAGTTCGGGTAGATATATCCCATTCCATTCTTATCACCCTATGAGACAGAAACTGAATATCATCAGAGGACTAAAGAACAGAATAGATAAGATTTGCCACCCCTCATTTAAAGAAAAAAATGTAAAACAGTTAGAAAACATCTTGTTGGACAATTACTATCCTAAAGCTCTAATTAAAAAAAATTTTCAAAGACCCCCCTTCAAATCAATCCAGCTGTCACAACTAATGTAGACATCAAAGTGGGAAAGTTACAATACATTGAAGGCCTTTCCCAGTCCTTGTCTTCTCTTTTTAAAAATACAAACATTAAAATTGCTAATTACAACATAAAAAGAATGAATTGTTTTTATACCAATTTAAAAGATGAAACCGGTACTTTACAAAGATCTAATATAATCTACGGCATTCCCTGTCAATGTGGTTTGGTCTACATTGGACAAACTTCACAAAAGCTCTCTAAGAGATTAGCGTTACACAAAAGTGATAGTAATCACAAACCTAACGCAACTAGCTTGAGCTTACACGTAAATAATACAGATCACAGAGTACAACAGCTTCAATCTGGATGTTGAGACTAATTACTTCAGAAGAAGTTTCTTGGAAATGTGTTACATAAAAACCTGTAAAAATAATCTCAATCACAAAAAAGACATAGAAGGATTGAGCTCCATGTATACTTATTTACTAACACAAAACTATACCAAACCAATAAAAAAGAACGATCTTTATGAAAAAATTAGTTTCTAGTAAAGTTGACGTTTCTTTTCTTTTTCTGTCATTTTTGCTGTTTATTACCAGTTACTTTTCTATGTCTTCTTGTTAAAATTAAATAATTAAAAAATTAAATATGACATATAATAAATAACATCCAGTATTAATATTCTTTTTCAAATTTTTAAATTAGCCTATGAATCTCTTGGTTATAAAATTAAAGAATTAATATAATTAATATAATTAATAATAAATAACTCATTGAAGAGTAACATTCATCAAATTTAAGTCTCTTTGTTATAAAATTAAAACTGAAAAATAGATATTAATAATAAATATTTTGTCTAAGATTGGCATCCACCTAAAAAAATTGTTATCACATCCCCAACTTTAATGCTGTTATGTTTTTTTTGTCGACCTGATGACGACATAGACTACCAACAATATCCGGTTCGGACTCAAATATCACTAAATAGTTACTAAACTCGATGTCAAAAATTTTAAAATGGAGTACCATTTCAACACCATGGAGTTTCTTGCAGTTATGTTTCAGTCTTCAAAAAGTGTTTTTAACTAATGTTTATTGACAAAGTTTTATTTTTAATAGTTATGTAACTCTCTAAGTGTCTTTTAATCATGTTTGTGTAATCATACATACTACCTGGCCAACAAAAATGCAAATTTCATTGTCTTCACCAGAGATGAATTAACTGCTAAATTTTTGTAAGTAATTTCACATACAGTCTTACAATTTATTTAATCACATTTTTAAAAAACGAACGTTTTGGTTTATTTTCTGTACGTGGTTTGCATTTTTAGAATCCAGAAGAAGCTACCATTAGGCAGCGAAAGCTCGATAATAAAAATAAAAACCGGTCAAGTGCAAGTTGAACTTGCAAAATTAGTGTTCCGTACGTCGCGTTGATTGTTTTTAAAATAAAAATTTTTGTTAGGGTGGTATAAAATGATCAGTGACTTCACAAAACACACCCCAAATGAGTTTTCAACAAAGTTTGTTTCCAATCTTTACTGAAAACTGGTGACCCTGAAATTTTGTTTTTTTATATATACCAAATAAATTATTAAAGGTAATGCACTCGTGATAATTTTCGTTCAATCTATACCCCGTGGAGAATATTCCAGAATTTTTTCAAAATTTTTTGATCAGTACTTTTCGAGATAAGGTAGGGGACAGCGATTTTTTAAAAGTAATACGAAGAAAAAGTGTGCGCAAGTATTGCATTATATATATATTTTTTACTCGTGTTTTCACAAGCTTTCATTTGACACCACACTCGATGACCTAGTAAAAAAATTTTTTTTTTCACTTCCGATTTAACCTCTCAAAACGAACCCCTTAAGTCAAAATTTATGTTACGGTGGTATAAAATGATCAGTGACTTAACAAAATACACCCCAAATGAGTTTTCAACAAAGTTTGTTTCCAATCTTTACTGAAATCTGATGACCTTGAAATTTTTGTTTTTTTTTTATGTACCATATAAATTATTAAAGGTAATGCACTCGTGATAATTTTCGTTCAATCTACACCCCGTGGAGAATATTCCAGAATTTTTTCGAAATTTTTTGATAAGTACTTTTTGAGATAAGGCCCGGGACAGCGATTTTTCGCGAATTTTTAAAAATAATACAAAGAAAAGTGCGCGAAAGTATAATATTATATATATATTTTTTACTTGCGTTTTCACAAGCTTTCATTTGACACCACACTCGATGACCTAGTAAAAAAAATTTTTTTTCACTTCCGACTTCACCCCCCAAAACTAACCCCTTATGTCAAAATTTAATTCTCAAAACTACATGGCTCTGATGAGGCCATCAATTGCTATATTATTACCAAATTTCACCTTTCTATGTCAAATAGTTTCGGAGAAAATCGGGTGTGACAGACAGACAGACAGACAGACAGACAGACACCGAAGTGATCTTATAAGTGTTCCGTACGGAACACTAAAAAGCAGATACTAGAGCCTTTAGATCTTTGATTGCTCATCTCTTCTTCTTATAAGGGCGTTTCCCAGTAGTTAAACTTAGGATTCTTATATATATATATATATATATATATATATATATATATATATATATATATATATATATATATATATATATATATATATATATATATATATATATATATATATATATATATATATATATATATATATATATATATATATATATATATATATATATATATATATATATATATATATATATATATATATATATATATATACGGTCTGGGAAAAAGTTCATGGCGTTTTTCCCGATAGATGGCGTCAATTGCAAATAACTCAAGAAACACAGATTGCAGCGGCACCACTAGACACTCGTTGGAAAGATGATACTTCGGGAGTTACTTTGAGTGTATAAACATCGAAATTGGTGCAGTGGTTGGAAAGTTGTTTGCGTTTGAAAATGGAGAAAAGTAATGAAAGATTGCGCTACATTTTGCAATATTATTACGACAAAGGGAAGAACGCTGTATACGGTGAAAGTGCTTTCTCAAAATCTGCTGCGCGGAAATGGATCGCTCGCTTTTGTTCTGGTAGTTTTGATGTGGTCGTCCAATCACTGAAAAAGTTGATGAAATTCTTGAAAAAGTCAAACAAGATAAGCATATCAGCAGTGTCGATATTGGTATGGAGCAAGACATTGACCACAAAATGCTTTTGAATCATTTACATAAAGCTGGCTACAAAAAAAAGCTCGATGTATGGGTTCCTCATGAGTTGAGCGCGAAAAACATGATAGACCGAATTAATATCTGCTATGCGCTGCTGAAACGGAATGAAATCGAGCCATTTCTTCATAACCGGTGATGAAAAATGGATCATGTACGAAAATCAGAAGCGTAAAAGATCGTGGACAAGAGATGACGAGTCGTCACAAGGGTTCGCGAAGCCAGGATTGACGCCGAAAAAGGTGATGCTGTGTGTGTGTGGTGGGATTGGAATAAAACCTTCCACCATGTGCTACTTCCAGTTGGTCAGACGATTGATTCTCAAATCTACTGTGGACAACTAGAGAGATTACGCCAGGCAATTGAAAGAAAACGGTCCGAATTTATTAATAGGAAATGTGTTGTTTTCCATCATGACAACGCCCGACCACACACTTCTTTGATGACCCGTCAAAAATTGCGATAGCTTGGTTGGGAAGTTTTGATGCATCCACCGTATAGTCCAGACACAGCACCCTCTGAATATCACTTGTTCCGATCTCTGCAGAACTCTCTCAATGAAATTAAGCTGCTTTCAAAAGAAGCCTGTGAAAACCACTTGATTTAGTTTTTTAACCAGAAACCACAGAAGTTATTCACCGATGGCATCATGGCTCTACACGAAAAATGGCGAAACATTGTCGATAATAATGGAGCATATTTGGTTTAAATAAATTCATTTTCACACTATATATATATATATATATATATATATATATATATATATATATATATATATATATATATATGAAATATAACAATAGTAAAAGTAAGTATATAATAGGCTACTTTTTATTTATAAAGAGTATTTAAAAAAAAATATTTTTTTTTTTGATATAATAATGAGAAAATATAAGGTGCAAGTTTATACAACGGAATTAAATACAGCGAAAATGAAGAACTACGTTTTTTCAACATTTGGTGACCCTGAAACGTGAAGGAATCTGAAAATCTGGGAGGGTTATTTTTTCTCCTATGCAATACTCCCGTTTAGAAGGACAAGTAAAAGACGATTAGACTGATGTAGGTAACGTCTTTGATTGTCTTAGCCGATACTTGTTGGAAATTCATAATAAAATTATATAAAAAACAACACTATGTTTTAATTTCCAATATATGTAAACTCACTTGACAATTGTTTCACCATACAATGGCTTCTTCATACAAGCTTATGTCCTAGTATCCCACCATATCAAGTCATAGAATTAGTAGATAAGCTCTTAATCAAGAATAAAGTAAACGAAATTATTAAACGGGATATTTTAGATTTATTTACGACGTGCTTGGATCAAAACTATTTTGAATTCAACTATAACTTTTATACATCTAAAGAAGGTCTAATAATGGGTAATCCTCTAGGCCCTTTACTAGAGGAAATTTTCATGGATCATTTAGAACTAAAATTTCATCAAAACGCGGTAAGCAAAAATATTGTTTACTGATATAGATATGTTGACGATATAATTTCCTGTTTCACGGAAACAGATAGACAACTAACAATCCTTCTTAACTTCCTAAATAATTTGCATCCTAATATTAAATTTACCATAGGATTAGAAATCAATAACACAATTTCTCGATTTTTCACAAACCTTCACATACTGACACAGTCATACACAATAGTTCATCCCACCCTTATTCTCACAAAATGGCAGATTTTAACTCTTTCATATATAGATTGTTACATATCCCTATGACCGAAAGTAATTTTAACAAAGAATTCAACATAATCAAACAAATAGCAATTAATAATGGATATGACCCCAACATTATAGATAATATCTTGAATAAAAAATCATTTAAACAAGCAATCTCTCTAATTTATCCCACAATTATTGAAAAAAAAATTTAGTACATTCACATACACAGGGAAAATAACTAGCACAATTTCCAAACATTTAATAGAAAAGAACAATAAAATAGCATACAAAACCAGTACTTCCTTAGGGAGTATAATTTTGAATAACAAAACCAAATCTAAGAAATCCTTAAAATCTTTTAAATTGTGGATCTTGTACTAAAACCTACGTTGGACAAACTGGTAGATCTTTTGAAATTCGCATTAAAGAACATAAACATAGTTATTTAAAAAATAAGAACAATTCACATTACGCAACCCATATAATAAACGAATCCCGTAATTTTGATGATACGTTAGAAATCCTACACATAGAAAATAAATCTAAAAAATTAAATTTGCTTGAATGTCTTGAAATTAACATACGGAAAAACTCCAATCACGTATTAAACAAACAGGTAGACTTAAATCATTCACCCTTACTTAATCTTTATTAGTTCTCGGAAATAGTACCACAGATTTGCATTTTTAAAATAATTCTGTCTGTAAATAATATAATAAAATGATTAGCATCATCTTAGGTAATTAAGGATAGTTTTAAGCACTATATAACCAGGATTACTACCAAATATTTTTCTTTCTTATTTACTTCTGAAGAAGCCATTGTATGGTGAAACAATTGTCAAGTGACTTTAAATATATTGGAAATTAAAACATACTGTTGTTTTTTATATAATTTTGATGTAGGTAAATCTAGTATTTTTAATATTATTTTAATTTTATGATACAGAACAAGAGTGTAGTATAGCACACTGAGGGCACCATTTGCTGATGATGTGATTCGGACTCCACATCAAACTGTAGGTCATGCCTGACTGGCATTACCCAGATGTTAAAAGAGGTTAGTAAAAGAATCTATTATTAAAGATAGATTACAAGTTTCAGATACCATTTTAATAATTAAAACAATTAATGATGTATAGCTAAGCTTGAAGTACTTTTTTCGATGTTACGATATAAAGTGACCTAGATAAGTAAATATATATTCAGAAAATACTAATAACACAAGGTGCGCTCAATTATTTCTCAGGCCTATTGGACAATAAGCACTCCATCATTGTAACTCGAAGTCGTTATACCAAGTTCGTGTTTCGGATCTATTCTTCTGTCTCCATCGGCCTGAAAGGAGCTATATCTTGGCCGCGTTGTAGACACAGAGTAACATATTTTATTTTAATTCTGCTGACACCGCAATATTGTCCGCATCTCTTTTTAATACATCTCAATTTAACCAGCGATATGTGAGTCTAAGGCATCTGAAATGCACGAACTGATGAAGGATTATGATGCCTTAAAATAAAAGCAATACTTGTTACCTACATCGCGGTAATATTTTTTAATTAAAGCTCGTTAACAATAGAAATATGACGTAAATAAAAAATATGATAAATTTAAGAGAACACTCGAATATTTTAAAACAATTGGAATTCCGAATGAAAGGACACCATAGAAAGGTCATAAAAGTCAAATTTTTACGTATAAATACCATAATTGTTGATCATGGCTAAGAATATTTCGTAAGTTGTTTGATCCTTTGTTTATGTATGATGGTGTCTATAATACATATAAAATACAACGTCACTCTGTCTGTCCGTTAGTGCGCTTATCACTCGAAAACCACTTATCCGATTTACGTACTTTTTTAGATTTATATATACATACATACAACAAATCAGGGGTTTATCAATTAACATGTGGTTGATGTCCTAAAACATACATAGGACAAACTGGACGTACATTTATACAAAGAATTACAGAACACGAAAATGCTAATCATCTTTTAACAGAAAATCGCACATTTAACAAGAATTTCAATATTTTAAGGGGTTAGTTTTGGGAGGTGAAATCGGAAGTGAAAAAAAAATTTTTTTACTAGGTCATCGAGTGGCGTGTCAAATGAAAGCTTGTAAAAACACGAGTAAAATATATATATATATATATATATATATATAATGTAATACTTGCGCACACTTTCCGTTGTATTATTTTTAAAAAATCGCGAAAAATCGCTGTCCATCCCACTTATCTTGAAAAGCGCCGATTAAAAAAATTTTGAAAAAATTCTATAATATTCTATGGGATGTAGATTGAACGAAAATTATCACGAGTGCATTACCTTTAATAATTTATCTGATATATAAAAAAACAAAAATTTCAAGGTCTTCAGTTTTGAGTAAAGATTGGAAACAAACTTTGTTGCAAACTCATTTCGGGTATGTTTTGTGAAGTCACTGATCATTTTATACCTCCGTAGCAATTTTTTTATTTTAAAAGCAATCAACGTACCGAACACTAATGGCGCAAGTTCAACTTGCACTTGACCGGTTATTTTAGTGTTGTCAGCTTTGAGTAAAATAGTATTAAGAGGTTAATGTCAGATTTCAGTTATAAATTTCATTGGCGTCTTTCATCTGCTATACATGCATCAATTGTCAGTGTCATATACTTTTATTTCAAAAATTGGGACAAACACAACATGTAAATACATACAATACGTAACATATATAAACGTATAAAACTACGAATGTTTGAATCACAGACAAAAGTCAAAAGTGCAAACTTCGCACAAAAGACAAAAGTCCTTTTGATTCGAATTGTAGACCTCGGCAAATGCCAGCACTGGTACAACCTTTGTGCCTTTGGCAATTTTGAGCAAGCTTCGCTGCTTTGAGATACTACTTGAACCAACAAGATTAAAATCATAATCAAATTAGCTCTTAGGCTTCTTCGCCTAACTGATGAGACCCGGAAAGGTCGAAAGCTCCAAACTCCACCTTGGGGGTGGAGTTTGGAGCTTTCGACCTTTCCGGGTCTCATCAGTTAGGCGAAGAAGCCTAAGAGCTAATTCGATTATATATAAACGTAGTTTACATGTTGTGTTCGTCCCAATTTTTAAAATAAAATTATATGACACTGACAATTGATTAACATGTGGTTCTTGTAACGAAAAAATGGAAAAAAGAGTACAGTGTAATTCATTGAAATGGGTTATGATAAATATTAACCTAAACATCCACGTCGAAGCCAAACAAGAATTTTGACCAAAAGCAAACTGTTCTGAAACGTCAATAAAAAAGGAAAGGATCGCAATAAATTTTGGGAAGTTTCATTCTACACATGACCTGCAAACCCAAGAAAATTGAAAAAAATAAATATATATATATAGGGTGTTATGGAAATCACTTATATTAAAACGTCGTGACGTCATGTAGACACATTCAATAGTTTTTCAGATTCAAATACTTTTGAAAAAATAAAAAAAAGGCAAAACTGGATTTTACCGCCAAACCAACCTGCACCTAAAATGCTGCCATTGTACAAACTAGTTCAAGCGCATTGTTGCTGACCATACAATGTGCCTGCACTGAGTTAAATCTCACAACGCTGTAAATGTCAAGTTCTCGTTTACAATCAGCTATATTGTTTAGTTGTTTTGTTTACCAGCGGCTGTTGCTTTTATAAATGTCATGTTAAACATCCCATGTACCGAATTTTTTTCGTACTCGGCAGTAAACTAAAAAAATCTCTTTGTCAAATACCCACCAATGCAACACCTAAAATTTCGAATATAAAAAAGTTTGTACGTAAGTTGTATCCCATAGTAATAAAGAATATTCCTTAGGTAGTCTAAAAATAGATTTTTTTTCCTTTCTTCATTCCTTTAATCCTAATATTCATGATAAGTCCTGTAAATTTTTGAGAGATCGTGCAATAAATTAAACATGCAAATTTGGAATTTTCAAATGTTCAGGAATCTCTTCTTTCAAAAATTAGTCAAAACTGACGCATATTTTTTTAGTATATTTTAAGAGACACAAAAACTAAAATTACGTCAACAAGTATCTTGCTAATTACAAGTTATAAATAGTGATTTCTACTTTTACAAGTCTCGATCTATTTTCAAATTTCAACCGCAGCCTAATTGCATTTAAGAAAAAAAACTTCTGTAAACATAGGTAGGTAACAGGAAAGAGGTTCTGAATGACTTAGCGCATTAGTGAATGGATTTTTAAAAACAACGCGAGGCCTATGTTGAAATTTAAACCGATGAATGAGTAAACCAAAATACCGAGTCGTTAACTTCATTTAACTTAGTTGTAAAATATAAAAAGACCTTCACGATAAATTAAGTATTATAAGATGGTAGAAGATGAGTCATATATTTTATTGGAGTTGTTACTTTACATCTAAATATAAATCTAAGTGACGTTTAAATACTAACAAGGAATAATCTAACAAACCACAAATCAAATTCAAAGTAATATAAGTCGCATCGTCAGTTGAAAGCTAATATTTGATAGTGCAAAAACTGTTGGAATGCATTTATTTAGACTTAATTTAGAGCACCTTAACTATGAGTGAAATTTTAGAATTTTATATCGATAAAGGTACAACTGCTATGCAGGTCTAGAAAGAATTTATGGTCAAGATACGTTTTCAAAAGCAACAGGCAAAAGATGGCTAAATCGCTTTCATTCTGGAAATTTCGATGTCAAAGATGCTCCTCGCCTTAATCGACCAATGACAGAAAACGTTGATAGAATTTTTACAAAAGTTGAACAAAATTGGCATGTAAGTAGCCATGATATCGCTATGGAACTAAACTTCCAACACCAAGTAAGTTTAAGCCATTTGGAGAAAGCTGTCTACAAAAAGATGTTCGATGTTTGGATGCCACATGATTTGAAGTTCAAATACAATTTGCGAAAAAGGTCGTGGTCGAAAAGGGATGAAGCTCCACGCACGATGGCAAAGTCCTCATTGATGCCAAAAAAGATGATGTTGTGTGTTTGGTGGGATTGGAAGGAAATCGTGCATCATAGGCTGCTGTAGCCTGGCCAAACAATTGATCCTATACTCTACTGTCAAAATCGAAGCAAGTGATTCAAAAAAATCGGCCGGAACTAGTCAACAGAAAGGGTGTTGTCTTCCACCATGGCAACGCCACGCCACACCCATCTCTCATGACTCTGCAAAAATCGAAAGAGCTTGGTTGGGAAAATTTAATGCATTTACCGTTTAGACCGGACCTTGCACCGTCAGACTACCATGTTTCGGTCCCTGCAATACTCTTTGAATGGAGGTAAATTAGTTTCAAAAGAGGCCTGTAACCACCACTTGTCACAATGTTTTGCCTAGAAACCACAGAAGTTTGATAGTGACGGAATTACGATGTTGCTAGAAAAATGGCAGAAGATCATCGACCAAAATGGGACATATTTGGTTTATTAAAGTTCTTTTCAAATATAAATAACCGACCAAGTTTAAATCGGATTTGCGCAATTAGTGTTCTGTACGTTGATTGAAATGAGTTTTCAACAAAGTTTGTTTCCGATTTTTGTTGAAAACTGACGACCTTTTTTTTTTAATATACCAGATAAATTATTAAAGGTAATGCACTCGTGATAATTTTCGTTCAATCTACACCCTGTGGAGAATATTCTAGAATGCGCAAGTGTTATATTGTATATATTTTTGAAGTGGTGTTTTCACAAGCTTTCCTTTGACACCTCACTCGATAACCTGGTAAAAAAAATTTTTTTTCACTTTCGATTTTACTCCCTAAAACTAACTCTCTCAGTTAAAATTTAACTTTCAAAACTACATGGCCAAATTTCAACTTTCTATGTCAAATAATTTCGAAGAAAATCGAATGTGGCAGACAGACAGACAAACAGACGGACAGGCACCGAAGTGAACTTATAAGTGTTCCGTACTTTAGATGGTCATACTCTTTATATGTATGTATGTATATATATATATATATATATATATATATATATATATATATATATATATATATATATATATATATATATATATATATATATATATATATATATATATATATATATATATATATATATATATATCTGTAGAAAGGAAATGTGCCAGTCACAAATATTTAGTTCAGATTCAGGAGAAAATAAGGACAAAAAGTCTACAATTTTACCCTATATCGATGCAGATCTATTACGACTATTCTCAAAGAACGTTCCCCGTAGCGCAGACATCCGGAAAAATTCTGGCTAACCGGATATTGGAAATGTGATATTTATTAGATTTTTAGCAGCACGAATTTCCTACCAAATATCACGAGCTGTTCAATAAAAGGATTTTCTCGATTACTTGAAGGGTTATTAATTTTATAGATTTAGTGAAAATCTTTTATAGATGATGTTTCAAAACAAAATATAATAAAATAAAATCTTGATTTAACCTTTCTGGAATAATTTTTTATTTAAATAATATTCATTCTAATTTAAAAAAATTAAATTGATATGCAACTTTGGTTGTGTTAAGCAAAAACAGTGGAAGATAGTTTTTGTTACACATCTAATTACCTGTACTATTATTCACCGTTTTTTTGCTACCTGTATCGAACATTGCGTGACACTAACTTTAGGTTAGGGTTCGCTTTTCCTGCAGATACTGTCAACGTCGCAATTACTATTTTATCCGATTTTAATGACAAGGCATCAACTGATGCTTAAGTACTCAAATTCTGTAAAGAACAGTATCTTAAACCTGAAGAGGAATTGCTGGTCGTGACGGAGAGCACGATCGTCATCCGGAATTTTTGACTTGGCCTTGATCACCAATCACATTGTATATTATCTATTCAAAATCAACCAATTGGTAACGCAGAACAGCTTAAATTGCCAAAGGTGTTGTACTACAAATCTGCTAAATATGAACAGCCTAACGATTTTTTCTTAATTTTGACTCTGTCGGCTTCTGTAATGCTAACGTTGATAGAAAAAAAAAAAACGGTTCTTTTTTTTCTTTGGTTTTAAATTTTATTTGATTATTATAAACTCGAGACTCAATTTCTTTCTTCTTTTCGTTAGATTGCGTACCTTTCTGCCGTCTGTGAATATTTGGGTGAACAATCGTTGTGATAGGATTCAAGGTAAATGAACACAGGTATAAATTGGATTTTTGGATCTTTTCAGCCGAGGATTAACGAAAAAAGGAAAGAGAGTATCAAGTGACACTAGCAAAGAAGGATCTCTGAGGAAACTCAGAAGCTCTAAATAAAATTTTTCAGACGTACCATACGACTACATCTTAGTCAATAATACTTCAAGGCAAACACGGTCGAATGCCTTGAGTGAATTAAGCATGTTCCTTAGAACAATTTACTTGTTATTGTCAGGATGCTGACCCTCACATACAAAAATTGCGAATTAATTCAATAATTTTATTTTTAAGGAGTTACATACACATCGAATTTTCAAAAATTCCATTTGTTTTTTTACAGATTTTTATTCGTTATACTTCTAAGAATTATCTAAAAAAAATTTTTTATGAAGATTCCATTCCATCACAAAGTTATAGCATTATATGCAATCTGGCATCGGATTGGAACCGCCACCTGTTTTCAAACACTGCCTGCAATATTACTCAGTCAATTCTTAATATTTTTTGGCGAAATTGCATACTAAAGTTTGAAACACCGTAATATTTTTTTTAAAAGAAACTCTTTCGACAATTTTTAACTATTACATTATTTTACAAGATTAATCTTTAGTGTTCCGTACGGAACATTTATAAGATCACTTCGGTGTCACACCCAATTTTATCCGAAACTATTTGACGTAGAAATGAAATTTAGTACTAATGTAGAAATTGATGGCTTCATCAGAGCCGTGTAGTTTTGAAAGTTAAATTTTGACTTAAGAGATTAGTTTTGAGAGATGAAATCCGAAGTGAAAAAAACAATCTTTTACTAGGTCATCGAGTAGGGTGTCAAATGAAAGCTTGTAAAAACACGAGTTCAAAAATATATATAATGTCTTACATGCGCACACTTTTCTTTGTATTATTTTGAAAAAATCGCGAAAAGTCGTCTCTATCTTGAAAAGTACTGAGCGAAATATTTTGAAAAAATTCTGGAATATTCTCCACTGGGTGTAGATTGAACGAAAATTATCACGAGTGCATTACCTTTAATAATTTATCTGGTATATAAAAAAACAAAAATTTCTAGGTCATCAGTTTTTAGTAAAGATCGGAAACAAGCTTTGTTGAAAACTCATTTGGGGTGTGTTTTGTGAAGTCACTGATCATTTTATACCTCCGCAACAAAAATTTTTATTTCAGAAGCAATCAACGTACGGAACACTAATTGCGCAAGTTCAACCTGCACTTGACTGGTTATTATATTTGTGGATTAGATTATTTTTTGTGAAGTTATCCTGCAGACAAGGAGGCGCCATATTTTCTATCAGTGGTCCATGTAACCCGATAAAAAATAATGTTAACATTATTACATATATCAAGTGTAGAGAAATCCTCAAAAAATACTATACTTACAAAAAAATATATCAAAAACCAATAAATATTACCAAAAACTGGTCACTGATCAGATGATAAATCATGGATCTTTGGATTAGATGATGTTGAACTCTGTCTCTCTCTCTCTCTCTCTTTTTTCTTTCTCTTACCTCTCTTCTTATTTACTAAATCTACACCAGCTTTCTCAGCCCGGTTGAATTTGACTCTCATCACCTTTATACAACACTTCGCTCTACGTCCAAAAAAATACCTAAGCCGAAAGTCGTCCATTATTAACGACCGATCTAAACAGTTATTTACACGACAGAGGTTACAACGAAACTCCTATTAACCACTACTTTGCTCTTTACGTCTCCACCATATAAGTATTAGCAATAAAAATTGCAGAAGCAATTTTCTGCCACCAAGTCGTATCCGTTTGGTCATAAGAGTTACACTGCATGAAATTTTTAGTCAAATATAGTTTCACGACATATTTTAAAAAAATATCCTATAATTTAAAGTCCAATAAAAATATATATGGTAATCGCCATTGTTTTGTATTATTCACTTAATACCCTCTAAATATTTTTTTTTTTAATATACATACTTTTTTCAGCGTCCAGGTGTATGTAACCCATAAGTTCTATACCTTATTTAAAAAAAAATAATAATAAAATCTACATAATTCTTATATTCGGAGAAAAAGTTCCTGTCCATTTATACATATAAATTCTAAAACAATATATTGGCTGCACGGTATATTTAAAATAAAATTATCAAAAGGCTTTAAAAAATAATTTAAAAAAAAATGGTATCATTGTCTAAAAGTATTTTTAGTGTTCCGTACGGAACACTTATAAGATCACTTCGGTGTCTGTCTGTCTGTCTGTCTGTCTGTCTGTCTGCCTGTCTGTCTGTCTGTCTGTCTGTCTGTCTGTCTGTCTGTCTGTCACACCCGATTTTCTCCGAAACTATTTGACATAGAAAGGTGAAATTTGGTAATCATATAGAAAATTGATGGCCTCATCAGAGCCATGTAGTTTTGAGAATTAAATTTTGACTTAAGGGGTTAGTTTTGGGGGGGTGAAGTCGGAAGTGAAAAAAAAATTTTTTTACTAGGTCATCGAGTGTGGGTGTCAAATGAAAGCTTGTGAAAACACGAGTAAAAAATATATATATAATATTATACTTGCGCGCACTTTTCTTTGAATTATTTTTAAAAATTCGCGAAAAAATCGCTGTCCCGGGCCTTATCTCGAAAAGTACTTATCAAAAAATTTCGAAAAAATTCTGGAATATTCTCCACGGAGTGTAGATTGAACGAAAATTATCACGAGTGCATTACCTTTAATAATTTACATGGTATATAAAAAAAAAAAAAAAAATTTCAAGGTCATCATATTTCAGTAAAGATTGGAAACAAACTTTGTTGAAAACTCATTTGGGGTGTGTTTTGTGAAGTCACTGATCCTTTTATACCACCGTATCATAAATTTTGACTTAAGGGGTTCGTTTTGAGGGGTGAAATCGGAAGGTTTATTATCAGAAAAACACGCCCGAGTAAGGTTAGCTCGGGCACACGAAAATAAATATCATAACTGGAGTAATGGCATTTTTACGGCCAAATTTTCTTTTTGAACACGTTGTGTAGTGAAACCATGCTGGTACACTGCCACCAACAGCCTTATCCAAAGGACTGTTAAACACGCGGCAAAGGTACCAGTTGAGGACTGCTTCTCAGAGCAAGAATTTTGTCGCTTTCATCTCTTTTCTCACAACCTGAACATTGATAAATATTGAAAATATACAAAAAAGTTTGAATTCCGTTTGCACTATGCTCATTTATCAGTAAAAAAAAAAAGACTGGATACTGCAGGAGGATTACGCTCTTAAACATCGAAGACGACTCTGGACATCCTGGAATGACCTAGTAAAAAAATTTTTTTTACTAGGTCATCGAGTGTGGTGTCAAATGAAAGTTTGTGAAAACACGGGTAAAATATATATATATATATATATATATATATATATATATATATATATATATATATATATATATATATATATATGTATATATATATATATATATATATATATATATATATATATATATATATATATATATATATATATATATATATACATATATATATATATAATATATATATATATATATATATATATATATACGAGGCATGTTTTTTTAAGTAAGTACCGTTTTGGAATTAAAAAAAGACGTGCAAAGATATCGCTATAATTTTATTTTTACATGAAAGCCTGTACCTTAATCTACTTTTCTACATAATTTCCGTGAATATTGAGGCACTTGTCATAACGTGGCACCAGTTTTTGAATACCCTCCTCATAAAATTCTGCCGCCTGACTTGTTAACCACTGTATCACAAATGTTTTGACTTCGTTATCGTCTTGAAGACGCTGACCACCCAGGTGCTTCTTCAAGTGCAGGAACAAATGGTAGTCGCTGGGCGCCAGATCAGGGCTGTATGGAGGATGATCTAGAGTTTCCCATTTAAAAGATTTGATGAGATCTTTGGTCCGATTAGCCACATGTGGACGGGCATTGTCATGCAGCAAAACGATACCCTTACTCAACTTGCCACGTCTTTTGTTCTGGATTGCACGACGCAGATTGTTCAATGTCTCACAATAAGACGCTGCATTGATTGTCTCATTACGAGGCAGAAACTCCACTAGCAATACTCCTTTTCTGTCCCAAAAAACTGTGCACATGATTTTGCGGGCAGAAATTGTTTGCTTAAACTTCACTTTTTTGGGTGATGATGAATGTCGCCATTCCATGGATTGTTGTTTCGATTCTGGTGTGACGTAGGCCACCCATGTTTCGTCACCAGTAACAATTTGGTCTAAAAAATGTTCACCTTCATTGTGGTACCGCTCAAGGAAAGTCAATGCACTGCCTAAACGTTGGGTTTTGTGCAAATCCGTCAACATTTTTGGAACCCAACGTGAACACAATTTCCGGTAATTCAAGTTCTCGGTCACAATGCGATACAAAACACTACGAGAATATTGAGGAAAGCAGTCGCACAATGATGAAATTGTAAAGCGTCTGTTTTCTCTCACCTTTTCGTCCACTTTCTGCACCAAATCTTCATTAACGACCGAAGGACGCCCACTCCGTTCTTCATCATGCACATTTGTGCGGCCATCTTTAAATGCTCTCACCCATTTCCTTACCATTCCATCACTCCTAATGTTTTGTCCGTAAACTTCACAGATCTCACGATGAATATCGATCGGTTTTACGCCTTTAGCACTAAGAAATCGTATAACAGCCCGTACTTCACAATCGGCGGGACTCACGATTGTCGGAGGCATCTTAAACACTCAGTAAACAACGTATACAATGAAGAATCAGACTGTAATGGCGTCAGTGCGTAGACATGAGATGTAGGTTACCAGCGCGCATGCGCGGAACGCCGACCGTATCGCTGCGGCGGCGGAATCGCAAAACGGTACTTACTTAAAAAAACATGCCTCGTATATATATATATATATATATATATATATATATATATATATATATATATATATATATATATATATAATGTAATACTTGCGCACACTTTTCTTCGTATTACTTTTATCGCTGTCCTCTACCTTATCTCGAAAAGTACTGATCAAAAAATTTTGAAAAAACTCTGGAATATTCTCCACGGGGTATAGATTGAACGGAAATTATCACGAGTGCATTACCTTTAATAATTTATTTGGTATATAAAAAAAAAAATTCAAGGTCACCAGTTTTCAGTAAAGATTGGAAACAAACTTTGTTGAAAACTCATTTGGGGTGTGTTTTGTGAAGTCACTGATCATTTTATACCACCCTAACAAAAATTTTTATTTAAACAATCAACGTACGGAACACTAATTGTGCAAGTTCAACTTGCACTTGACCGGTTTTTTTTTTTACTATAAAAAAACTCTCTAGAAAATTTTGAAACTCCTAGACCTAAAGTCATGTTTAAAAATAAGATTCAAAAAACTTACCTAGAATATCTTAAGCACTAATAACCGGTCAAGTGCAAGTTGAACTTGCACAATTAGTGTTCCATACGTCAATTGTTTTTAAAATAAAAAATTTTGTAACGCAGATACAAAATGATCAGTGACTTCACAAAACACACTCCAAATGAGTTTTCAACAAAATTTCTTTCCAATATTTTACTGAAAACTGATGGCGTTGAAATTTTTGTTTTTTTTTTATATACCAGATAAATTATTAAAGGTAATGCACTCGTGATAATTTTCATTCAATCTACACTCTGTGGAGAATATTCCAGAATTTTTTCAAAATTTTTTGATCAGTACTTTTCGAGATAATGTGGGGGACAGCGATTTTTCACGATTTTTTCAAAATAATAAAAAGAAAAGTGTGCGCTTGTATTACATTATATATGTATATGTATATATATATATATATATATATATATATATATATATATATATATATATATATATGTATATTATTCGTGTTTTCACAAGCTTTCATTTGACACCACACTCGATGACCTAGTAAATTTTTTTTTTTTCACTTCCGATTTCACCCCCCAAAACTAATCCTTTAAGTCAAAATTTAACTTTCAAAACTACACGGCTCTGATGTGGCCATCAATTCCTATATTATTACCAAATTTCAACTTTCTATGACAAATAGTTTCGGAGAAAATCGAGCGTGATAGACAGACGGACAGACAGACGGACAGACAGACGGACAGACAGACGGACAGACAGACAGACAGACACCGAAGGCATCTTATAAAATTATATAAATATGGAACACTAATAAAAATATGTAAACGACATTCTTTTCTATCATTCACTTAATACTTTTTTTAATATATGGTACATATTTTTTTGCAGCGTTCAGGTGTATGTAACTCATAAGGTTAAAAAAATAATAATAATAAAATCTGCATAATTCTTAGATCCCGAGAAAGAGTTCCTGTCCATTTATACATATCAATTCTAAAACAATATATTGGCATATTTAAAATAAAATTATCACAAGACTTTAAAAAATACTTTAAAAAAATGGTATAATTGTCTAAAAGTATTTTTTTAATATAGAATACTCTCTAGAAAATTTCGAAACTCCTAGGCCTAAAGTTATGTTTAAAAATAAGATTCAAAAAACTTACCTAGAATATCTTAAGCACTAAAAATAATTGAAATCTGACAAAACGACCAATGATAAAGAGCATATTGTCGAGTAACTCTAGGAAATAATGGAGCATGCACTGAGTTATTGGTCATAAATGCATAATATCCCTGATATGATATATTAGATTACGTGATTAAGCAATAAGCTGTTCATCAGCTAATCAATCTCAATTTACCCAGTTGCCTAGAAAATTTCTTGATTAGCTGTTACTATTGACTAAAAGGGTGTGAGGCGTATATTATGTATTGTACGATTAGTGAATCCTATTGTTAAATGGCTTGCATGAACTTTAGTTTTGTAATTTCCTGTTTATATAATAATATTCATTCATATATATATATATATATATATATATATATATATATATATATATATATATATATATATATATATATATATATATATACACATAATCGTATATCCCTTCTACCATATGGTGTAGGGCAGTTATACATTCTCCTTTTTTTCCCTCTCAATCTCCACATATAAACTTCTTCCATCTGTCTCTATTCTTTGCCATTTTCACTGCTTCCTTCCAGGATTTTCCCTTCTTCTTAAGTATACTCCTATTCCAGGTCTGTCTAGGTCTTCCTCGCTTCTGTTTTCCCTGTATTCGAGCTTCATACCCTTGTTTCGCCTGTCTATCATCCTTCATTCTCTGTACATGTCCTCACTATCCCAGCTATCTTTGTTGTATATATTCCACTAGCCGTGCCCGCGGCTCCTCGCGTGGACTTGATTCACTACTATCATCACTGCTTATTCCTCATGTTACCTAACGTAATAAAATATCTGCCATTATTTCCCCTTATCTTCCATTATCTCTTCATAATGTCCATTATCTAGGCTTATCTCTGCTCATCTCCCATTATTTCCCCTTATCTCCCATTATTTATGCTTATCTCCCATTACCTCATCTTATCTCCCATTATCTAGGCTTATATCGAATTATATAGAACGTATGTATAAATTTATAAAAACACGTAAATCGGATAAGTGGTTCTCAAGTGACAAGTGCACTGACGTACAGACAGACAGACAGAGAGACGTTGCATTTTATATATATTATATTCTTTGCAACATAATATTGTTTCATATTTATTACTTTAGGCAGTATATTGCAAGAGAACGCGCTAACGGTAACCTTTTTTTTTTTTTTACCGACTTGATTCACTATTATCGTCACTGCTTATTCTTTATGTTACCTAACGCAATAAAATATATCCTATAACTTGGCCAGAGAACATATGTATGTTTTAAAAAAAGCACGTAACGCACTAACGGACAGACAGACAGATAGACAGACAGAGAGACGTTGCTTTTTATATATACTATAGATAGAAGATTATAGATAACCTGGCCAGAGAACATACGTATGTTTTAAAAAAAAAGTGATAAGCGCACTAACGGACAGACAGATAGACAGACAGACAGAGATACGTTGCATTTTATATATATTATAGATATAATAAAATATATATCTATAACCTGGTCAGAGAGATGAATTTAAAAAAATCACGTAAATCGGATAAGTGGTTCTCGAGGGATAAGCGCACTAACGGACAGATAGACAAACAAAGAGACGTTGCATTTTATATATATTATAGATATAGATTATTATTATTATTATATAACCTGGCCAAAGAATATATGTATGGATTTCAAAAAAGACACGTAACTCGGATAAGTGGTTCTCGCGTGATAAACGTTCTAATGGACAGACAGACAGAGAGATATTGCATTTTATATATATT
>CM032456.1:200528583-200611683 GCA_019049505.1 Pachyrhynchus sulphureomaculatus | reverse complement strand
ATTTCTTTGTGTTTGGCATTCGTGTGAATCAAGGAAGTCGAGTGATTTTCAAGAAATGGACGAAAAAGAATTTCGTGTGGTGATTAAACATTACTTTATGAACAGAAAAGTTTAAGGTGCGTGGGATTGCTAGTGCTGTGGGCATCTCGACTGAACGGTACATAATATTTTTCATAAACATTTGGACATGAGAAAGCTATCCGCAAGATGGGTGCCGCGATTGCTCACACTTGACCAAAAAAGGAATCGTGTGAAGTGTTGCAAGGATGGTTTGCAGCTGTTCTAGAAGAATCCGGAGGACTTTAAGCGTCGTTTCGTCACTGTGGATGAAACATGGATACATTACTATACTCCTGAGACCAAACAACATTCTAAACATTGGGTTACCAAGAGGGAATCTGCACCAAAAAAGGCGAAGACCGTTCCTTCGGCCGGAAAGGTTATGGCGACTGTCTTTTGGGATTCGCAAGGGATAATCCTCATCGACTATCTGGAAAAGGGTTAAAACTATTACAGGTGAATATTATTCATCGTTATTGGACCGTTTGAAAACCGAGCTGCAAGAAAAACGCCCGCCGCGATTGGCCCACAAGAAATTCCTTTTCCATCACGACAACGCACCAGCACACACCTCAGCAGTTGTGGTCGCAAAATTAATGGAATAGGATTCCAACTCGTTTCACATCCCCCCTATTCTTCAGACTTGGCTCCCTCGGACTACTATTTGTTCCCCAATTTGAAGAAATGGCTGGCGGGACAAAGATTTTATTCAAACGAGGAGGTGATTGCAGACACTAATGGATATTTTGCAGACTTGGACAAATCCTATTATTCGGAAGGGATCAACAAACTAGAACATCGTTGGACGAAGTGTATAAGCCTAAAAGGAGACTATGTCGAAAAATAAAAAAGGTTTACCCCAAACACATAAGTAGTTTTTATTTTTGCACGGACTTTTCAAGCCAGCCTCGTATATATATATATATATATATATATATATATATATATATATATATATATATATATATATATATATATATATATATATATATATATATATATATATATATATATATATATATATATATATATATATATATATATATATATATATATATATATATATATATATATATATACATATATATATATATATATATATATATATATATATATATATATTATATATATATATATATAATATAGGATCCTAAAAGACAGAATCACTTCCCATAAAAGTGATTGCAGATTAAAAAAAAATCTTGCGCGCTTGCCCAGCAGAGTAGCCAATTTTCGCATGAATTTGATTTTGCTGAAACCAAAATCCTATGTAGAGAGAGAAATCTCGGCAAGAGAATTTTTAGGGAGATGATGGAGATCCACCTTGAACCTAACTCGATCAATAAAAAAACTGGCATTGAAGATCTGAGTTTAATTTTCTCCAATCAATTAGAAATATGCAGTCAAAACGAAAACCCATACAACATATCGGACATATCTTTGTAATAATAATCACGTTGATTTATACTAACTCTCCAATCTTATAACAATCACACAAAATGTCAACGTCATTCTACTCTCAAATATGAATTAACCACAACCTAACCAAGAGATAGAACAACACTGCCCTTAACTAAAAAGGTGTCAAAAACTTTTTAGTTCTTTTCAAACACCGTTTACCCCCAGAACAAAAAATGAAAAAGATATGTATATATCTATATACATATCTTTATATATATATATATATATATATATATGTATATATATATATATATATATATATATATATATATATATATATATATATATATATATATATATATATACATATATATATATATATATATATATATATATATATATATATATATATATATATATATATATATATACATATATATATATATATATATATATATATATATATATATATATATATATATATACCATAGTGTCAACAAATGTTATGGTTTTTGATTCTAGTGGTTAAACGGCAGCTCATTTTTGGATTTTATTATATGTATGTATATATATATATATATATATATATATATATATATATATATATACGATATAAATATATCTATCCTTAACACTGTCTCATTTGTTTCATGGTAATATGAAAAAATTGAACCAGCCTTCCTGTTGCTACACATATATCGCATATTATTGTTAATGAAACATTAAACAGAAATCTAGCAATTACTATTATTACATGTAAGCTAAAACTAAACGAAAATTGTGATAATTTGAATCTAATGGCTTATAAAGACGTATATTGCGTTATGGCGCTAAAAAAGATAATTAGCTTAAATATAATGATTCTCCAATTTCAAGAAACTTTATTTCGTGTTAGTAATAATTGAATTATTACAAATCGTATTAGTACCTAATAGTAAATCCTATTAATAGTTTGAATAAAAATCTGTGGCGAACGGAGAGGATATGAACCTATTCCAGTTCCCCCACTCCTTTTTAGCTTCTTAAGATTTAGTGGAAAACTTGCATACCCAGTCAAATTATGAAATATTAACTTTTTTAAACTGCATTTTATCATATTTGGGTGGTATTATTTCAGAACTGACAAGAAGGAATGGAAGTGAGAATTTTCCGCTCTCGGTCTCGTTCTTTCTGTAGGGGGACATCGGGTGTTTTTCAAAGAAAAACTCTTATTTGTCTGTTGCCTCTTCCTTGGTTGTCAACGTTTTTTTCTTCTGGGGAGAGTTCCAACAGGTGAAAGTTTTATTGTAAGAATTTGAAATGTCAGGTAATTTCGTAATACAGAGAATCATGTAATAAAACATTAAATTATTTTTATATTTATCAAAATTTAACATTATAATGCCAGATTGTAACTGGTCAAAATGTTATGTATTTATTTAAACAAGGCTAACAGTTAAGACAATGTTGGAAATTTGGAATCTTTGCCATAATGATACTACTCAGAATATATCACCACTATACCAAACACTTTATTCTTGCCCTCAACGCGCTTTTAGTTAACCATGTTAGCTTCATCAGGAGCGATGATTAACTCAGTCAGTCATCGCTCCTGATGAAGCTAACATGGTTAGCGAAACGCGCGTCGAGTGCATAAATAAAGTGTTTGGTGTAATGGTGTTATATACTAAGTACTAACCATTAACAGATTATCATGATGCGTAAAATTTCAAAAAGTTAGTAAGATATTAAAAAATAGCTTGGTGAGTTTGATTTTGAGGAACTGAGTAAATTAATTTGCCGTCTTTGTTTTTAGGTCGCTTTAATTTCATAAAAGAAGTTTTCATTAGGAATATACAAAAGTAAAAAATGCATAAGTTTAGGACACCCTATATAATATTCACGGTAGGTCAATATTTGATAGACAATTTGCTTTGTAATATTATCCTCAATCATATATCTCCATAGTTCTAAGATTTATAGGTGAATATAAATCATGTTTTGTTGCCCATAAAATTAATGGCTTAAATGAATATATTTTAAATAAATAAATATCTAGCTAAGACTAAAGCGCGAGGCTTTAAAACCATTATTAATTTTTTTTTCTACATATATATATATATATATATATATATATATATATATATATATATATATATATATATATATATATATATATATATATATATGTATATATATATATATATATATATATATATATATATATATATACTAGCCCGGCCCGCCCACGGCTCCGCTCGCGTGGACTTGATTCACCACTATCGTCACAGCTTATTCCTTAATTTACCCAACGTAATAAAATATCTCCCATTATTTCCCCTTATCTCTCAATATTTCTCCTTATCTCCCATTATCTCTACATAATTTCGATTATCTAGCCTTAACTCTGCTCATCTCCCATTATTTATCCTTATCTCCCATTATTTCTCCTTATCTCCCATTATTTATATTTATCTCCTATTAACTCACCTTATCTTCCATTATCGAGCCTTATCTCCACTTATCTCCCATTATTTCTCCTTATCTCCCATTATCTAGCCTTATATCGAATTATATAGAACATATGTTTAAATTTATAAAAACACGTAAATCGGATAAGCGGTTCTCAAGTGATAAGCGCACTAACGGACAGATAGACAGACAGAAAGACGTTGCGTTTTATATATATTCTAGATAGAAGATTATAGATAACCTGACCAGAGAACAAATGTATGAATTAAAAAAAAACACGTAAATCGGATAAGGAGTTCTCGAGTAATAAGCGCAGTAACGGACAGATACACAGACAGAGAGACGTTGCATTTTTATATATATTATATTCTTTGCTATGTGATATTGTTCCATATTTAATGCTTTAGACAGTGTATTGCCAGAGAACGCGCTAGCGGCAAACTTTTCTCCGACTTGATTCACTATTATCGTCACTGCTTATTCCTTATGTCACCTAACGTAATAAAATATATCCTATAACCTGGCCAGAGAATATATGTTTACCAAAAAAGCACGTAAATCGGATAAGTGGTTCTCCAGTGATAAGCACACTAACGGACAGACAGACAGACAGAGAGACGTTGCATTTTATATATATAATAGATATTCTTTGCTACATGATATTGTTCCATATTTAATGGTTTAGCATGTTTAAAAAAAAAGCACGTAAATCGGACAAGTGGTTCTCCAGTGATCAGCGCACAAACGGACAAACAGACAGATATACGTTACATTTTATATATTATAGATGTAATAAAATATATATCTATAACCTGGTCAGAGAACATATGTATGAATTTAAAAAATCACGTAAATCGGATAAGTGGATCTTGAGGGATAAGCGCACTAATGGACAGACAGACAGACAGAGAGACGTTGCATTTTATATATATTATAGATATAGATTATTATTATTATTATGTAACCTGGCCAAAGAATATAGTATGAATTTAAAAAAAAAAGACACATAAATCGGATAAGTGGTTTTCGCGTAATAAACACACTAATGGCCAGACAGACAGAGAGACATTGCATTTTATATTATATTATAGATTATAGATATTCTCTGCTACATAATATTGTTCCATATTTAATGGTTTAGGCGGTGTATTGCAAGGCAACGCGCTAGCGGCAAACTTTTTTCCGACATCATTCACTATTTTACGTCACTACTCATTCCTTATGCTACCTATCGTAATAAAATATAGCCTATAACCTGGCCAGCTATTTTCGTCAGAGAACATATGTATGTTTTAAAAAAAAAGTACGTAAATCGGATAAGTGGTTCTCCAGTGATAAGCGCACTAACGGACAGACAGACAGACAGAGAGACGTTGCATTTTTATATATATTATAGATATTTATATATATATATATATATATATATATATATATATATATATATATATATATATATATATATATATATATATATATATGGGCAGATCCATTACTTTTCGACAAAAGTGTGCCAGTGGGTCAGCGATTTGCATGCCGATTTTTTCTTTGACAGTAGCTTCGAAAGGAAGGTTATCCTCGAAATTTGAGCTCGATATGATGAAATCCGTCAGCTGTAACCTTTTTTTAAAAAAGCCAATTTTTTAGTCATTTTGCCAAAATTTTGTATCTTAGCTTCCTTATAACTTGGAGATTCGAAAAACTCGGCATTCTTATATGTTAAACTTATATTTTCAAGGAAAAAATAGATTTTTGTTTTAAACTTGTGGTAAATCGAGCTTGATTGGGCGCTTTTAACTGAACCATTGCTTTAGCGAAATTTTGCTTGTTTTTGAAATGCTCTAAGATCTACAGTTTTTGAAGTAGAGGGCTGGCCGACAGCTCATATTTTTCGTCTAGATATATTCTATTGATACCTATCCAAATGTTCATTGATTGCCTCTTCTTTTAATATATGACCAAACAAAGCCGATTGATTTTTGAAAAATCGCTATTTTCAGATCGCCATAACTTTTTTCTGTCAACTTGAAATCGCTTGATCTATCCTCAAACAACCCTGAAAATTTCAAGTTTGGAATAGAAGTGGTTTACGAGTTATGAATTTTTAAAATGGCCAAATTTTCTACTTAATATGACATTTTTGTGGTTTTATCCTTGATTTTATATATATTTGACGTAATGAATTAATACTTATACATTATATATATATATATATATATATATATATATATATATATATATATATATATATATATATATATATATAAAGATAAATGAAGCTTACAAATTTTAATATTCAGGTGAAGTTATGAAAAATAACCAGTCAAGTGCAAGTTGAACTTGCACAATTAGTGTTCCGTACGTTGATTGCTTTTAAAATAAAAAATATTGTAATTGTGGTATAAAATGATCAGTGACTTCACAAAACACACCCCAAATGAGTTTTCAACAAAGTTTCTTTTCCAATCTTTACCGAAAATTGATGACCTTGAAATTTTTGTTTTTTTTAGTGTTCCGTACGGAACACTTATAAGATCACTTCGGTGTCTGTCTGTCTGTCTGTCTGTCTGTCTGTCTGTCACACCCGATTTTCTCCGAAACTATTTGACATCGAAAGGCGAAATTTGGTAATAATATAGGAATTGATGGCCTCATCAGAGCCATGTAGTTTTGAGAATTAAGTTTTGACTTAAGGGGTTAGTTTTGAGGGGTGAAGTCGGAAGTGAAAAAAAAATTTTTTTACTAGGTCATCGAGTGTGGTATCAAATGAAAGCTTGTGAAAACACGAGTAAAAAATATATATATAATATTATACTTGCGCGCACTTTTCTTTGTATTATTTTTAAAAATTCGCGAAAAATCGCTGTCCCGGGCCTTATCTCGAAAAGTACTTATCAAAAAATTTCGAAAAAATTCTGTAATATTCTCCATGGGGTGTAGATTGAACGAAAATTATCACGAGTGCATTACCTTTAATAATTTATATGGTATATAAAAAAAACAAAAATTCCAAGGTCATCAGATTTCAGTAAAGATTGGAAACAAACTTTGTTGAAAACTCATTTGGGGTGTGTTTTGTGAAGTCACTGATCATTTTATACCACCGTAACATAAATTTTGACTTAAGGGGTTCATTGTGAGGGGTGAAATCGGAAGTGAAAAAAAATTTTTTTTACTAGGTCATCGAGTGTGGTGTCAAATGAAAGCTTGTCAAAACACGAGTAAAATATATATATATATATATATATATATAATGTAATACTTGCGCACACTTTTCTTCGTATTACTTTTAAAAAATCGCTGCCCCCTACCTTATCTCGAAAAGTACTGATCAAAAAATTTTGAAAAAATTCTGGAATATTTTCCACGGGGTATAGATTGAACGAAAATTATCACGAGTGCATTACCTTTAATAATTTATTTGGTATATAAAAAAAAACAAAAATTTCAAGGTCACCAATTTTCAGTAAAGATTGGAAACAAACTTTGTTGAAAACTCTTTTGGGGTGTGTTTTTTGTGAAGTCACTGATCATTTTATAACACCCTAACAAAAATTTTTATTTTAAAAACAATCAACGTACGGAACACTAATTGTGCAAGTTCAACTTGCACTTGACCGGTTTTTTATATACCAGATAAATTATTAATCAGGTAATGCACTCGTGATAATTTTCGTTCAATCTACACCCCGTGGAGAATATTCCAGAATTTTTTCAAAATTTTTTGATCAGTGATTTTTTCGCGATTTTTTAAAAATAATTCAAAGAAAAGTGTGCGCAAGTATTACATTATATATATATATATATATATATATATATATATATATATATATATATATATATATACATATATATATATATATATATATATATATATATATATATATATATATATATATATATTTTCTCGTGTTTTCACAAACTTTCATTTGACACCACACTCGATGACCTACTAAAAAAATTTTTTTTTTCACTTCAAAATCTCACCCCCAAAACTAACCCCTTAAGACAAAATTTGACTTTCAAAACTACACGGCTTTGATGAGGCCATCAATTCCTATATTATTACCAAATTTCAACTTTCTATGACAAATAGTTTCGGAGAAAATCGGGTGTGACAGACAGACAAATAGACGGACAGACAGACAGACACCGAAGTCATCTTATAAGTGTTCCATACGGAACACTAATAGTCTTAAATCAAATGTTTTTTTAACGAATTCGTAGTAATAGTATTGATACTGTTATTTTTAATGTTTACAATAAGACATCTATGTAGATAGAATTCATTAATTACTAAAATATAAGTGATCCTCACTTTTCTAAATTGAGATTATTAACTTATTTTTAAAAATAACAGTATCAATACTGTTATTTTTAAAAATAAGTTAATTTATTTCAAAAACTCTAGATGTAAGAGCATTTCAAAAACAAGCAAAATTTCGCTAAAACAGTGGTTAAGTTTAAAACAAAAATCTCTTTTTTCCTTGAAAATCTAAGTCTAACAGAGAAGAATGCTGGGTTTTTCGAATCTCTAAGTTATATGGAAGCTAAGATACAAAATTTTGAAAATGATTAAAAAATCGACTTTTTTAAAATTTTAAAAAATTCTACAGCTGACGGATTTTACCGTATCGAGCTCAAATTTGGAGGATCACCTTCTTTTCGAAGCTACTGTCACATACTTTTGTCGAAAAGTAATGGATCTGCCCATATATATACATATATATATATATATATATATATATATATATATATATATATATATATATATATAATTGTAATTATGTTAAATGCTATATTTTGACAAAATTTAATGTTAAATGTTTTCATTATTTAAAACTCTTAAAACAAAATTATAGGTAAAATTGTTATTCATTTAGAACAGGCTGCTAAAAGAAAGGGTGAACAATAACCGTCGCCTATATACTCTCTCTCTAACAGCCTTTCTGCATCCATTCCTGGATATAAGCCTCCCCTTCGTTTTTCCCGATTTTCCGATTTTGAGCTAGTTGGTGCTAGTTGCGTCCTCGTCTTAATGTCATCCAACCAGCGTTTCGATGATCCTGTGGTACTCCTTTTGTGCTCTCTTGGCCTCCACTGCACTACGCTTTTTGTCCGTCTAGCATCTACTTGCCGAACCACAAGACCAGCTCAATTCCACTTTTCCCACAACATCTTCCACCCTTGTTCTTCTTATTTCCTCGATCCAGATGTGATCACTTAAAGAAAGCCCACCATTGCTCTTCCTGTAGCTCCTTATGGTGTTCTCAATTGATTGGCTGATTGGACTGTCGATGCCATTGTTTCCATATTATAAGTCAATACTGGAAGGATCCAGCTATTAAAAACTCTTTAGAGATTTTTATAATTACTTTAACTAACGGGAATGGTGACAACTAAATACATATGGACACAGAATCCTTAGTTGTGTTTTTTTTAAGAGTGATCAATAATTGGCTCGTAGAGTTAATAAAAATACAGATCAATTTATTTACGTAGGTAATAATCTGGGTGAGAACTGAAGCGATTGTTACACTAACAAACGTGTTGGTTGCTACAACTTTTTAGGTATTTCGACAAAACAACCCAATACAGCAGCTAATAGTACTCTTGGAGTTTTGTACCTTTAGCAAAATATCGCTCATAGCAATAGCACCCGCAAAATATTGCAATAACCATGCCTTACTAAAAACGCGCATCATTCATCGCATGAAAATGTAGTATTAATGTCCAGTGAAATTTAAAAAGACCGTATTCTGTAGCATTGGAGCTTTATTTAAGCCATGTATTGTTGGCATGATGCTACATGAGACTGGTATTTCTGGATTTTTTAGAATCATGCTTAGTTTTCTCACGGCGCGGCAGCCCATGGATTATTCTCATAATTTCTGCTGTTTGGTTCTGCTTGTTCAACGTGATTGGGTGTTTCAGATATATATAATCATTTACGCTTTCGATCTTATTGACATCTATTTCAGTATTTGAGTTTCGGGCGGTCATTACTTTGGTTTTGGATAGATTTATTTTTAATTCGACTTTTTTTGATTCATTCTCTAGATATTTTAGCATTTCCTGCAGTTCTACTGCGCTATCGCTTATAAGTAATATATCCTTGGTGAATCTGAGATGGTTCAGGTATTTTACATCTATCCTCATATCCCTTTCTTCCCAATTTAATTTTTTAAACATATCCCCCAGCGCAAGGGTAAAGAACTTTGGGAATATGATATCGCCCTGTCTGACTCCTCTTTGTACCTTCCCTTTTTGTGTTTTTATGTCTTCTGTTACATTTGTTTGGATAGTAGCATTACTATAAATTTGTTCGATTCTTGCGCTGTTTCTTCCTTGTCTATAATTCTATGCTATCGAAAGCTTTACTATAGGCCACAAAGGCCAAGTGTATAAGTATATTTTATTCATTGCACTTCTCTATCAAAGTGCGTATTGTCTGAAGGTATTCTATGGTGTTATGGCCTTTGTGAAACCCTGCCTGTTCGACTGGCTGATAATCGTCGAATTTGTTGGAGAGCCTGCTGGTGATTATTTTTATTAGTAATTTATAAGGGTGAGGTAGAAAACTTAGTGGAAAGCAGTTGTCTAGTTTGAGTTTATTTCCTTTCTTATGTAATAGGGTGACCTGTGAATTTTGCCATAAATCCGGAACGACACCATTGTGAAAACATTGTCCATAAGTAATAGATTCCAAAGTAGTTACACCTCCTTTTATTATCATCTTCTAGATAGCATTGCCTTCTTCAGAACCTTTTCAGTTTTTCTTCCTTTTTGGTGACTTCTGAAAATTCTTCTGAGCCAACATTTAAAATGTGTTTATCTTTATTAGGATTTGCCTCTGGTGTGCCAAAAGAGTACAGCTCTGTATAGTTGTTCTTGACGATTTCTGTTATCTGATCTTTTTCATACTTGAGAATTCCATTGTTGTCTTTCATCTGCTATATTCTGTGTTGTCCTTTAATTCTTGATTACCTTCATGTTTTTATTACTTCCTATTATTTTTTCAATTTTTTCAATATTATATCTTGTCTTATTTTCTTTCTGATTTATTTGTTGAGCTTTCTGTATTCTGAAGAATTTCTAATACTGTTTCTTTCTGACCTGGAGGGAAAGATTGATCCTCAACGGGAACATAGTCCTGATTGTACACTTGACCGATAAGACTTCACCGCTCTTCATTGAAATGGCTGAGGACCGGAAAGAATGGAAAACTATAGTGACATTACCATGAATCACGCTGCTTTAAATCAAGCTATCGACAAAGAAGAACAAATAAAAGAATTCTAGAAAGTAAATTGGACAGAAGCAATAGAAATTTTTAGGACAATGATAACAAGAAATTAAATAATATTAACGAGCAGTTGGACCTAAGTATTCCTTATCATATGACCTATTGTAAAATTTACTTGCCATTAATTTATATTCTTTCCTAATTCTAGTTCATTACATTTAATAATGAAGGGTTGCCAATAGACGATCCACCACCAGACAGATGAAGGAAAATCGTCAACCAACTGACGTATCGTAACTGAACCTTACACTTAGGGCAGACATTTATTAACATCATAATTTAATAGGTGTAGGCTTTATAAGTCAAAATAAACGTAATTGGAAACTACAATAAAATCATGTGCATATCTAAAAAATATTTACATTATACAAGACCCATTTTTTAATAAAACTTCAAGAAGGGATAACTCTTCATCTACGTGATCGAAGTCACGGTCTTAATTGTATTAGTAAGCTTAATACCTCATTTAATACGTAGGCTGAAAAGTTTTTAGTCTGACACTTAGATGTCGCCCTTTTCAAAAAATCCATATGGTTTTTAGAAAGTACCAACCTTCAAACGATACCTGTCACGACTTCATGACATTTCAATGATTAGTGTATAAGTTACAGTGGTTTTAGTGACGCTACTTTTGATATTTTCAAAACACTGGAAAAAATCGAATTTCGTGTGTTGATTAAACACTGTTTCTAATGGGAAAAAATACCGTTCAAGCAAAGCAATAGCTTGATGATAAGTGTTACGGGGACTCTGTCTCTGGAAAATGACTCATCATTTACTGGCATGCTGAATTTAAACGCGGTCGTACTGATACAAATTATGCTGAACGCACTGGACGCTCAAATGAGGTGGTCACACCGGAAAACATCAGAAAAGTCCACAAAAGTGTTTTGGATGACCGTAAAGTGAAATTGCGTGAGATAGCTGACACCCTAAAAATATCAAAAGAACGTGTTGGTCATATTTTGCACGAACATTTGGGCATGAGAAAGCTCTGTTCGAAATGAGTACCGCGTTTGCTTACAGTGAACCAAAAACAACAGCGCGTTGATGATTCTGAGCGCTGTTTAGACCTGTTTAAGCGCAATAAAAATGATTTTTTCATGCGATTTGTGACAATGGATGAATCACCACTATACACCGGAATTAAATCGGCAGTCAGCTGAATTGAAGCAGCCGGTGAAAGCCGCCTGAAGGGACCAAAGACACAACAGTCAGCTGGGAAGGTTTTGGCCTCTGTATTTTGGGATGCGCATGGAATAATTTTCATCGACTATGCTGAGAAGGAAAAACCATCAATAGCGAATATTATATAACGTTATTGGTGCGTTTGAAGGCAGAAGTCGCAAAGAAACGGCCTAAAATGAACAAGAAAAAAGTGCTCTTTCTTCAATTCATGCAAAATGGCATGAATTGAAGTTCGAATTGCTTCCTCATCCGTCGTTTTCTCAAGATTTGCTCTCCAGCAACTATTATCTATTCACAGATCTCAAAAAATGCTAGCAGGAAAGAGATTTGGTTCTAATAAAGAAGTTAACGCCGAAATTGAGGCCTATTTTGAAGGGAAAGACAAATCCTTCTCCAAGAAAAATATAGAAATGTTAGAAAAGCGTTAGACTGATTTTAATCGCCCTTGAAAGAGACTTTATTGACGAAAAAAGTTGAATTTTTAAAAAAAAAATGTGTTTTAAGTATGGTAGTTAGACCAAAAACTTTTCAGCCTACGTGTTATTTTTACAGCATTGAAAAAACAGAGGAAATAATAAATGATAATATAATTTCTATTAGATACATAAAAGTGGTAAATACTATTATATTACTCGACAAGGTAAATCCTTAACAATAATATTTAGTACATCTAAACTAATTTAATAAGTAAAAATATTTGTTACAAGAAACTATCTAATTTTTTAAGCTTACTCCCTTATTTGGTGATAATTTTCAAACAAGTAAATGCTCATCAAAAAATTACGAAAACCTTGTTAAGTTGTTAAGTGTCCTAATATTTACTGTAGGTATCATCATTAAACTCACGTGCATTTGATAATTTCTTATTTATTATTATATTTGACTTGCTTATTACCATTGCTGCCACATGGTTCTCCTATAAAAGTATTTGAAGAGTACAGGGGAAAAACGATCAGAGTCCATTTCTGACAAAAATTGTGTAAAAGCGCCATCTTTAACTTCTTACCCTAACCTTTCCGCTCGAAATATTTGTTTGTGGTAAAAACGAACAGGATCGCAGTATTTAAATTAAATAAAAACCCTATACAACGCAAGAACGATCACAGTCCAAGGTAATCCGAGCGGTCCCAATCAAAAACGATTAGAGTCCTTCCTATCGCTTCAAAACGTGCGTAAACGGCTAGGTAAAAACAATGTATAAAAAATATTCATTGTTCGTTGTTCGAGGTTTTATATCACATCTCTATTTGCTGTAAATTAAAATTGAGTTCAGTAGCGATAGTGACAGTGGTGATCCAGGAAAAAATATTATTCCAAAGACTAAGAAACGCCCAGTTACTGGGCGCATTAGGGACGTATCCAGAAAGATGAAAGTTAGAGGTTATGTTACCGGCGAAAACTGTAAGTGTTCACGTTTTGCTTGTTTTGACATTATTTCGATGGAAGAGAGGAATCAACTCATTAGCAGATCCAATAAGCATGATACTTTTGATGACTAGAATAGCTATCTAAGTGGTTTAATTTCCGTAATCCCAGTGCAGCGAAGACGGAATAGGAAGGCAGAAAACGAAGCTCGGTTTAATGATAGTTCCTATGCATATCGTGTCCGTGTAATTAGAAATCAAAAAGCTGTTGAAATACCAGTTTGCTATAAGGCATTCCTATCATTGCATGGAGTAACAAATCGTAGAAGACAATCCATAAAAAAATCTTTGCTTGATATAGGAACCTTTAAACCAGATCAACGTGGGAATCATGCAAATCGGCCATCGAAAATTTCTCCCGAAACAATAAATTGTGTCGTTTCTTTTTTAAAATCATTGAAAGGCCGAAAAGCTCATTATAGCCTAAAAGCTAGCAGCAAAATTTATTTACCCGAAGACCTGAACATCAAAAAGTTACATAGCATGTACTCTTCGAAGCATCCTAGAAACTTGATGTCGTATGAAAAATTTCGTGAAATATTTTCTACAAAATTTAATATTTCATTCGGGTATCCCCGAAGTGACACATGTAGCACATGTGACAAATATAAGGTAGATGAACAAAAACTACAAGGGGATCTAGTTGTACCTGCAAATAAAGAAGAAACGGTGAACAAGATCAGAAAAGAAATTCATGATGTGCAACTAAATATGAAGTTACATAAGTTAAGGGCTGACACTTTTTATAAACGGAAAAGGCAAGCCAGAAAGAAAGCTAAAAAAGATAAAACCATAGAAGCTATAACGATGGACTTCCAAAAGAACTTGCCATTGACAAATATAAGCACAAACGACGTATACTACCGAAGGCAGTTGTCATTTTACAGTTTTAACGTACATATTCTATCCGATCAGCGTTCATTTTTCTATACTTACAACGAAACCGTGGCCAAAAAAAGGTTCAGAAGAGGTATGTTCTATGTTGTATCATTTCGCAACAGAAATTTTGAGCAGTTCTGTTCAACATCTAATCATCTTTTGTGACTCATGTGCTGGTCAGAACAAGAATTACACCGTTTTTCGTTTTTTACATTATCTTACTGTAAGTCTGAAACAATTCAAAACTATTGAAGTTTATTTTCCAGTCCGCGGACATTCCTATCTTGAGTGCGACCGTAACATGGGATTAATTAATCAAAAAGCTTTAGCGGAAACTCCTGACGACTGGAATAACATCATACGTAACAGCAGAAACAAACCTTCACCATTTATTGTAATAGATTGCAAACAAGAGATGTTTAAACGATGGGACGAATATCTTAGTTCGTTTTACAAGAAGACTTGTCCGTTCCCTTCAAGACCAGTGAAAGTGTTTCGGGTAACTCAAGAACATTGTAGTTTAGTGGAACATAAAGACTCTTACAACGGTTCATTCCAAAAAAGTGCCTTAAGGAAAAATAGAAACCCTTATAAAACCACCGGACATCAAGATTTGCCAAATAATTCATACAACGGGCCGATACCTTTAAGTGTTCCAAAACTTAACGATATCAAACATTTGGTGCAGTTTTGTTGAAGTGATTCGCGTAAATTCTTTGAGAAGTTAGTTAGCTCTGCTAAAACCCAATGCGATGATGCTGAAGAGTTTTATTCCCATCTACAATCTGGAGATAACTGCTGCAGAAGATGATCCCGACGATCTAATCCCACTTGCGGAACTCTCTAGAAAGATGAAAAACCGCAAGTTTGAATAGCCATGTGTTAATATTGAAATTATTTCAACGATTCAAATTTGTAAAACGTTTCCTTTGCGAATTATTTAGCTTTATAAATTTCTATGTTTTTTTATAATAAATATCAATAAAATTATTGAATAATGATTTGCTGAAGCTAACGTCACAACAAAAAAAAAAACGAATAAACGATCAGAGTCCAGGACTATGATCTTTTTTACATTTTTTGTTTTGTCATAACGTTGCGTTTTTGTTTATAAAACAGTGAAGGTTGATAGAAAATATTTCAGGTATGTACTAGGCACAGCAAAATAGTTAGTATTGACGCTTTTATATATATTTTTAGATTTAAATAATCGTAAATATTTAATTCGACTCTGTAAACATTGTTTTCACTATTCTCTAAAAAATGCTTTCTGTGACCCTGATCATTTTTCCCCTGTACTCTTCATTTGATTCTGGTGTGCATCCATTATGTTACCTTCTTTGTTTCACTGGAAAACATAAGCATGGACGAGGCTGGATAATAAGGGGCAACCGGCGAGACTCTTATCAAACAACTACTAAAATATATAGCAAATGAATAAAAGATTTTTTTAATATAAGTATGAAACGAATCAATTGAGTGACCATTACTCTGTAGACTAGCAATCAGAGTCAAACTTTTCTCTGTCCTAATCATTAATCCAGTGACTGGAATGCTGAGCTTATAATACGTAACTAGAGTAACGTTATGTGGCGAGTTTACACTGATTTTTGAGTCGGTGGGTAATGAAAAATGTTAAAAGAATAACACAATTTTCAGATTCCTTAACTCTAAAAACCCTAAAAAATTACAGAGACACGAGATATGTGACGTAGAACAGAAAACCAGTTTTTAAAATTATAAATTCAGACAAAAATCAAATACCACCAAAATTTGGGAGAAAATGCCATGTTCTTCACTTCTATTACTTAGGCATTCTCGTCTCAAGGTTAATAATAAAATTGACCATAAAATAGAAACTTGGAGGGGGTTCGAGAAAGCCTTAACTAAGCCAACCAACACATGTTTACTTCTTTAATGAACATTACTTATAACTACAGAATAGAGTTAATCCAGCTTACAAACTGGAGATGGCAATAATTTTTGCAGAGTATTCGATTTAAATTATCGATATGTAGTTATGTAAGGATGCAACTCGGCAACACTGGTACAAGTTTCGATAAGGTATTCTAGAAATTTAATGTTAATTAGAAGTAGAGTGTGTGCAAACGCGTGGTTTTATTTGCTCTTAGCACGAGAACATTGTGGTTAAGTATTTACATTTTCTGCTATGTTTGTTAGGATAAATTATAAAGATTAATTAGGAACATTAATGTTCCTGAGCTGACTCGAGTTGTTATTGTAACAGATTTCGTAGACTTGCTTAGTTTGTTTGTTTAAGTAATGTATAAGGTGTTTTTTTATTTAAGTACTATTATTCCATTTGAACATGAATATAATCTTATTAGCATATGGAAATTGTTGAGAACTTAATGGCGTATGCAATGTGAATTATATTTATTTATTTTCAGATTTACTTCACTGAAGAAATTTATTTCAGTTTATTATAGAACTCTCATAGTTTAATATATTGGAAGTTACAAACATTACCATAAGCTTTGGATACCAGGTGTACAAGTATGAAATGCGGATTTTTTTTTCTAAAAAAAAACATGTTAAATTCGGAAGAATGATAAAAAAGTGCTTTATATGCTCCATCGCTTGTGCAAGGTCCAAACAGCCCTCAGACTCATCAACACGTTGTTGTTTTTTGTCCATTGTGAGCAAACGCAGTACCCATTTCGAATAGAGCTTTCTCATGCCCAAATGTTCATGCAAAATATGACCAACATGCTCTTTTGATATCTTTAAGGTGTCAGCTATCTCACGCAATTTCACTTTACGGCGTGCAGACCGTTCAGCAATATTTTTATCTGTACGATCGCGTTTAAATTCAGCATACCAGTAACTGCTGAGTGATATTCCAGAGGCAGAGTAACACTTATCAAGCCATTGCTTTGCTCGAACCCCATTTTTTCCCATCAAAAAACAGTGTTTAATCAACACACGAAATTCGATTTTTTCCATTGTTTTGAAAATATTAAAAGTAGCGTCACTAAAACCACTGTAACTTGAAAACTAATCGTTGAAATGTCATGAAATTTTGACACGTATCATTTGAAGGTTGGTACTTTCTAAAAATCATATGGATTTATTGAAAAGGGCGACATCTAGGTTTAAGATCAAAAACTTTTCAGCTAACATATTAGTTCTTTATTACTTAATAGTACAGTTTTATTATATTAAATAATCAATCAATTTTTACCTAATGCAGTGAAACCTGGTACACTCATTCCTGATACCAACCGGCTTTATTTTGATTTGCGAACTTATTTTTTTTCGCTTTGTGCCGATGTTAGTTATAGAGCAGTTTGTTTCTTATATATTCACGATGAATGACGTGAATCCGTTATCAACACAATGAACCATTGCGACAGTCGATGTGTGAGCAGGTAAATTGTCCTGGTGAGGGCGCCTTTTTTTGCTCGGTAATCTTGGTCGCTTCTGGTTCTACTCACTATGTACACGGTCCAATAACGTTGCGTAATAAAAGCCAGTAACTGCTTTACCCTTTTCCAAATAATTAATCATGATGATACCCTGTGAGTCACAAAAATAGTGGCCATCATTTCTTCCGCCGATAAAAACTAGTTTCGCTCTTTTAAGTGCACTTTCAACTTCGCCCAAATCTCGTCTAAAGTCACAAAATGACGCCAGAAATTCTTAGGATTACCTTGCAGCTTTTCCAAACACGATTTTGAAATGTCCGTCCTCGTGCATTAGTAGTATGCACAAGTTCATATGAGATGCCTATCATCACAGCAATCTCACGAAGTTTTTTGCGACGATCTTCCATTACCATACCATTAATTTTATTGACAATTTCTTCAGAAGAAACCTTAGTCGGACGTTCTGAACGTACAGCATCTGCAGGGCTTGAACGGCTACGTTCGAATTCGTTGATCCAGTAATAAGTGGTCTTAAGTACTGGTGCAGTAGAGTCCCCATGTTTTGTTTAATTTAGTTTCCATCTAGGCTGCAGTCCATTTTTTTAAATAAAAATGTTTAATCACTGTACGATACTCGGCTTTATCCATTTCTACGAAACGTGTCCCAGCGATCACTTACGATCTCTTTTTGAGATTTTGAACACAACCGTCGCACAGTGTCTCGACTAGTACAAGCTAGCGGGACAATATTATTTCTTCACTTATTTCAATTGTTTATGTATATTCCAGGTATCTTAAGCTATTTTAAGAAAAAAAAAGTTGAAAAATGTGTACTGTATGTGTATTAATCGAAATATGTAGCTGCAAGACGGAAGTGGTTTGCTAATGTGTCTCATTTGTTCACTATTGTCGCTAATTGTTCTTTAATTAGCTACATACGTCTACCTACTCATTATGTGTGAAAAGCACAATCATGTTTGTTTACAAAGAAATTTCTAGGAAAAAAATAAAAATCATAATGATAGTACCCACATTTATTAATTTACAAAATATTATTTCTTTCAAAATAAATTAGTACAATAACAGTATCTATATATCAATTATTTACAATAACAAGGTGTATAAGTAAAAGAAATATAATATTAAATAACTTATATACTAAGGCATGAATTATAAGCAACTACAACACACAATAAAATAAGAATAATAATTACAATAAAAAAATACTTAAACCTACTAATCACCATCAGATGAGTCGTCATCACCGCTCTCCCATTCAGTAGAATATTCAGAGAGTAAATAATCCTCCTCATTTAATTCGTGATGATGACTTACTGATGGTGTTTCGGATGGTAATGAAGGTGGGATAATCAACTGCAGAACCTCCGATGGCAAAGAAGTAAATTTTCTTCGCGGTAATTCTCTATACGAGTTGATAACAGGATCAGACGTAATTAAAAGCATTCTCAAAAGATCTGTATTTGTGGCAATACGTGACCGCTTCCTGGTGTGCCGTTCACGGAATCTACCACAGTCTTTATTTCTTGCCTCCTGGGCTTCTTCGGAGAGTTGTCCAATGGGAAAAAGAAAAGACTTTATAACTTCCGCGCTGTGTACAAGAATTTTATGCACAGTAACGGGCATGGAATACCACGAATACAGATCAAGGTATAATTTTCTAGTATCAACACAAAACTTTTCGAATTCTATATAATTTATGTCATATCCCGATGACAAAGTTCTTAAAATTACATGAAATCTACGAATAAGGTTTACGTCTAATCCTGTAATTTCGCTGCTCAATTCAGCTTTGGAAAAAAAATCTGCGTGCTGTGTTTCTATCGTTTGTGTTACCATACCCAGGTTGTGGTTTATCTACAATGAGACCCATACGATCTTTAAACACTTTTTGTATCTCTTGTGAGCGTTGCTTCACAATAGCTTTGTCGTTATCTCCCCTGACTTGTCACTTTTTTATGTCTAAACGATAGCTGATGTGAAGCAAACATTCAAACGTGCGGATCCATGCATGTAAAGTAGATAAACCAAATGCAAGGCGTTCTTCGTTGCTGGGATATTTCTTTGACTCCGCGTTCATAGTAGACGGGGTGGCACCGCAAATATAACACTTTTGTGTTGAACTTGTGTCTGTTAAGGCATTGCACACTTTGCCATCAGTGATTGTCAACAACAAATCGTGTTTAACAGAGATTTGAGATCCACCAACGTTACATAATGTTGGAAGAAGCTGACTTACTTCATCTAAAATTTTAGAAGTTTCTTCTTTCGTAAACTCTTTTGTCTCCTTGGCAAAAATAAACTTAATAGGACGGCAATATAAAGTAGAGGAAGATCTTGAATTTTGCCAGATCACAGTTTCGCCATCAAGCAGTCTCAAAGGGACAAATGAGTATACGAACAAAAATTCGTCTGTAGCGTTAGTGTTCTCAAATTTCTGCTTATACGTGCTATGCCCCGAACTCCCATCACAGCCCCATTTGCTTACCAACGTATAATATGAACGAGGTAACACACTTCTAATGACTTCCGTCTGAGCTTTAACTAATCGTTCAGCCGTTTTATCCAAAATCGCGTGAAGTTTAATTTCAGCTCGAGATTCAGTCACAGAAATATATTCGTCAGAAGGACAACAAGAAGCTTTGGACTTACCTAAACTATAAAACGATGGATACGCTTGATGTCCCGCTTTCATTGACCATTTTCTTGTTTGTTTATATGAGTGAGAAGTCGATTTCGAGTCCACAAAATAAGCTAAAGCTTCGTCTGGTGTTAACTGCCGACTTTGTTCAGAACACTTATTCTTTTCTCTAGTTTCACTGACCGCGACGTTATGGATCTGTTTAGCAACACTTCGATGCCCTTCTTTTCGAGTAGCTAACTCAGCTGCTGTAATAAACTCACTTGCACTTCGCGATTCCAAAAGATCTTCTACTCTCCGTCTCTTCGTTTTCGTTGATGAGTCTTCAAATGATTTTCTGGGTCGCCCTACGGAAAGAGCCGCTGATGATGTTGAAGTGCACGGCTGGTTAACACACATCTTTATTTCGATTCCGGATCCCCCTAACCAATCTTTATGTTTGATTAGAAACATTTCTTTGTTACACTTTAAAGAAGTCCACTTTTGATTGAATTTTGCTGAAAGGCTTGATATTTTCATTTTGAGTCGTTTTAGAGAATCATCAGAAACATCAGACATATTGAATTTTTCACTTATATAATAAAAAATGCCACTGTTTCGTTCAGTTTTGTCATGTTTTAGCCATTCTTCAAAAAACTCCATTTTCGTCATAGTCACGACTCGTTCTGAAAAAAATAAAATAATTTTACTTTCGGGCGTTTTCGGGGTCTATAATATATATGAATCTGTGCCTGAATGTTGTAGGTATTACATATAGAAAAATCTAGGTGGATATATGTGGATAAAAAAAGTTGCTACTTTTAAAGTTTACAATTAATGTAAAATTTGCTGGATTTATCTATACATTTACAAATTGATATTACACCAAAAGTATACATATTTTTTATAAAAAATATAAGTCATAATAGAGTACATACCTTCAACAGAATATTCCATCACAAAAAACTCGTTTCACTTTGCTACCAATTTTAAAATATGTTATCACAAGTGTACATAAAATGCAACTAATTTGCAAATGAAAATGACCTCTCTTATAAGGGTTACTTTGACCCCCTGATAAGATACCTTTATGAGGTGATAAACAAATTAATTCTTGGAATTCGTTAAATGGGGGGGGGTTGTTTACAAGTCGTTATCAGTGGTTCCTGCAAATTACGTCATCAATATTGTCCCGCTAGCATGTTCTTGCCGAATCACTGTGCGACGCCAGAAATTCTTAGGATTACCTTGGAGCTTTTCCAAACACGATTTTGAAATGTCCCTCCTCGTGCATTTTTAGTTGGAGTCAACAAATGCGGCATCCATCGTATGCTCAGTTTTTCATTTTTTAGAACTTCATACAAGATATGCACAAGTTCATATGAGATGCCTACCATCACAGCAATCTCACGAAGTTTTTTCCGACGATCTTCCATTACCATACCATTAATTTTATTGACAATTTCTTCAGAAGAAACCTTAGTCGGACGTTCTGAACGTACCGCATCTGCAGGGCTTGAACGGCTACGTTCGAATTCGTTGATACAGTAATAAGTGTTCTTAAGTACTGGTGCAGGAGAGTCCCCATGTTTTGTTTAATTTAGTTTCCATCTAGGCTGCAGTCCATTTTTTTAAATAAAAATGTTTAATCACTGTACGATACTCGGCTTTATCCATTTCTACGAAATGTGTCCCAGCGATCACTTACGATCTCTTTTTGAGATTTTGAACACAACCGTCGTAAGGATTGCGCTTACCAACTGTTCTGCCGCTTAAGGAAAGTTTTCGCCACTTCGTAGAAATTTATCAGACTTATCACTCCATTCTCGTAAAATGTCTATAATATTGTAGGAAAACAATCGACAACAAGGTAGAAAATTAATGTAAAACGTTCCCACCGATGAGCTTATAAAGAAAAGGAACGTGTAAGACGTAGGCTCGAAAGTTTTTGTCCATCCACATGATTTTTAGGAAATAGCGACCTTTAAACGATACGCGTGAAAATTTCATAATATTTCGACTATTAATTTACAAGTTACAGTGGTTTTAGTGACGCCACTTTTGATATTTTCGAAACAATGGAAAAAATCGAATTTCGTGTGTTGATTAAACACTGTTTTTTGATGGGAAAAAATACCGTTCAAGCAAAGAAATGCCTTGATAAGTGTTACGGAGACCCTGACCCTGGAACATCACTCATCATTTCCTGGTATAGTGAATTTAGACGCGGTCGTACAGACACAAATGATGCAGAAGGCTCTGGACACCCAAATGAGGTGGTTACACCGGAAAACATCAAAAAAACCCACAAAATTGTTTGGGATGATCGTAAAGTGAAATTGCGTGAGATAGCTGATACCCTAAAGATATCAAAAGAACGTGTTGGCCATATTTTGCACGAACATTTTGCATGAGAAAACTCTGTTCGAAATGGGTACCGCATTTGCGAACAGTGGACTAAAAACAACGTGTTGATGATCCTGAGCGCTGTTTGGATCTGTTTAAAGCTCAATAAAAAGAATTTTTTTATGCGATATGTGACAACGGATGAAACATGGATCCACCACTATACACCGGAATCAAATCGGCAGTCAACTGAGTAGACAGCAGCCAGTGAAAGCCGTCCGAAGCGACCAAAGACACCAGATTTGGATGGGAAGTTTTGGCTTCTGTATTTTGGGATACGCATGGAATAATTTTGATCGACTATGCTGAGAAGGAAAAAATAATCAATAGTGAATATTGTATAAAGTTATTGGTGCGTTTGAAGGAAGAAATCGCAAAGAAACGGCACCAAATGAACAAGAAAAAAGTACTCTTTCATCAAGACAATATACCGTGTCACAAGTCAATGATTACGATGGCAAAATTGCATAATTGGCAATTTGTGAATACCACGCCAGTAAAAATCTTCCCGTTTTGCTGCGAACCACTCATCGAGCCACCAAACACAGGGCATCGTCTTTTTGACCAATCACGGTCTTGCGGTCGATGTGGATGGTGTGCCTGGGTCTACCCATGATTTTTTGCGCTTGGGATTCTCAAAATAATCATCCCCTGTAACTATACGATGCAAGAACGACTTCCTTTTGTACCGAGCGAGCAAAATGTCATACGTGTTTTTGCGCTTTTCCATTTACCCGTCGTTCAACCCATGTGGTACCCATTTACCGGTCTTCTGAATCTTTCCCGTCTCTCCTAGCCGATTGGAAACAGCTTGTTAACTAACGCCCAATTGCTCGGCCAGTTGTTTTTTTGTGTTTGCGAATCATCTTCGTCCAACAATGCTTGCAATTCTACATCTTCGTTTTTTTTTTTTTGCGGTTTTCCACGTTCCTTGTCTGCAACATCAAATTCACCACTTTTGAAACGCCGAAATCATCGATCACACGTATCTTGCGATGGATCATGTTCACCATAAGCTTCTCGAAGTAATCGGTATGATTCAACAGCAGTTTTCTTCAAATGAAAACAAAAAAATTAATGCTGTCCGCGAATGCTCTTTGTTCGGTATAAATTTCGACATATTGAACACAACACTATGCACACACTTTTCCAATTTATCACTCGTGCGCGTCTGACACTTGTTGATAACACAACAAAATGGCGCAGTGTCAAATCTTTATAGCACAAACTGCATTGGTCCACCATCTGTTGTCTGAAATTCGCATTTTATACTCGTACACCTGGTAGCTTGAAAGCTGCTGTGGAGTATGCAATTTTATAGTACGACATGATACTCGCAGTTCTTGAGAAACTCTACTATATTTACAACTTAATTGCTCCATAACATTTTTGCTCTCAAGTTAAATCATAGCATGAGAATGTGATTAGTCGGTGATTGTGTGGCACATTTCTTTTGCCTTTTTTAGATATCGTTTCAGCTTGACTAACATGTGATTTATGACGCGTTGTTCAAAAACAATTGGGGACTTTTTACGGCACATTGTAATGTATTTATTGCTTGAAATAGACGAAGAAGTGTAAAGCAAAGAGTTCAGCTAATAAATTGACTTTTTCGACATATGTAAGTATAAGTGGTAGTACAGCTGATTTAATGAGCTCTTAACTGTCTTATCGATCGACCAAAAGTATTTTGAACTTGAGAACGGCGAGAATTTTTTAGCTCTGTCATTGATTTAGGTTACACTAACAATTCTTCAAGGCCTCAAGATTATTAAGAATATATGAGGGAGATTTATTTACTTTATAACCAATATTTTAAATCAAGAAGATATTTGATTTAATAAAGTAAACTGTAAATAATAACCGGCCAGGTACAAGTCGGACTTATGCAATTAGTGTTACGTACGTTGATTGTTTTTTTAAAGAAAAATTTTTGTTACGGAGGTATAAAATGATCAACAACTTTACAAAACACACCCTAAATGGGTTTACAACAAAGTTTTTTTTCAATCTTTACTGAGAACTGATGACCTTGAAATTTCTGTTTTTTTTATGTACCATAAATTCTTAAGGGTAATGCACTCGCGCGAATTTTCGTTCAATCTACATCCTGTGGAGCAGGGGTGCTCAAACTTGAACTGCTGGCGATCTACCTCAATATTGTTAGACTACGATCGATCGACTCTGAGAAGCTGCAAGTAAGTATGATGCAGGATTGCCGTCTAGGTAGGGTGTATCGTGGCATAGATATTAGTTTTCCGCACAATATGCATTTTTTTAGCAAGGTAAGTGTAGGTCTGCTCTAAAATGACAATGAAAAAACTCATAATTATTCAAAATTGCGAGTTTATTGGTTCTTACAAAACAAACGAGTTCTAGTGTCTAAACTTAACTAAAGAGTGACTTTGGATGTTGAAGCCTGGCACTGCATGTCCTCAGCATACTTTTCATAAGATGGTACGTAATTACCGAGTGCTAATCGCAAGCATGATGACATATGTTCGTCAGTTAGTAGATTGCGATATTTTGACTTAATTATCTTCATTTCAGAAAATGCAGACTCGCACAAGTAAGTTAACCCAAACATTGCCGTCAGTTGAAGGGCGATTTGCCTTAGATTCGGATATTTATCTTCAGATATAAAACACCAGAATTTTGTATCAGATGCTGTGACTTTGAGATGTATATCTGATATAATCTGCACTAACTCATTTTCAACAGAACATGAGTCCATGTTAAACTGACTTGCTATTTCAGTAGCTAATTCCTCAATGTTTTTACACGAAAAAGGATAACTCATAAATGATCGATATTTGCCAATTTACTGAAATCATAAAAAACGTATTTCGAATTGGCCCAAAATATTTGATAATTCTGCCTCATAAATATTATAATTCAACTGAGGAATCCTTGCTTTCAAAGACGGAAAATTTTTCAGATCCTTTCTTTTCAGTTGATCTATCATAAGTTGCAATTTACTTTTGAATGCGTTTATTGCGCTAATCATCTCAATAATAGTTTTTCCTTTACCTTGAAGCTCCAAATTAATAGTGTTTAAATGCATTGTGATGTCTGTCAAAAATGCCAAATCAGTCAGCCATTTTCCGTTTTTCAGCATCTGAGTGTCATCACCTCTTTCGTCCAGAAAAGCTGTTATTTCGAGCAATAATTCTTGAAACCTTTCTAGGAATTTTCCTCGACTCAACCACCTGACGTCCGTGTGAAGAACTAAATCAGTGTGTTCAGCTGATTCACTATCTTCCAACTGCAATTTAAAGAGCCGTCGTTGCAAGCTACGTGCACGGATAGAATTCACAATTTTTATTGCAATGCCCATAATCTCCTCTATGTTTAGAACTTTTGAACACAAAGCTTGTTGATGTATAATGCAATGGAAGGAGAAAAAATGAAGGGAAATCATCATTAGCTCGACACAATGCCACAAAACCGTTCTTGTTTCCAGTCATTGCTGGTACTCCATCGGTTGTAATGCACACTAGTTTATATATTGGTAGCTTGTAGTTTGTTACAAAATTGAAGAAAACGTCATATATATCTTCGCCATGGGTCTTTCCTTTCAGAGAAATCATTGTCAAAAACTCTTCCTTAGCCGACATGTCATTGAATACCATTCGAATAAAAATACACAGCTGGGCAGTGTCTGTCATATCGGTGGATTCGTCGAACTGTAAAGAAAAGTATGTACATTCCATGATATCATGTTTTAGTTTATCTGCCATGTCCTGACTCATGACTTCAACACGCCTTGTGACAGTCGGACGAGATAACTGAAGTTCTCTAATAGCAGACATAATCTCTGTTTTATTTTTAAAATCTCCAAATAAAGTCTCACCCGCTTCAATAAATGCTTCCTTCACAACCAATCCATCATCAAATGGTTTCTTGTATTTCGCCAATATATGAGATATTTTAAACGACGGGATCGTTGCAGCTTTTGAATGTTTGGCTGGTATTGTGAACATGGTTTGTTCTTTTTTCAAACAAGTTATCAAATCACATACTTTCCGTTTCCTTAATTCACTCTGTGACGGAAAATCCTTTTCATAGTTTTTATGAACCGTTTTATGATGCCTCTCTAAGTTCCCACGCTTAGGTATTGCAACTGACGCACGGCAAATGAGACAAATGCACTCATCCTTCACCATACAAAGGAAAAATTCTTCCTCCCAATCGTTATTAAAATGATAAATTTTACTTTTCTTCGCCGCACTCATTTTGGACTATTTATTAATAAACTTTGTATCGATGTATCGCCTTCAAGTTATAACTCAGACTGACTCCTATTCCTGCAGGCGCAACATTTATATCGGCGCGAACGAAGTCTCGAATGTTCCCGTCAAACACGCCGCCCGAAGTTTCTAGAAAAATCGGCGGGAATCAAAAACGCGGCTTTTCTTTGACAAGTACCGCGCGTCCCTTTGATAAAGCCGCCTTTTGCCGCTAGCAGGGGGTTATTACGATAAAAGAAAGTGATGAGGGGATTATTCTGGCCTAATTGTGGATCGAATAAATTTTAGTAGTTTATTCATTACATTTTGTTTTAGTTACCTAAAACAAAATCTGTGAATAGTTCTATATCGGAATTTTTTCTCGAGATCGACTCAAAAAGCACTCGCGATCGACTTGTCGATCGCGATCGACCGTTTGAGCACCCTACTGTGGAGAATATTCCATAAATTTTTCTAATTTTTTTGATCAGTACTTTTCGAGATAATAATACTCGGACCGCGATTTTTCGCAATTTTTTAAAAATAATATAAAGAATAATGTGGGCAAGTACTAAATTATGTATGGTTGTACAAACTTTCATTTGATACCCCACTCGATGACCTGATAATTTTTTTTTACGTCCGATTTCTCCCCCAAAACTAACCCCTTAAGTTAAAATTTAACTTTCAAAACTACTCGGCTCTGATGAGGCCATCAATTCCTATATTACTGTCAAATTTCAACTTTCTATGTTATATAGTTTCGGAGAAAAAATCGGGTGTGACAGACAGACACCGAAGTGATCTTATAAGTGTTCCGTACGGAACACTAAAAATGATTAGCAAACAATACTTCTTATACTTATTCTCATCGCGCCGTCCCTTTTCGAAGGTTGGCAATCCAAATGGATAACATGGTTCTGGAAACGGCCATATGAAACGCGTTTATCGAGCTGCAGTTGAACAATCTTCTAATGTACTTAAGCCAAGAATTTTGGCGTCTTCCAACTGATCTTTTACCCTGGATTTTACCTTCAATGATCAGTCACAAAAATTCGTACTTTTCACCTCTCATCAAGTGTCCAATGTAGCGTGTTTTTCTCTCCTTGATTGAAAGTATGAGTTCCTTTTGTCTCTGTACACGCCTGAAAACTTCTTCGTTTGTTACTTATTTAGTCCGAGATGTTCACAATATGCGGCGATATAAATACATTTCGAACCCTTCGCATCCATAGAGTAGAATGGAAAAGATATAGCATCGGACCATACGGATTCTAAGTCTGATACTTAGGTCTGATCTCGTAAAAAGTTTTTTCATTTTGATGACTGCCTTTGTTGCTTGCTCAATTCTCGAGTTAATTTCTTTTTTAGTTTTACATTGATGAGGTACTGTGACTCCTGTTCTACAGTGGTTCCTCTAATAGTGAGATGAGTTGGAATAACTCTTTGAGAAAATCATTACTTTAGGTTTTGTAGTATTTTTACGTAACCTAAAGCTTTCACTACACTGAACAATGCGATCCACCATTTCTTGCAGCTCTTGTATGTTGGCAGCTATATCACAGTATCACAGTAAACATAAAACACAGTAGCGAGGCTCAAGAAAATTTTTAGGTACTGCTTTTTATCACGCATGCGTCCCGTAACATACCAGCAACATGCCTGCCAGCGCGGTGGCGGATTGTGTTTACATTTGGATTTCATGGAGAATCTTTTCATAACTGATTCCGAAATTCATTATTAATAATTTTCCAGTTAAGTAAATGACTCGTCTGATGTTATAATTGAAAATAATTATAAATAACCGTATTACGTTACTTCACAAAACACACACCAAATGAATTTTCAACAAAGTTTGTTTCCGATCTTTACTCAAAACTGATACTACTCAGTATATATCACCACTACACCAAACACTTTATTTTTGCACTCGACGCGCGTTTCGCTAACCATGTTAGCTTCATCAGGAGCGATGATTGACTAAAGCTAAACTACCAAATCTACCCTATTTATACTTAGCCTAACCCTTGAATTACTCAAGCGGAACTAATGACATAGGCAAGGCTATCAGTTCCGGTCAAGTAACCAGTAGAGGGGACTATAAGGAATAGGCCCTCTGTCTTTGTTTAAACTACTTTTACATTTTATGATTTCCATACTTTCGTATGCGTTCAACAATCTCCTATCAGATACATTTTTTATTAATCTTAAATTATCTAATGTTACAGTATGATCAGCTTCAAGAGCATGTTCGGCAATGCTAGACTTTTCTGTTCTGTTGTATTTTAAGTGTGCTAAATGTTCTTTAAATCGTGTTCTAATTGACCTTTTAGTTTGCCCAACATACTTTTTGTCACAACCATTACAACTAATTTCATAAATTCCACTTTTCTCACAATTAGGAATCTTATCTTTGGGATTTCCTAAGATATTCCTCAGATTGTCTGATGACTTATAGACTAAGGTGAGGCCTACCTTATTAAATACCTTATTGAGTCCCTTGCTATATTTCGGATTATATGGTATGGAGACATACTTGGTGTTATTTTCTTCGCGTGTAAAAAAGGTGGAATTCTGAATATTAAACCTAAACTTATGCCTATTTATTAGCTTATTTACTAAGTCATCGTCATAACCATTAACTCTAGTTATATTTCTAATACGATTCCTTTCTTTATTAAAGTTTACTCTATTCAGAGGGAACAACACAAACTCTAATTCACGAAAAAACATAAAAGTAGTTCAAGGATTGAAAAAGAAAGATGTCTTCTACTTAAAAGCGGATAAAGGAAATAAGGTTGTTATATTGGATAAGAAAGATTATGAATGATAATTTTCGTTTAATCTGCACCCCGTCGAAAATATTTCAGAAATTTTTCGATCAGTGCGTTTCGAGATAGAGGGGGGGACAGCGATTTTTCGCGATTTTTTAAAAATAATATAAAAAAAAAAGTATGTACAAGTATTACATTATATCTATTTTTGAACTCGTGTTTTTACAGGCTTTCATTTGACACCCTACTCGATAACCTAGTAAAAAAAAAAAATTTTAACTTCCGATTTCATCTCTCAAAACTAACCCCTTCTTAAGTAAAACTTTAACTTTCAAAACTACACGGCTCTAATGAGGCCATCAATTCCTATATTAGTGCCAAATTTCAACTTTCTATGTCCAAATATCTGCCATGGAGACCGGTTCCTGTGGGAGTAAACCTTTTTTCTTGAAAAAAAATGAGCTCAAAAAATGAATTCATCGCTGAGTGACAGATATTCGAGATATAGTTAGTTTTGGACCCAAAAAGAAGCGAAAAAATATTAACTGCCATAGATCCTGATTCTTTGAATTTCTACGAATTTTTGAACCTGTAGAGTTTTTGGACCCACCTAAAGTCATTGGAGAGCGGCAGATAAATGAATCAGTTTTCGAATGCTATAATACGAGGTGAGATCTCGAAAATGTGCCATGAAGCCCAGTGCTTGCTTTTATCAGCAGAATTTTTGTATTTTTAATACAAAGCTTAAGTTATTAACATATTGATTTTTCCTATTCGCATTATTACCTAGCTGTGATGCATAAGTTCAAATGTTTTTTGACACCTTAAAGTCAAATTTCTAATCCATTTTTGCTAAAAATTACTAATTTTTATTAAAAATAAATATATTTTTTTCTATAATAACTTAATATAATATTATTTAACTCGCTAAATTTAAATTCTCTGTTAATTTTTTCAAAAACTAAATAATTTTATTATTACTGACTATTTATTAGAATTATATTAATTTTTTTCTCAGAATTTAACACAAATTGCATATAAATAAACTGACTAGCTCTTAATTTTAATAAATTGGATAAATGGATTAGAACTTCAGGCTGCAGGTTCATCTAAATAACTTCGGTGGAGCTTAGATTTTGCTGTTATGGAGAAAAATTGTATGAAATTCTGTCTATTAACATAATTGTTAATAAATTGTTTATAACAATAAAAAGGTTTGCAAAATAGACTTTGAATTCGTATTCATGGATCGAAATACGTCTAAAAAAAAATTTGAGTGGAGCGCTTATTAAACTTAGATTACGCTAGTATAAAAATAAATTATATCAAATTTCTTTTTTTTTTTTTGAGATAATTGCTTGAAAAATTGTTAATGAAAATTTTTCAAGAATTTTTTTTCAAAAATCTAATTGCAAATCAGATCCTGCGACCCAAAAAAACTTAAAGTACACTAGAGTGAAGCCGCAACGCTCAAAGTTTAGGTGGTTTGAGCGTCTCTCGAGACACTGGCGCATGTGTATAATATTTGAGAGAAAAACAAATTACAGGATGGGACCTCGCGTTGGACAGGCGCGCGTGTTTCAAAAATACTTATGCGTTATTGCAGACAAAATTTAATTTATTTTAATAAAAAACCAGACTCTACAGCAGATACCGTTATTTTTAGTATCTACAACACATTAAAATAAATTTCATTTACTCCTCTATGGGTTTACGTGGGTCCATTTTTCTGCAACTTTGGACCGTTGGATTGACCCAATATCCGTGGCAGATATTCATTTTTCAGTTATATTTCACAGAAATGAAGCCCAGAATATCTGCCACTCAGCGATGGGTTCATTCACCAACTTTTTCTTGAACCTTTAAAGCGCATTTCTAGGAACAGGAACCCGACTTGAGGCTTCAAACTATCTGGAGGAACTAAGGGGGGCATAATTAACAAAACGTTACTATTATTTGCCACTCTTCGATGAGGTCGCATTTTGGCCATGAGCTCCCGGACTAATATATACATTGTACTGATCCGACTTTCTTTTAAAAGGTGTTAAAATAAATGCGTGCGTCTCACGCGCATTTATTTAGTTATAAATACTTAATAATTGATATATTTTAATAAATAATACGTTTTAATTAAACGTAATTTTTATCGTATATGTTATGCAAAAGTATCAAGGTTCACGTGATTACGGGCGGCGGGAAGCAAGCGAGAAGCTACGTTGCCACATTCATTATACCTTGAAAACCAAATTATTTCGCGTCTTTCTCTAACATAATGCTCACTCTGTCTTCTCGTAAGAAACACCTTAATAAGAACTTCATAAAAAATGTTTTCGAAAACCATTTTTTCGTTTTTTTCTTCCTTTCAATGAGCAAAATTCATTTTTAGTGTTCCGTACGGAACATTTATAAGATGACTTCGGTGTCTGTCTGTCTGTCTGTCCGTCTGTCTGTCACACACGATTTTCACCGAAACTATTTGTCATAGAAAGTTGAAATTTGGTAATAATACAGGAATTGATGGCCTCATCAGAGCCGTGTAGTTTTGAAAGTTAAATTTTGACTTAAGGGGTTAGTTTTGGTGGGTGAAATCGGAAGAATCTATAAAGGAGAAAAAAAGATTATACGAAAAGTGGTTAAATACAAAATCAGAAGAAGATCTACAGAAATATAAAGAGAAAAATGCAGAAACGAGGAGGATGATAAACAAAGAAAAGAACGAGAGATGGGAAAAATCGTGCGAACATATAGAACAGTATATAGGAGGAACTAGAAGTACAGAGTCATGGAGAATAATTAAAGCATTAATGACTAACAATAGAGAGAAGACGTATATAGAGTACATCGCAGAAAGCGAGTGGGAAGAATATTATAAGAAGCTGCTAACAGAAGACAGACAAGAAATCCAAGAAGAGAACCCTGAAGAAGAACAGAATAAGGAAATAAAAGAGATAGAACTAAGCTATGAAAAAGTAAAGAAGACAATAAAAACACTCAAAAATAATAAATCTGCAGGGCCTGGGGGTGTGGTAAATGAAATGATTAAGTACGGGTCTAATAAATTACATTGAATGCTGAGAAACATGTTCTACAGAGCGATAAATGGAGAAAAAATACCAGAGGAATGGTCAAAAGCTTATATAGTGTCTATATTTAAAAAGGGAGACCGTAGAAAATGCACAAACTATAGAGGCCTAAGCATAATATCGAGTATGGGACGTTTATATGGAAACATTATTAAAAATATCATGGAGGAAAATATAAAAGGAAAATTGGAGAAGACCAAGCAGGCTTTACGGCCGGAAAATCATGTATAGACCACATATACACTATAAAACAAACAATGGAAAAAAAACTGGCAAAGAATAGAGAAGTTCATCTAGCCTTCATAGACATAAGAAAGGCCTATGACTCAGTATCAAGACAAAGATTATGGAACGCAATGAAAGAAATAGGCATTGACAAAGAACTAATATACGCAGTAAAAGCTCTCTACGAAAACAACACAGTGAACATAAAAATAGGATATAAAATAGGGAAGACACTCCAAACATCAAAAGGCCTATTAAAAGGATGCTCTACATCCCCAACACTATTCAAAATATACCTCGAACAAACATTAAAAAAATGGAAGCAAAAATGTAGTGGAATGGGAGTCCCAACACGAGAAGATTACTTATATACTCTAAGTTTCGCAGACGACCAAGTAATCATAGCGCAAGATGAGGAAGACCTCAGTTATAAGTAAGAAAACTGAAAGAAGAATACACTAAGGCAGGATTAGCAATAAACTTTGATAAAACGGAATATCTAACAACAAAGGAGGGAAACGTGGAGAATCTAGAAGTAGATAACGAAACAATAATCAAAGGATCCAATAGATTTAAATATCTAGGAACTATCATTTCAAAAAACGCAAACATCAGAAGAAGAGATTAAAGCTAGATTAGGACAAACGCGAACATGCATAAGACAATTAAATTCGATCCTGTGGGACAAGCACATTACAAAGAGAAACAAAAACACGCATATACAAATCAATAATACAAAGTACAATGACATACGGGTCAGAAACATGGACGATCAACAAAAGAAATAAATCTAAAATTAACGCGGTAGAGATGGAGTATTGGAGAAGATGTTGTAGAGTGACACGTATTGAGAGAATAACAAATGAAGAAATAAGAAGCAGAATGAACATCAAAGAGAAAGCAATAAACACCATTGAAGAAAAACGATTAAAATGGTATGGACACATAAGACGAAGCGAAGATCATAGGTGGATAAAGAAAATAACGGAGTGGAGCCCTATAGGGAGAAGAAAAAAAGAGGAAGACCCAGACGATCGTGGAGAGACGATGAGGACGAGGCTATGGAGGACAGGGGTCTAACAGATGGAGACCGGGAAGATAGAAAGGGATGGAATCAAAGGCTGAGAGAAGGAAGACAGCGTCAGCTGTAAAAAATCTTTGTTTTATATATATATATATATATATATATATATATATATATATATATATATATATATATATATATATATATATATATATATATATATATATATATATATATATAAATCGGAAATAAGAAGAATTTTTTTTTACTAGGTCATCGAGTGTGGTGTCAAATGAAAGCTTGTGAAAACACGAGTAAAAAATATATATATAATGTATTACTTGGGCTCACTTTTTTTGTATTATTTTTAAAAAAATCGCGAAAAATCGCTGTCCCCCCCCCTTATCTCGAAAAGTACCTATCAAAAAATTTTGAAAAAATTCTGGAATATTCTCCACGGGGTGTACATTGAACGAAAATTATCACAAGTGCATTACCTTTAATAATAACACATGGGCTGAAAAGTCCCGGGCCTAACACATAGATGGCGTTAGTTTTATTGCAGTCACCTTTTTTTCAGTTAATACTAACCTTCAAAAGACAGCTGTTAAAATTTCATGATATTCTATTCATTAGTTTGTGAGTTATTGTGCTAAGAGTGACGCTACTTTTGTTATTTTCAAAACAATGGATCAAAAACAATTTCGTGTTTTAATTTTACACTGCTTCTTGATGGGAAAAAATACCGTTCAAGCGAAGCAATGGCTTGAAAAGTGTTATGGGGACTCCGCTCCATCAGAAACAACAATAAAACGTTGGTTTGCTGACTTCAAACGTGGTCGTAGAGACACCGATGATGCAGAACGCAGTGGACGTCCAAATGAGGCGGTAACACCAGAAAACATCAAAAAAATCCATAAAATCGTTTTGAATGATCGAAAAGTGAAGTTGCGTGAGTTAGCTGACATCGTAAAGATATCAAAAGAACGTGTTGGCTTTATATTGCATGAGCATTTGACTATGAGAAAGCTCTGTTCAAAGTGGGTGCCGCGTTTGCTCACTGTTGATCAAAAACAAGAACGTGTTGATGATTCTGAGCAGTGTTTGGCCATGTTTAAACGTAACAAACCGGAATTTTTGCGTCGATATGTGACAATGGATGAAACATGGATCCATCACTTCACTCCGGAATCAAAACGATCGTCATCTGAGTGGACAGCAACTGGTGAACCTCGTCCAAAGCGCCCGAAAGCACAACAATCGGCTGGAAAGGTTATGGCCTCGGTATTTTGGGGATGTGCGTGGTGTAATATTCATCGACTATCTTGAGAAAGGAAATACCATCAACAGTGAATATTATATAGCGTTATTGGAGCGTTTGAAGGCCGAAATTGCAAAGAAACGACCGCATATGGCAAAGAAAAAAATTTTGTTTCATCAAGACAACGTACCGTGGGTGCCGCGTTTTGCTCACTGTTTATCAAAAACAAGAACGTGTTGATGATTCTGAGCAGTGTTTGGCCATTGTTAGAGCGGCGCTGGAATGATTGCGTTGCTCTTGATGGAGATTACGTTGATGAATAAAGCTAATTTTGAACCAAAAAAACCGTGTTTTCTTTGTTAGGCCCGGGACTTTTCAGCCCATGTGTTATATGTGGTATATATAAAAAAAAATTTCAAGGTCGTTAGTTTTCAATAAAGATTGGAAACAAACTTTGTTGAAAACTCCTTTGGGATGTGTTTTTGTGAAGTCACTGATCATTTTATACCATCGTAACAATTTTTTTTTGTTTTAAAAGCGATCAACGTACGAAACACTAATTGTGCAAGTTCAACTTGCACTTGGCCGGTTATTATTCTACAGAATACGAATTTTCTTGAAAGAAGGAATTTGAATATTTTAAAAACTCGTGGACCTCATACCAGCAATATGGCGGCAGTCATTTGATCATTTCAAACTCGAACTCCTTGAGATCAAAAGTGCCGAAGTCGTACTGTCACTACTGTGTTTTATGTTTACTGTAACAGTATCTTTAGCACATCTTATGTTATTCAAAACCCTTGCCGTTAATGTTGATACCTTTCGTAATATCTTCCAAGGCCTGTTTGAAAATTGAAAAAACAATACTGACAATGCCTAATTAATAAAATGGTTTAATTCTAAATTACAACAAAATTTTGAAGACTGCTGTTTTTTAATAATAAAATAATTTATGTTGACAGTTACGTATACATTATTGGCGTAAATGGTAATTTGCTTTAGTGGCAAAGATCAATAAAATAGACAAGTATTCAATTAACGCCGACAATATAAATAACAAAATGACAAAACAATAATTAATTATTACAACATTTTAATTTACTGTCAATCGATCCGGTAAATCATTTAAATAGGTAAACCTTATAAGGACCATAAAGCTGTATAGGAGATTTGTAACCTCTTTTTAAACAAGCTATTATGCATACATTAAGGATATAAAATTTTCGAAACAAGCTGATACAAAGAATCTGAGCTACAATACATTTATCTTGAGCTCGTGTTTCTCTGGCCGGCCCACCGTGAGTTTATAAAGTAATGAGCACAATTTATAAAACCGATGAATGAATGAGTTGTAACTCGGTTTAATTTTTCATCAGATCGTTTATTACCAGCTCAAAATGCCGATTAACTTGTTCACGTCATTCGAAATTTTAAAAAACCATAACTCATTTTGAAAGAAAATATTCTTTACACGGAACGCGTACAAGGCCTAAATTAATATAAAAGATTTTTATTGAGTCCCGTATTAACAGATGAAACGATACTAGCTGTCTCTCATAGATTTATAATCTTTGAATAGACCATTTATTTTTCAACTTTCCTTTATAAGATTAATTTTAGAAATTGGAACTGTAAAAAAATTTATGTTTACAAAATATGTGTCAAAACTATTAAAATGAGCAGACATTTGCCTTACCAGGTATACAAGTATGAAATGCGGATTTCAGGATTTCATATGGTGCACCAATGCAGTTTGTGCTATAAAGATTTGACACTGCGCCATTTTGTTGTGTCAACAACAAGTGTCAGACGCGCACGAGTGATAAATTGGAAAAGTGTGTGCATAGTGTTTTGTGTCCAATATGTCGAAATTTATACCGAACAAAGAGAATTCGCGGACAGCAATAAGAACCGCTGGACTGACAACGCGCAGCAAAAGCTGAGCCTCTATTGGCCATATCCGTCCAACCAATAGAGCCACGCCCCGAGCACATAAAACCGACACCCTCGGAGTCAGTCTCGACATTCAACGCCAAGACACCGACCAGTGATCAACGCACCGTCCATCAAGGGACTTTAAGCTAACACGGGATACCCGAAAAAACCACTACTACATATATATATATATATATATATATATATATATATATATATATATATATATATATATATATATATATATATACATATATATATATATATATATATATATATATATATATATATATATATATATATATATATATATATATATATATACAGTGGCGAACAAAATTATGGAAACATTTAAATTCCCATCTCTAGTCTTAACATTTAAACGGTTTACAATTACAATATTTATTTATTAATCATGTACATGCTAACAAACATTTTGAAGACTAAAATAGTTATTATTTATCAGAAATGTGCTTAGTTTTTAACTTAACAAAAGTATGGAAAAATTTTGTTATAAAATAAAAATTCCGCAAGACGACTAAGAAAATATTTAAAATTTAGTGGGATATCCTTTTACGTCAGTCGCTGTTTGACATTTTCTGCCCATAGAGTCAATAAGCCTAGCACAAAAATCGGGGTGGTATTATTTCCCAGTCTTGTTTTAATGCGATCCAAAGTTCGTCCGGGTTTTTTATATTTCATTTCCTAGTTTATTTATCTAGATAGTGCCAAAGATTCTCTATTGGGTTCAAATCAGGCGAATGTAAAGGCCAGCGCATCACCTGAATCCTTTGTTCAGAAAATCAATTCTTAGCCTAGCGAAATGTGTGTTTTGGGTCATTGTCTTGTTGAAAAATCCATGACAATGGCAAATCTTCTTCATAATGAACCAAATTATTTTCTATCTATATCTCAGGATACATTGAGCATTCATTCTGCCATTTATCTTTGCCAATGGCCCCGTACCAGACCGTCGAAAACAACCCCATACCATTATATTTCCGCCTCCATGTTTGACAGAAGGTACAAGGTACTTTGAGTCATATCTTAGACCAACTGGTCTTCTTACATAGCTAGTAGAGTCACTTCCAAAGAGATTCAACCTACTTTCGTCACTAAAAATTACTAGAGACCACTCATTTTGAGTTCCGTCTTTATGTTCCTTAGCAAATTTCAATCTCTCATTTCCGTGACGCTTTGTCAGGAGTGGCTTTTTAACAGCACGCCTACCATGAAGATTTTCAGATGACAGACGACGCCTAATAGTCATGTCTAACACCAATACACCCTAATATTCCTGCCTTAGTTCTTTATTAATATCAACAGCAGTTTTCTTGGGATCTACTCTCTTACTTGTTTTTCGAGGTCTACCACTAATTTTATGTTTCAGATCTGAACTGTAATATTTGCACTTTGACATTTTGGCAAAAACCGCACTCTTAAACAATGCTACTAAATTACTTCGTATCTACAATAACGTACTCTTAAAGCAGAATGATAAAATTATTTCAATACTTTCGATAGGGACAAAAACGCGTTTCTTAAAAACCTTATCTACCAGAAAACGTAAGCAAAGTTTTTTATAGTCAATAATAAAATTCTATAAAGAAATTGTCAACAAAACAAGACTAGTTTTTTTTTATTCCTAAAGGACAGTATTTTATATTTTTGGTTAAGAAAATGTTTCCCTACTATAAATATATATATATATATATATATATATATATATATATATATATATATATATATATATATATATATATATATATATATATATATATATATATATATATATATATATATATATATATAGGGTGTTATGCAAATCACTTAAAGAGATTCGGGCAGTACGTCGCGGAGTGATAGGCAATGGAGTAACGACCTGTGCTAACGAAGAACGTTACCATTCATGAAAAATTAAATTATTATTAATTGTTTTTATTATATTACAATGAAAAATAGCCATCTTTTATCGATTCTATGTTTAATTATCATTGTTATCGAATAGATCTAATATATTAATTATTTATTAAAAGAAAAATTACAACACATGTATTATAAGTAATAAACGTGGCAGCGTTGCAAAATAGACATACGAAATCTTTAGGTTGGCTAACTGCTGTCTGTACGGCAAATTCAAATTTAATGACAGATTATTTGATATAAAGTTGTGAGACTGTACTCATGAAATAGTGTGTGAAAAGAAAAATTTTTTTGTATACACTTAACAAGTTTTTGTTTGCCGGAATGTAATGAAACACGTACAAAATAAATGCATCTTATTTCTGGAGTTGGTTCCTGTTTTGGAAAAATCTGTTCGGTTTCTATTATCTTATTGTATCTATTAACTGTTTTGTCGTTCTTTGTTAACATACAATTTATCTATTATTAACTGTTTTATCGTTCATTGTTAGCATACAATTTATCTATTAACTGTATTGTCGTTCATTATCATACAATTTTATTAAATATTAGTAGTAAATATTAAATATCTATTAAAGAAATAAGTTTCTTTTCAGTTGTTCAATTTTTACAAAAGTTATTTATACTGTGATTATTTTAAATAACGATATTTAGTTTATATAATAAATGGGTTTATGAAATGAAATTTATACAATTATAATCATCATAATTATCACCTACAATTTTTTAAGCAAAATATATAAAAAATTATATTTTCAAATAAAATAAAGTTTCGGTTCAAGAGCTGCGCATCCGCAAAGCGTTCACAATTGCTGTTTGCCAGGTCTATAAAACCATAACGACAGATTAGTTATTTTCTTTGCACATGATAAAGTATTATTACTTATTGATAGAAGTCTAACAAGTGAAAGTGAGTGAAATTTGGTGTGTGGTTTCTAAAGGCATCGTTACATGTCATATAAAATGTTTATCATTCTTTTATAGTGACGTCATATATTTTATTTAATCAAATTAGTTCTCCATTTACAACCCAAATATTTCTAGCAACTTTAATAATTTTTTTCTTGTGAACGAGCAAGCTGAATTAACTGAAACTTCGCAAACTATCTTTTAATTTATTTTTCTACAACAGTAAATTTTTTGAGAATTTTCTAATCTCAACCAATGTAATGCCCGAACGACTTTAAAGTATTTAAACTAGTATATCTCTATAACAAAAGCAGCTGTAGACAAATATTGTTAAATGGCACTCCTCGATAAAATAAAACTGATTGAAAAGAGATTCAAATTTTTAATCCAAAATCATCGCTACCAGTGCCTAATTGACCTTGAATTCTGAACGACTAACGAATACGTATTTGAGGAAAGCAATTAGCTAACTATTTACGATATACATAACAAACAAGATGATTTTTTTTCTTAGGAATTAAAAATTTTATACGAGAGAATACTTTAAACATACCGATTTAGTTAAAGTATAGATACGGTACAGGCAACATAAATACCACTACTTTTATTTATTAAGTGAAATAATTAAAATAATTTCTACGAAATATAGTAACATCAGTAAAAATACAAACATAACCTAAAATACTTTTTGCATTTTAATTTGATTTCACGACAATAAACATTAACCTATGTTTGCATCGAGTTTCACGAGGTAAACAAGAAGTTTTGTTTGCTGATGAGTATTCGGCACCTCTTTTTAAATCCGAAGATTTTCTTTCCCAAAGTAACAAATTTAAAATATTATTAGGAGAGCTACTATACTATAAATCACCTCTGCAATAAATGGAATTTAACCTTTTTTTACACCTTATTATTTTTATGCTGATGACACCGCCATAATCACGCAATGCAGAAGCAGTCGCATCATAACGAGCAGAGTACAGTTCCACCTGGATAACCTTGATTCCTTGTTTGATCGCTGAGAGATCAAGCTGAACCCCACAAGGCTAAAGCCGTCGTCTTCGCCAAGGGCAGGGGCACCCTCCACGGACATTTTTAGCTACAGGACTCTCGCAAACACAGTCAAGTACCTGGGTATCCAGTACGATAAAAAGCTCGTCTGGAAGTACCCGGTTTGCACTGCCACCAAGAAAGCTAAGCAACTGCTGGGCAAATTATATCAATTATAAATCGCTCCAGTAAGTTGCAAACTAAAACAAAACTACATCTACAATACCACTGTAAAGGCAGCCTTACGTACGCCTGCCCAACATGGTGCTAGTTCTCCAAGATTAGGAGATGCCAACTCCAGGCAGTACAGAATCCTGAAGGATGATCACGGGAGCCCCATGGTTCATAAGGAACAATCAAATACACAGAGACCTCGATGTGCCAACCGTAAAGGAATATATGAGGAAAACCCAAATGAAGTTCATGGATAAGGCGTCCCAGCACCCCAACCTAATCATCAGGGACGTCTTCCATATCCTCCCATATGCCCACCACCGATTCCAGAGACCCTGACTCGGATGAAGACGAAGGCCCTCCCCACCCACCATGACAAAATACTATAAAACTAGGTTAAGTTAGCATAAGTCCTAGATTAAGTTGGCTAGAATACAATCATGTTAAATAAACCCATTTTCTAAGTTAAGTTAGTATAGGATCACTAGTTTAAATGCTTAGGTTAAGTAAAAATAAGGAATCACTCATAAACATGTTGTATCAACAGTCAATAACAAAAGTAAGAGGCTATGCCTTATTTAAAAATAACCGGTCAAGTGCAAGTTAGAACTTGCGCAATTAGTGTTCCGTACGCTGATTGCTTTTAAAATAAAAAATTTTCGTTACAGAAGTACAAAATGATCAGTGACTTCACAAAACACATCCCAAATGAGTTTTCAACAAAGTTTTTTTTTGATCTTTAGTGAAAACTAATGACCATAAAATTTTTGTTTTTTTATATACCAGATAAATTATTAAAGATAATGCAGTCGCGATAATTTTCGTTCAATCTACACCCTGTAGAGAATATTCTAGAATTTTTTCAAAATTTTTTGATAGATACTTTTCAAGATAATGTGGGAGGCGGCGATTTTTCGCACTTTTTTAAAAATAATATAAAGATAATTGTGCGCTCGTATTACATTATATATATTTTTGAACTCGTCTTTTTACAAACTTTCATTTGTAAAACACTGGATGACTACTACTCAGTATATGTCACCACTACACCAAACACTTTATTTTTGCACTCGACGCGCGTTTCGCTAACCATGTTAGCTTCATCAGGAGAGATCAATTTTTTTTTCACTTTGATTTCACCCCCCAAAACTAACCTCTTAAGTCAAAATTTAACTTTCAAAACTACACTCTGATGAGGCCATCAATTTCTATATTAATGCCAAATTTCAACTTTCTATGTCAAATAGTTTCGAGAAAATCGGGTGTGACAGACGGACTGACAGACAGACACCGAAGTGATCTTATAAGTGTTCCGTACGGAACACTAAAAATCAATAAAGAAAACGGAACCTTATTATTTACTAATACTTGCATCGTTACAGGATTTAAAGACACTGATTCAGACTTAACTGGTTTAAAATTTATTTAACTAACTACCTACATTTATTTAACTAAATACCTACATATCGGGCGAGACGTTGGTAACACACCTATAAATCTATATATCTAGAAAGTTTTAACAATTTTTTTTTCTATAAAATATTTAATTTATTCAAATATGTCCATAGTTAAAACTGTAGGTTACAGGATAATAGTTCACAGGCAGTGACATCTAGTGAAAGCTATTGTCCACACGTCATGCTTATAGAACTAAAGCCGACGTTTGAATTTAAACACATGTGTAGATTTTTGATTAGTCATCGGTCAGAATCATAATAATTATTCCTGAGCTAAACCTTAATACGCCTGCTTAGTTGCGATAGAAGCTACAGTCTGACTTGTCCAATTTGTATGTTAATATTAACATTTTATTGAAGTTTGGATAGCACGAGTGAATATTTTGAAATCTAAGCTGTAGAGATAAAACTGTTTTGGTGTCGGCATTACAAACAAAAAACGTAAGTGTGTCTGAAGAATTTGGTTCAATAGTTTTCAGCTTTCTTAATTAATTTGTTAATTCGGCAAGTCGTGAGTTCTTTGGGACAAGGCGTTAATCCAATTATTTCTAAGCACTGATACTCTAAAATTGTCATCAAAATCACATTTTCTCTTTTCCCAGGTTATACATTGTTTCAGTTTATTCATCTTTCTTTTCTCAGTCATATAGTATTTGTTGTAATACACTTTTATCTTCTTAGATAGACAAGTAATTATTTTAAACACCACGTAAAATATTTTTGTTAATAATCTGGAAGTCACTATGAACACTATGGAGAATATTTTCTTAATTAAATTATTAGTTTCCATTTTATACACTCTGTGTGCAACTAACCCTCTTTCTAACAGAACTAAAAGTTGTAGACATAACTGTTATTTATGGTTATTATTTTACCTGCCAGTAATTAATATCTTCATTTTTATCTATTTACATTTTGACCATTATTAATAAAAAGATAATGGTGGATAATTCCTATTAAATCATTTCAGGTAAACTTTATCCATCATATTAAAAGGTACAGTATTTCTCAAGATCTAAGAAAGTGATTTGGTAAATTGATGCAATAAAAACATTAAACGACCGTTAGGATTTTCGCACGTACCCGGCCGTACTTCGTGTTTATATATAAAAAGAATATTTTTCATTTTATCTGCAGCATTATACTGAAATAGTGTGTATTATAAAGTTCAATAGTGTCTTAAAATGTCCGAAGCCCTTTCCCTCAGAAGCCGCAAATGTTTGCCCGTTGAGACAAAAGTGATAGTTAAAAGTGTTTATTTAAAGTTAGTGGAGCGAGGCCACGAAAAGTACTTTTCATTAATGGAGACATCAGCTTTAAAGCATCCCTGAAAGTACAGTTTGGAAAATTGTATATAATTCGATATCGCCTAAAAAAACACGAAAAGACGAGGTGTGTTACGAAAAGACAAAGGTGTGTCGAAATGTATTGATTTCTGTCAAGAAGATTTAATTCGCCATAAAATTTATAAAATGTTTGCAGAACAAAAAGTTCCTACGTTATTGTCACTTTCACGGAGGCTGTCCGAGGATAGTTGTGACATAAAATGTTCCACTACAACTTTATGGCGTATTCTACGTCGTTTGGGGTTTTTGTTCAAAAAAGTAGACAAAAGGCAAGTTATAATGGAATCACGGTGCTTATAACAACTCAAAATGGAATGTCTTGAAAAAATAAATAGAGCTAGATCGGAAAATCGAACGATAATCTACCTAGGTGAGACTTGGTATGACACCCACGACACACCTAGTAAAGGATGGATTGATAAATTCAAAAAATGTCACACCAAAGTTCCATCAAATGAAGGTAAAAGAATAACTATTTTACATGCGGGGTCAGAAGAAGGCTGGTTACCAGAATGTCTATTTCTAGCAGCCAAGAATATTTCAGATTCCAGTTTGGATTATAATTGGGATACAACCACTGAACTTTTTGAAGATTGGCTTCAAAACAGATTAATGCCGAATATACCACTGAATAGCTATAGTGTGATGGATAATGCATCCTATTATAGTCACCAAATGCATAAGGTACCAGGTTCCACCAGTAGAAAAGGGAAATACAAGCCTTTTTGTGCGAACGTGACATATATTTCCATGAAAGTTATACAGTTAAACAATTGTTAGAAGTTTTAAAAAGTTTCAATTTTTCAAAGGAATATGTTTGTGATAATATTGCAAAGGAAGCAGGACACGAAATAATTCAGCCTCCACCATATTAATAATAATAATAATAATAATAATAATAATAATCTTTATTGTATAACAGATATACCATTTACAAGACAATTAAGCATAAATAACATAATACAAAGGAGATAGAGACAAAAAAGAAAAATAAACTACTAGTATAGAACAAAAGAGACAGATAATATAAAAATCACATAGAAATTATATAAAACTAAAAAATTAAAATGATACACTTGGAATAAATATCTATACATGCAACAATTTATTTTTTAAGCATTTGGCAAATTGCGCAAATGACAGGTTGTTCACGTCAATGTCGTTACAAGTACTGTTGAAAACGCTCATAGCTTGAAACAATGGTGTTTTGATGAGAAAATTAGTTGATGCAGTAGGTAAACAGAAAACAGGAGAGGTTCTGACCAATCTACTAGGAACGTGGAAGTTTACTTGAAGTAGTAAGTCAGGAGAGTCAATAAGAGATTTACATAATTTTATAACAAAACAGACCAGATGGTAATTTCTTCGATTCAATAAAGGTAGCTGAAAACGTTCAGTTATAATGACCTCATCGACACCCCAATCAGGGTACACACCGTCACATTTTAATATAAGAAATTTGGCAAACTTTCTTTGAACATTCTCTACTTGTTTAATATACTTAGCGTGTATTGGACTCCAAACAATTGCACCATATTCAAGCCGTGAAAGCACATAGCTGGAATATAAAGTTTTTAATGTTTTACTGTTATGAAAACCACTTGAATCACGTATTATGAAACCCAACGTCCTCATCGCAGTAGTGCATATCCAATTAATATGATGGGCAAATGAGAGTTTAGGATCAAAAATAATTCCAAGGTCCTTGAAGGTATTACAACGTGTGATATCTTCATTATCTAACTTATACTGGAAGTCGATGGTACTAAATTTATTCGAGTAAGTCAAAAAGAAGCACTTACCGGCATTCAATGGCAGCCTATTCAACTCACACCATTGCTGTAACGACTCCATATCATATTGCAATGAGAGGCAATCACTAGAGTCTCTTAAGGCGCGGAAAAGCTTTAGGTCGTCAGAAAACAAAAGAAAATTACTAGTTATGTTATCACCAATGTCGTTAATGAAGAGTGAAAAAATTAAAGGTGCAAGGTTGCTACCCTGTGGTGCACCACTTGTGGCACTAAACGTTGAGGATTTATGTCCACGAATTTCGACGTACTGTAAGCGGTTATACAAATAGGACTCGAAAAAAGTAATTAGGTTAGTGCTGAAATCCAGTCTATCCAGCTTATGTAGAAATATGGAATGGTCAACCCTATCAAAGGCCTTCGAGAAATCATTGTACACAGCATCAACTTGCATTTGTTTGTCCAAAGCATTGCCTGTAAATTGAGCAAAATAAGCCAAATTACTTATTGTACTACGTTTGCTAAAAAAACCATGTTGATTTACAGAAATCAGGTTTTTAATCTGTGCAAAAAAACACTGATATACTGACATCTCAAAGACTTTGGCGAATATCGGTAATAGAGATACCGGTCTATAATTAGATATATCATTTGCGTCACCCTTTTTAAATACGGGAATGATTTTGGCCTTCTTCCATACGTCAGGAAATCTGTTCGTTTGTAGAGACAAATTGAATATATAAGATAAAGGTAACAACAAAGCATGAGCACAATCCTTCACAATAAAGCTGGGAATATTATCAGATCCACAAGTAAGTTTATCTTTCAAACCTTTCAATGCCGTTGATATAGTTTGCTCTGGCAAACAATCAAAAGCGATACATAAATTAGAGGTGAAGACATCGTTTTTGGGGACGCGATCTGACGGCGCACTATATACACTCCTAAAGAAGCCGGCAAATGCATCAGCAATTTTATCCGGTTCAGAGAATTGAAGATTGCCCAACTTAAGCACATTAAGCAAATAAGTTGCCGATTTTTTAGCTTTAATAAACGACCAAAACGTAGTTGGATCACCAGTGATGGAATCCTCTACTTTAGAGATATAGTTTTTATACGCCAAATCGATCAATAATTTAACATTACGTCGTAATTCATTAAACTCTCTACGATGACAATCAGAATGAGAATATTTGAGCTTCCTAAAAATTCTGTGTTTACGCTTTATGCCTTTAATGATATCAGCTGTGAACCAGACAGGAAATGTTCTTTTACGAATGACCGATTTAGGTACACACACATCAAATATACCAAACAAATTCCGGTAGAGTAAACCGCACGCCGCATCAACATCCTTCAGGATATAAAGATCTATCCAGTCGATATTTAATATCATTTCATAAAGTTTCGAAAACTTAGGCCTCCTGAAATTGTACTTAGTTTGTGATAAGTTGACAAGAACATTATGGGATTTAACTTTGAGAGATAATGAAATATCTAAGGGTGGATGATGGCTGTCCTCATCCACCAGTGGAAATTGTTCCCTATGTACCATGCAATTGATGTTAGAAAAAACTAAGTCCGAAACTGAATCATTTCCATTCAGTATATTATTAAACTGTTCCAGAGCTAGCAAGTTCATAAAATTTCCCAACATTTCAGCTTTCATATCCCCAACTGCACCCTTAGTGAAATTTGGATCGTTAAAATCACCTATAATAAACAGGTTATTACCATACATAAATGAGAGCGCCTCAATACACTCTAATAAGGACGAAAATTCCGCATTTGTAATATGCGGAGGTATGTACAATACTAAAACATATAATGTATTATAATTTAAAAATAGCTTGCTACATACCATGTCGACTTTCACTACACTGTCGCGAACAACCCGGAGATCAATCTGTATTGGTTTCAATTCTCTCTTAATAGCCAGTATCACACCACCACCCCGTGAAACGCCCACCCCATTAAGGTTTCTATCACACAGAAATACAGAGTATCTATCGTCGAAAAGTTCACTTGAAAATATGTTATCTTGAATCCAACTCTCGGTGATAGCGATGATGTCATAATCACTTTCACATACCGTATTACATTGTATCTTTAATGCGATCGAGTTGATATGGCACAAAATAAAGTCTAATATACGTGCTCACAATAATGCACCCACTTTAAACAGTAGTGTGATTGAGTTGAAAACTGGAGAAACTGTATTCGTAAAGTCGAAAAAATTGAAAACTCATATAGATGTATGTACATAAATATAAGTAGTTTAGAACCTGTAAAACACTTATTATTGATTTGCAAGATAGTAGCGATAGCGAAATTGAACTAGATATTAATTAATAACTAAAATTGTAACAAATGTACACTGTACACTGTTCTAATATATTTGTGTAATTACTATATTAGGTATTATCCAGTACATGAAACATTAAAATTCAACTGTGTTATGACAATAAAATTTTAAACCCAACAATTATACAATCAGGTGTAGTGCGGCCCTGCACGATGCTTTGTGATTAATCACTTTCCAATCTTTTTGAATTTTGAATGGGTATAAGTAGCTAAGTCACTTTCTTAGATCGTGAAAAATACTATACTTCGAATAATGTTCATAAAATGAAAATATTGCTAATTACCTGGAAGTGAGCCACTCTGGTTAAGTATATCATTTGCAGGAAGTGAAATTCTTAAAACACTTAGTGAATATTCAGATTGTATATTCTGTCTAGTATCAAATTTTCTTATCCAATGTAATAGAAATTAATCGACTGCGGTATATTATTGTCAGTTGTAACATATTTTATGGTCATATAATTCTTCTGGATTTGTCGATGGAAAAAGTAATGCTGGTGTCTCGCCGACTATCTTGACTGCTTCTTCAGAGCTTATTCCCAGAATTGACTTCTTCGGAATCTAGCAAAATCCCAAAGAAGTCAATTTTAGGAACCGACAGGATGATCCACGAAAGTTCAGCATCACTTCATCAAGCTGTGGAAGTTTCCTCTATCAAAATTATCCTATTTTCATTAATCCAAAAATACATCATATGTCAGAATATAGGTCGATACCAGGTTTTAATAGTTGATGGGAGGAAAATACCATCTGTCAAGTAAAACGTGTCCGAAATAATTCATTTTTGGTAATAGCGATTCAACAAAAAATTGGTAGATGGCTACGATGCACAATGAGTCACTTGTTTACCCGTCGGTTTGAGGCAGTTTTTCTTTGTTCCTACCCAAAGGAGCCTAAAATGACATATTCTGCGGCAGCTAGGTATATTGAAAAGTCGGTGTCGTTTGTGAAGAAGTGGGTAAATCATTTTAACGAGACGAAAAATGTCGACGACTTGCCAAAACCTTGTCGGTAGGCGAAGTCACTCCGAAAGCCGAAAAAATGAATCGTGTCTTTGTTTTCACGGGACCCAAAATTGACTCTGTGCCAAGGAACGGCAAAATTAAGAAAATCGAGTTTGAATTTGTCTCATGAGACCATTTGACAACATCTTCGTGCTCATGATGTCAAACCGAAGCACGTTGAAGAAACCTTTGCTGCGATAAGATACTGGAGTAACCCTCACAATCGCCGGATGCCAAACCTATTGAAAGCGTTTGGTCTCTCGTAAAGAGAAAGCTCAGAGGAAAGACTCTAAGGACTTCGACTAAGTTGTCTCGCGAGATTCGAAAAATTTACAGAGTATACAAATATTTTATTACAGTTTCCGTTACTTTGTAACTATATCTTATCATTATAAAAGAAATACGTATTTAATTTGTTGTCATTGGGTAATAATAATACTTAGGCTGAAAAGTTTTTGGTCTAGTTACTTAAAACCCATTTTTTTTTTTTCAAAATTCGACTTTATTCATCAACATAGTCTCCTTCAAGAGCGATACAATCAGTCCAACGCTTCTCTAACATTTATGTACCTTTCTTGTAGAAGGCTTTGTCTTTGCCTTCAAAACAGGCTTCAGTTTCGGCGATAACTTCTTCATTGAGCCAAATCTCTTTCCCGCGAACATTTTTTTGAGGTCTGCGAACAGATAAGAGTAGCTGGGGGCCAAATCTGGAGAATATGATAAATGAGGAAGCAATTCGAACTTCAATTCATGCAATTTTGCCATCGTAATCATTGACTTGTGACACGGTGCATTATCTTGATGAAAGAGCACTTTTTTCTTTTTCATTTGGGCCGTTGCTTTGCGATTTCTGGCTTCAAACGCACCAATAACGTTATATAATATTCGCTCTTGATGGTTTTTCCCTTCCCAGCATAGTCGATGAAACTTATTTCATGCGCATCCCAAAATACAGACACCAAAACCTTAACAGCCGACTGTCGTGTCTTTGGCCGCTTCGGGCGGATTTTACCGGCTGCTGTCCACTCAGCTGACTGCCGATTTTATTCCGGTGTGTAGTGGTGGATCTATGTTTGATCTATTGTCACATGTAGCATGAAAAAATCCTCTTTATTGCGCTTAACCCTAGAAAGATAACCTACGTTGAATCGACGTAATCGATTTTGAAAAATCGATATATTTCACTTGTTTATGGCGCCAGTGCGTTTGCCGTTCCCGCCAACTCAGTCGACCCACAGAGCTTGCAAGCGATACCTGTGTCGCTCAGGTAAGTACGCTATTTTCGTAAATAAATACCTACCGTACGTCGAAGTGACGTATGGTTATCTTTTGCGTTAGTTTTTTTACGATTTGTCAGAAATATGCAACTAATGTTTTTTGTGACAGAAATTTATGTATTTTACAACATTATTATTTTTCTCTGTAGGCTTTATTTCTATAGCGAAAATGACGTGACAAGGCCGTTTAGAAGATGCACAAATTACAGGGTTATTACAAGAATTGAGCGATGATGAAGTTGGGGGTTCGGACAGTGAAATTGAAGATAATTTGATCCAAGATGAAGTCCAAAGTGATGTCGAAGATTGTGAGGTGAGTCCACCAGTATCGGGAACTCCCGTTAGCACTGAAAATATGTCTCAAGTTGTGTCTGATAGCCTCCATAGCACTTCGCCTAATATGCCGAATTCTATTGTTATGCCACAACATCAATCACTTAGAGGCAAAAACGGTCATCGTTGGATGGCTTCTAAAGGCAGAACAAGTGGCAGGACATCAGCTTCTAACATTATACGAACCTCTAGGGGTCCCACCCGAATGAATAGAAGTCTTTATGATCCACTGGAATGCTTTAGTATATTTATAAACTGACGACATTGTGGAGGAGATAACAAAATGGACTAACGCAGAAATCCAGCTGAAGATTCGAAGGCCTGATATAAAAGCAACTTTTAAACCTGCAACCTGTGATGAAATTCGTGCTCTTATAGGAATATTGACACTTACGGCGGCTATGAAAGACAACCACTTGATTACGGACGAACTATTTGATTGTTCATATTCAGGAAACAGATATACTGCTGCCATGAGCAGAGACAGATTTGATTTTCTGATAAGGTGTTTACGTATGGATGATAAAACTTTGCGACCAGTACTAAGAACTGCTGATCCATTTATACCAATCAGAAAAGTTTGGGAAATCTTCATAGGCCACTGTCGTTCTAACTACATCCCCGGACCGTATGTGACAATAGATGAACAGCTTCTAGGTTTCCGAGGACGATGCCCTTTTCGGATGTATATTCCGAACAAACCTAATAAATACGGGCTAAAAATAGTAATGATATGCGACAGCACCACACGGTATATGACTGATGCAATACCATATCTAGGAAAATGAACTCAAACCAACGGATTGCCTCTCGGCGAATACTATGTGAAGGAACTTACAAAAGCTATACATGGCAGTAATAGAAATGTGACCTGTGATAATTGGTTTACTTCAGTTCCTTTAGCAAAAAGCTTGCTAAAGCAGCCATATAATTTGACTTTAGTTGGCACTCTAAGGTCGAACAAACGGGAAATATCAGAAGAGCTGAAAAATATGCGATCTAGGCATGTTGGAACATGTATGTTCTGTTACGATGGGCCATTGACTTTAGTGTCGTACAAACCGAAACCAAGCAAAATGGTCTTTGTTCTGTCATCGTGCGATGAAGAAGGCACGCTTCATCCCACGACATCAAAGCCAAATATGATCCATTTTTACAATGAAACTAAAGGCGGAGTCGATACGTTCGACCAAATGTGTTCCATAATGTCCTGTAGTCGCAAAACGAACAGATGGCCCATGGCCATGTTTTATGGGATGTTGAACATGGCGTTTATGAACGCATATATTATTTACTGTGATAATATCACAACTAAGCAAGAAAAACCGCTAAATCGTCGTAATTTCATGAAAAAACTCAGCAATAGCTTGATGACTCCTTGGATGTTGACTAGGAAGGAAATGCCTACTTTGTTAAGGAATGTAAAAGACAAAATTAATGATATTATACCAAAACGTGACGTCGTACCTTCTACATAAAGCGAAGATGTACCTGAACCAAAGAAAGGAAATATTGTGCCTTTTGTCCATCAAAAATTAGAAGGATGACAAAATCAATGTGTGACAAATGCAAAAATCCCATTTGTGGAGAGCACAAGTCAAGCGCTTGCCCTAAGTGCCTTTGGGGCTGTATTGAATAAAAAATGCTTTTTTTATTGTTTCTCATATTAAATATATATAAAAAGTTGATTTTGAAAAGTTTAGTAAAAATTATAAGTCTGAAAAAGTGATTTCAATATTACGTTAAGTTTTTTAAAATAAGAATTATTTGTTTTTTTGTAATTTCAAGATTTTTCTTAATAAAAGTATAAATAAACCAAAATATTTTTTATTTATCCATAACACAATGACATGCATAGTGACAAATTACCACTGACATAAACATACTACAAAAGAAGTCTATAAATATATGCACTCAAACATACACACGTCGAATCAACGTATGGTTATCTTTTACGCACTATGAAATATGGTTATCTTTCTAGGGTTAAACAGGTCCAAACAGCGCTCAGGATCATCAACACGTTGTTGTTTTTGGTCCACTATGAGCAAACGCGGTACCTATTTCGAGCAGAGCTTTCTTGTCCCCAAAAGTTCATGCAAAATATGACCAACACGTTCTTTTAATATCTTTAGAGTGTCAGCTATCTCACGCAATATCACTTTACAGTCATCTAAAACAAGTTTGTGGGTTTTATTGATGTTTTCAGGTGTAACCACCTCATTTGGACGTCCAGAGCATTCAGCAGCATTTGTATCTATACGACGCGTTTACATTCAGCACACAAGTAAATGAAAAGTGATTTTCGAGGAGCAGAGTCCCCGTAACACTTATCAATCCATTGCTTTGCTTGAACGGTATTTTTTCCCATCAAAAGTCACACAAAACTCGATTTTTTCCATTGTTTTAAAAATATAAAAAGTAGTGTCACTAAAACCACTGTAACTTGTGAACTAATCGTCGAAATGTCATGAAATTTTTGACACATATCGTCTGAAGGTTGATACTTCCTAAAAATCATATGGATTTTTTTTGAAAAGGACAACATTAATGTATCAGACCAAAAACTTTTCAGCCTATGTATTATAGTAAAGACTACGAAACTGCGGTCACTCTCGGAGGATTAACACAACAGAAGTTCTTCGAGAAGGCGTCCCAGCACCCCAACCCGTGCATCAGGGACGCCTTCCGACTCCCACCCCAAGTCAACCGCCAGTTCCCTAGACCGTCGGACCCGCTGCTGCTCTCGGACGAAGACGATGACCCCCCCACGCCCACCGTGACAAGAAAAATGTCATTCTAGGTTAAGTTTTAATTTAGTCCTAATTTAAGTCTTGATGTCCTAGCTTAAGTTAGCATAAGTCTTAGTCTAAGGTAGTTTTTAGTCTTAGTTCTAAGTCCTAGTTTTAAGAAACTCCATGTATACATAAAACGCATTTCCTAGGTTAAGTTAGTATAGGACCTCTATTGTAAGAACTTAGGTTAAGATAGAATAAGTTAACATTTATAATTAGAATAAGTATACTTTTACAGAAAGAGGCTGTGCCTATCTTAGATTCAATAAAGACAATGACAATGACCGAACGCTAGGAGGAATTTTTAATGTAGTGACTTGTTTATTGCAGTAAATACGTTTTTAGTGTTCCGTACGGAACACTTATAAGATCACTTCGGTGTCTGTCCGTCTGTCTGTCCGTCTGTCCGTCTGTCCGTCTGTCAGACCAGATTTTCTCCGAAACTATTTGTCATAGAAAGTTGAAATTTGGTAGTAATATAGGAATTGATGGCCTCATCAGAGCCATGTAGTTTTGAAAGTTAAATTTTGACTTAAGGGGTTAGTTTTGGGGGGTGAAATCGGAAGTGAAAAAAAAAAATTTTTTACTAGGTAATCGAGTGTGGTGTCAAATGAAAGCTTGTGAAAACACGAGTAAAAAATATATATATAATGTAATACTTGCGCGCACTTTTCTTTGTATTATTTTTAAAAAATCGCGAAAAATCGCTGTCCACCCGCCTTATCTCGGAAAGTACTTATCAAAAAATTTTGAAAAAATTCTGGAATATTCTCCACGGGGTGTAGATTGAACGAAAATTATCACGAGTGCATTACCTGTAATAATTTATCTGATATATAAAAAAAAACAGAAATTTCAAGGTCATCAATTTTCAGTAAAGATTGGAAATAAACTTTGTTGAAACTTATTTGGGGTGTATTTTGTGAAGTCACTGATCATTTTATATCACCGTAACATAAATTTTCACTTAAGGGATTCGTTTTGAGGGGTGAAATCGGAAGTGAAAAAAAAAGTTTTTTACTAGATCATCGAGTGTGGTGTCAAATGAAAGCTTGTGAAAACACGAGTAAAAAATATATATATATAATGTAATACTTGCGCACACTTTTCTTCGTATTACTTTTAAAAAAATCGTGAAAAAAATCGCTGTCCCCTACCTTATCTCGAAAAGTACTGATCAAAAAATTTTGAAAAAATCCTGGAATATTCTCCACGGGGTATAGATTGAACGAAAATTATCATTACCTTTAATAATTTATCTGGTATAGAAAAAAACCAAAATTTCAAGGTCACCAGTTTTCAGTAAAGATTGGAAATAAACTTTGTTGAAAACTTATTTGGGGTGTGTTTTGTGAAGTCACTGAGCATTTTATATTACCGTAACATAAATTTTGACTTACGGGATTCGTTTTGAGGGGTGAAATCGGAAGTGAAAAAAAAATTTTTTTACTAGGTCATCGAGAGTGGTGTCAAATGAAAGCTTGTGAAAACACGAGTAAAAAATATATATATAAATGTAATACTTGCGCACACTTTTCTTCGTATTACTTTTAAAAAATCGTGAAAAATCGCTGTCCTCTATCTTATCTCGAAAAGTACTGACCAAAAAATTTTGAGAAAATCCTGAAATATTCTCCACGGGGTATAGATTGAACGAAAATTATCATTACCTTTAATAATTTATCTGGTATAGAAAAAAAAAAAACAAAATTTCGAGGTCACCAGTTTTCAGTAAAGATTGGAAACAAACTTTGTTGAAAACTTATTTGGGGTCTGTTTTGTGAAGTCACTGATCATTTTATACCACCCTAACAAAATTTTTTATTTTAAAAACAATCAACGTACGGAACACTAATTGTGCAAGTTCAACTTGCACTTGACCGGTTTTTTTTATTTGCTCTAATACACAGTTAAGCATTTCTTGAGTTTCTTCATTTCAAGCATAAAAAATGTTTTGTTTTCGCCTCAAAAAAAGACGCTAACGTGGCGTTTAGCTCATCACCTGACAAAATATTCAGCTTCAGAAGTCGTTCTTTAGGTTTGTGTAACATTACAGGGCGGTAAATCAGGACCACAGTATAGATGTTTAAACTTTCTTTGCTTAAATATGTAAAGCTGAATAATTCAAGTAAATTGTTTTTCGCTTATTATATTGCAGCCTAAAAAAAATTGCTTTTAAAATAGACCCATCAATATTGTTTATGATCATACACCTTGATGGATATTGCCATATACGTTATTGACTATCAAGTATATTAGAAAACAATAAGTGGTTTCATCATCGATCGGCGATAAATCCAACACCACGCTGGTTATTCATCTAAAATTTATACTCATACCCTCAGTTTTATTACCTTCATAAAGATATTAACTCATTTTCCAATAAATGCAAATTAGCAATAACCCATAAAGACCCTCTGTATAATTTTATAGATTTTATTTGCATAAAATATATATATGGGCAGTAATCTTTATTATTTTCATAAGGAATAATGATCAATCATCGTGACGAAGAAGTCACGTGTAATGTAAATATCCCAGTTACGCCCACTGTAACTTAATTTACCGTTGGATACCCTGCTTATTGTTCATGTTACAGCCCTTTTGTATGCAGTTATTATAAGGTTTGGATATTGTTTAATAATGATACATGACAAGTCTTTCTTATTAATTTCCTAGATTAATTAAGTTTTGAATCAGAGCCGATATTAACTTCTAAAACACGAACCTTATTGCACTTGGAATAAGTATAACTAAATACTGCAAGTTGAAATCCAATAGCTTATACCAGCGTTTCTCAATCTTTCAGTATTTGCGACTCAATTTTCAAACATAATTTTCATTGCGCCTCCTCCCCTCCCATACAATAAAAATACATGCAATAATAATGTATTTTCAGTATTCTGATGCTAAAGCTACACTATGACCTTAATTACAAACCTTACAAACTACCAAAAATAAGTAAATTTATTCATATTTGGCAACACATATCTGCTGCGTTGACAAAACTAGAATAGATACCTCTCTATTGCTCTCTGTTACGTCCACCATATCGGGAGCAGCTTCGCGAGAAGTTCCGAGTTGTCTCGAACATTCGGAAAGTCTGCCCAAGGGTATATAAAATGCTGCACCTCTTTCAATTACAGCCCGTCTCAGTCGACTTGATCCTTCTACTGCTGTCGGATTTATCATGAATGTGTATGTTGCAATTTACGTGTTAATTGAAATTCAAGGTATTAAGTATTTATGGCAGTAAATTTATACAGAATCGTGGATAAATTTTTAAGTGGGCGTAAGCGAGCATTAGACGACAGTGAAGCATCAGCAAGTGTACAGACGAGCGTGGTTCCGAAAATAAAATCAAGAAAATATTGTCAAGCATACTTAAATTTAGGGTTTACCAGTACTGAAGTAAATAAAGAAGAAAGGCCCCTGTGTGTTATTTGCTCAAAAATCTTGACAGCAAACAACATGAAACCAAATAAACTTAAACGATATTTGGAAACGCTTCATAGTGAATACCTTAACAAACCCCGAGGATTCTTCGAATTAAAATTAAAATCATATGTAAAGTAGAAATCATTTTTTAAAAAAACTTTGTCTGAGAATGAAAAAGCTTTACTTGCCTCTTACAAAGTTTCATATAAAATAGCCAGATGTAAAAAGCCTCACAGAGATTGTAGAAACTATGTTTGAAGATAATTTTACCAAACAATTGCTATCCATACCTATATCAAATGATACTGTTGCCCGTCGAATTGGTGGTACAGCTGAAGATGTACTACATTAGCTTTTCGGGAAGTTGCGTGACAAATTGTTTTCAATTCAGCTTGATGAGGTAAAAGATAGCAATAAAGATGCTCATTTCATTGCCTATGTTCGATTTTGTGTTGGTATGTTAGCAGTAGAAGAACTATTTTTCTGCAAACCAATAGAACTCAAAGCAACATCACTCGCATTATTTGCTATCCTAAATGATTTTATAAATGAGACAAATACGGAGTGAAAAAATTGCGTCGAAATATGTACCGATGGTGCCCATTCAATGTCTGGAAGATTTCAAAGTGTACAAGCACTTGTGAAACAAAAATCTCCACTGTGTGTGTGGACAAATTGTATGATCCACAGAGAAGGTCTGGCTCCTAAAGAAATGAGTCCTGCTCTGAATATTGTGCCCACTACAGTTGTAACCGTAGTAAATTATATTAAAATGAGACCCCTAAAATCTAGAATTTTTTCTGCACTTTGTAAAGACATGGGTGCTGAACATCCAGCGTTACTATTTTACTGCGAGACAAGATGATTATCACGTGGAAAATGTTTGCAATGTGTTTATGAATTAAGAAATGAAATCGCCATTTTTCTAGAAGAGGAAAACCGACCGAAAGCCGAGAAGTTTCGAAATAGTTTATTTGTGATGAAACTGAGCTACTTGGTCGATATATTTGAGAAACTAAATACCTTAAATCTTCAACAAGGAACAAATACACATATATTCGATACAAGTGATAAAATTAATGCTTTTTGTAGAAAATTGGAATGGTGGTGCAGAAATGTAGACCAGAAAAACCTAGAAATGTTTGCAAATGTGGGTGAATGTGTTAAAACATACAAGGCTGAAGAACAGCATGTGAAAGTTGTTTTAGTAACCATTGAAAATCATCTAGCCATGCTGACAAAGAATTTTAAGAAGTATTTTCTTACTGAGGACAACTTGGTAGCAAGTTACGAGTGGGTTAGGGATTCATTTCAAAATACTCCCGAAGGGCTCTCAACTTCCGAAGAGGAAATCTTCATAGACTTTACGGCAAGTGGCGAAATCAAAAGACAATTTAGTAATAAATCACTCTTAGAATTTTGGGCAGGGGTTAATGATGAGTTTTCTGCACGAAAACAAGAGCATTTCGTATACTATTACCATTTTCAACATCCCACCTTTGCGAAACCGGATTTTCTGTTGTGGCTGCTTTGAAAACAAAATATAGATCTCAACTAAATATAGAAAGAGAACTCAGAGTGTCTATTTCTAATATTAAACCGTCGCGTCGTTCGAAAATCTTTGCTCTGCAAAACAGGCCCAAGGGAGTCCTTAATAATTATTAAACTTGTTTTTAAGTTAGTATTGATATGTTAATTATTAGGTAAATACATTGTGCAGTACTAATACAATCCTATTTATAGGTGTATTATATCGGTGCAAATGTGTATTTTATTTTTTATTATATCAGAATGTATTTTGTTTTGCTTTCCTTTCAATAAATTATATTAAATGTTTTTAATGAATGTTTTTAATATTAATTTCTTTTCGATACGCTCGCGCCACGCATTTTGCAAAACAAAAAAAACGAGGATAGTCAAACCTTTAATAATAATTTCAAAATTCTACCCAATGAGAACAAAAGCCAGAGATTAAACCTAATTGAGTCTCTAGAGATAAACAAACTTAAAAATTCCAACCGTCTCGTCTATTGAACGATCAGGTAGACCTTGATAATTCACCTTTGTTAAATATTTTCTATTAATATTTAATTAGTTTATGGTAAAAGTAAATTTTCTGTTCTTGCTTCTACCTATATATTAACACCTTTACTCTTTAATGTTCAGTAATTCAGAATGTAACGTCTGAAGAAGCTACTGTGATAACGAAACATATTACGGTATATTATAAATATAGTGGAAAGTTTGTGTAAATAATTATTTTATTATTTTTTCACATTTCACATAATAATTATTATGGATTTCCACCGAGTATCGGCTGAAACAATTGTATTACATTTTAATCTTATGTACTGTGGGAAATTTCTGAAAATCATATAAAATAGGCATCAAATATATTATGTGACCAAAAAAGGAAAACAAACATTCAACGCCATTAGTTACGCGCATAAAACAGAAGGAGGCAATAAAATCATATTCATGTAGCATATTTTCCTCGGATATTGAGTTACACCCCCCCAGAACAATACGATAAATAAATCTGTAATATAATATGCACCCCCGAGCATGGGAACGTCTATTGGATTATATGCGGTTTACACGGATTAACCCTGGCTTTTTAACGCTGGCATATTGAATGTGTAAAAAGATATTAAACGATTTTGATTTATTTAGCGCGTGCCCAACATTAAAGTGTTTGTTAAGGAATCACGCTGTTTGAATTTCACACAGAGATGAAACTTATTAATAAAATAGCCCTGGGCACAGTACTGCCCTTTTTTGTGTATCTTAATAATTGTATTTTGAATTATTATTACTGTTCAATCAATGATTTTAGCTTAAATTCGCTCCGTAACAAAGTAAATACTGGAAGGAAGAAGTGCGTAAATTAGATATGGAGGCAGTATATACAGGGTGCCCCATATGTATGGAATAATGATTCCACAGCATTTATTAATCAGTAAGGAAACCCAAATATGCAAGTGAAAAACTTTAACATATGCGCATAAATATGCAAATAATTTTCTCAAAATATGCACATACATGTTGTAAATATGCAGTAAAAAAAAATCGTAGGAAGAAAAAACTTCGATAGTTCCTCTTGAACAAATCTGGCCACTGTCAATGCATTTGTTTTTTCTAACTCTTTGGAAGCAATCAGATAAGATTTTGGCAAAATATCGACGCTAAGAACTTAAATCAATAAATGCGCATGTACCGACCTCTTGAATCGGTGGCACAACCAAAAATGAAATCTAATAAATTAATAATATAAGTATGCTCTGATGGCCGCCTGGGGTTTACTGACTGGTTTTTACTGACCATAAAATAATAAAATTTATTTGGGGAAAACCACCGGCGCGGCGGCGGCGGCCTAAACATTGACCCTTATTCCGAAAAATGAATGAAAACGCCTGCCAAAGACCTACATTATTATAAATACCTTCAAATATGTACATATATGCTATTTTTAAAGCATTTATGCAAATATTTAGAAAAATGCATTTAATATGCAATATATGCGCTTTGCATATTTGGGTGTCCTTATTAATCAGTGTATCAAAAAAATGTTTAAATAAAAGTTATAGGGTGTTATACGGCGCACATGATGACGTTGATACTAAAATGTTTTGAACTGTCAGTTCGAAGAAATTACGCCATCTTAAATTCCTACTAAAATTCTAGATATTATTTGTCCAACATACCATATGTCTAAATTGAACTGTTTTGGAATTATTGATATTTGAAATCAAATTTAAAAAAAATTTATGCTGGCTTGTGTCAAACATCATTTCAGGTAACGACTTATCGCGTCAAAAAATGATTTATTGACGAAAACGTTTATTGCTGCATTTTGTGAAACTGCAATTTGAGCGTAATATCATAATGGTACATTTAACAGAAAGTGAAAGAATCACTTTGTTAATGATGGTTGGTTACGGAAACCGTAGGAGAACACAACAGGAGGTGTGTGATCTTTTTAACGCAAAATATCCGAATCGAGAACCTATTACCCAATCCGTAGTTAGCAAAACATTAAAACGATTTAGAGAATCAAGTCATGTTAAGGATCGTTCTAAATCTGGACCTTAAAAAATTAAAACAAGCGATGATAAAAGTCAGATGTTTTATTGGAAATTACAGAAAATCCCCATACAGCCACTCGTCAGCTTTTCCTAGGCCACAACATAAGTAAAGGTGCCTTAAGTCATATACTGAATGAAGAAAAATTGCATCCATATAAACCCATTCTATTTCCAGAACTATCTGAAAATGACTACGATAGACGCGCTGAATTTTGCGAGGTCATGATGGAATGAATCAATAATGATCCTAACCTAATTCATAATATTGTTTTTTCTGGCGAGGCCACATTTTAACTTAACGGAAGAGTTAACAGGCATAACTACCGGTACTGATGTACTAAAAATCCCCACTGGATAATCGACAATCATTTTCAAAGACGACAAAAGATAAACGTGTGGGCAGGCATTTGTGGACGTCATATCATTGATACGTTTTTTATCGATGGAAATCTTACAGCACAGCAGTATTTACAGTTACTCCAAGAGCAAGTTATTCCAACCTGTGCAGGTCTTTTTCCCGATAAAAATAATTTGGATACCCCTAACAGGAATCTGTAGTATCAACAGGACGGAGCACTGAATGAAATCAATGTTCGTAGATATTTGGATGCGATTTTTCCTAATCGATAGAAATGCAGAAGTGGTGCTGTAGAATGGCCTGCAAAGAATCTCGACCTTACGCTACACGATTTTTTTTATGGGGTCGTTTGAAAACCAAAGTTTACTGAAGTTGACCTAAAACTGTAGAAGATTTACAACAAAGAATTCTATATGAAGTAGCACAGATCACCCCGAATTCTTTGCAAAACTCTGTTCAGGCTGTTTATAACAGATTGGGTCATTACCTCGCTGTTAACGGTACACATTTTAAGCAATTGTTACCTTAAAAATAAACCTAGAGTATTTATTAATAGTTTTTTTGTCTTTTTAGTGTTCCGTACGGAACACTTATAAGATCACTTCGGTGTCTGTCTGTCTGTCTGTCTGTCTGTCACACCCAATTTTCTCCGAAACTATTTGACATAGAAAGGTGAAATTTGGTAATAATATAGGAATTGATGGCCTCATCAGAGCCATGTAGTTTTGAGAATTAAATTTTGAATTAAGGGGTTAGTTTTGGGGGGTGAAGTCGGAAGTAAAAAAAAAAATTTTTTTACTAGGTCATCGAGTGTGGTGTCAAATGAAAGCTTGTGAAAACACGAGTAAAATATATATATATATATATATATATATATATATAATATTATACTTGCGCGCACTTCTCTTTGTATTATTTTTAAAAATTCGCAAAAAAATCGCTGTCCCGGGCCTTATCTCGAAAAGTACTTATCAAAAAATTTCGAAAAAATTCTGGAATATTCTCCACGGGGTGTAGATTGAACGAAAATTATCACGAGTGCATTACCTTTAATAATTTATATGGTATATAAAAAAAAACAAAAATTTCAAGGTCATCAGATTTCAGTAAAGACTGGAAACAAACTTTGTTGAAAACTCATTTGGGGTGTGTTTTGTGAAGTCACTGATCATTTTATACCACCGTAACATAAATTTTGATTTAAGGGGTTCGTTTTGAGGGGTGAAATCGGATGTGAAAAAAAATTTTTTTTACTAGGTCATCGAGTGTGGAGTCAAATGAAAGCTTGTGAAAACACGAGTAAAAAGTATATATATAATGTAATACTTGCGCACACTTTTCTTCGTATTACTTTTAAAAAAATCGCTGTCCCCTACCTTATCTCGAAAAGTACTGATCAAAAAATTTTGAAAAAATTCTGGAATATTCTCCACGGGGTATAGATTGAACGAAAATTATCACGAGTGCATTACCTTTAATAATTTATTTGGTGTATAAAAAAAAACAAAATTTCAAGGTCACCAGTTTTCAGTAAAGATTGGAAACAAACTTTGTTGAAAACTTATTTGGGGTCTGTTTTGTGAAGTCACTGATCATTTTATACCATCCTAACACAAATTTTTATTTTAAAAACAATCAACGTACGGAACACTAATTGTGCAAGTTCAACTTGCACTTGACCGGTTTTTTTTTTTAATTTTAAATTTCAAATGACAATAATTCAAAAACAGTTGAATTTAGACATATGGTATGTTAGACAAATAATATCTAGAAATTTTAGTAGGACTCAAAAATAAAATGATATACAGGGCGTCCCATTTACACTCATTAATAAATGCTGCGTAATCATTATTCCATACATATGGGACCCTATGTATATATATATATATATATATATATATATATATATATATATATATATATATATATATATATATATATGTATATGTATATATACATCCATCGAAAACTTTCTATGAGAACACTTGTAGGATAGAGTACAGTCGCCAACCGTTCTTCGATGTTCCAAGGAATCAAGGTGAGTTTTGGATTTCCAATCAGGTAAACAGCTCTCTTTGAAATAGAATCCAACAAATACAGTGTATGTTTGGGAGCAGATCGCCAAATATGGAAGCAGGATTCCATCGTTGGTCGAACTTGAGCTTTGTACAGACACAATTACCAGTAGTTCTGCAGTGTAAAGCTTTCTAGTTGTAAACAATATTACCATTTGTTGAGAAGCTTTCTTTCCCAAGCATGCAACATGTTCATGCCAAAACATATTTTCTCCCAAATAACACTCAGTAGATTGAGTGACAATGCTAGAGGAATGGAGTGTCCTGATATAATTATGATAGGTTCAGCAACATTAACTTTTTTAGAAAAAACTGCCACCTGAGTTTGTGTAGCGTTAACTTCTACTTGGTTACTGTCATCCCAAGAAAGAATTTCTTCCAGGTCTTTGTTAAGTTGAACGACTTCCTGCTGTCTGCAAATATTTACATGAGTATCGCCGATGTTGGAGCGTCCAAAGTGAAAGAAGAAATAGCCGTGCTATCATCTGCAAAGCTATAGTTGGAGTCTTGAGCCATTCCAGCAGATTGTCAATGTAAATGAAAAAGAGAGAGCAGCAGACAGTATGGGGCCTTGGGGCACATCGGCGTTGACTATGAAGATATTAAAAAATATTGTCTACTGCCAGTCGTTAAGAACGCTCTTTGAGGACATACCAAAACCATAAACAGAACTTCTCAGATATATCTACCCTAAGAGTGTAGCTTAGTTAATAACCATCATGCCAAATATATTCAAATGCCTTGGATATATGAATTAAATATTCAATTGCGTTATTCCAAATATGTGTTGTATAAGTTAGAAGTTTTCCTGTTGATTACTTACGAAAGTCATATTGATGGCCGCTAATAATATTGAATCATTCTAGATGCTGATAGTCTTTTCCATAAGTTTCGATATTACTGAAAGCAGTGCGATTGGCGGGTAGTTGTTTGGCAAAGTTTTTTTGGGTATCGGTTGAACGGTAGCGCATTTCCAGCAAGAAGCAAATATTCCCTTTGATAGAATAGGTTGAAAAGTTTACAAAAACTTGGTTGGGGGATGTAAGCTTCCACGCTTGCCAAAATGATACCGCAAACCTCCTTAGAGCAGACAAATCAGCTGTCGGATCTCAGGTTAAGCGCCTCTTCGTCACATAAGTAGGATACTCGATGTTGAAAGCAGTTTATGATCAGTAGAATATCATGGAAGTTCATAAAAAACGTAACATCGAACTCTAAAAATAAAGCAAACATTCAAACTGTATCAATAAAGAAATGGATGGACCACTACAAGATACTATTATCAGAAAACAGAGAGGAATACCTGGTAAATACACCAACGGATATACTCATAGAGGGAGAAACAATCGTGGTTGACGTTGATACAGTTAAAAAAGCAGTTAGTAAATTGAAGAATGGTCGAGCTGCAGGACCAGGAGGAATTCCCGCTGAACTGATTAAATGTGGGTCAGGAAAGCTGTTTGATCAGCTTACCTGGTGTATAAATCAGTATATAAATGGCGCGAGTGTGCCTGAGGAATGGAAAGAGGCTTACATATCATCCATTCATAAAAAGGGAAACAAGCTTGACTGTTCTAACTATAGAGGAATATCAGTGACCAGTACTTTGAGCCGTCTTTATGGAAGAATTATTCGGGATCTCATTGAAGAGGAATATAGAGCTAAAGAAGAAGAAGAGCAATCTGGATTTCGAGCTGGAAGAACCTGTACCGATAATGTCTTCACCCTAAAACAAATAATAGAAAAAAGGTCAGCTACCAACCAAGAAACCCACCTTATGTTCATAGATCTTCAGAAAGCCTACGATACAGTCCCGGTGAAAAAATTGTGGAAAGTCTTACAGGAAACCAATGTTAACCAGACAATTATAAGAGCTCTTAAGAATTTATATACAGGAGCCTCATCACAAATAAAGGTTGGCAACAGAGTGTCAAAGAAATTCCTAGTGGATAAAGGTTTGCCTCAGGGATGCTGTATATCACCTACATTATTTAAAATATATGTAGCGAGGGTCTTATACCAATGGAAGAGGAAATGTAATGGGATGGGTATTGACATTGGCAGAACATGCCTATACACTCTTCAGTTTGCTGACGATCAAGTCATCATAGCAAATGATAGGGACGATTTAGAGAATATGGCTCGAAAATTGCATACTGAATATAAGAACTGGGGACTAGAGCTTAACACGCAGAAAACTAAATACCTCCTTATAGGAACGGAACCATCGAATATCCAGCTAGACAATCAAGAAGAAATAACCAGCTGCCTCTCATACACGTATCTGGGTGTAGAATTCGACACGTCATGCAAAGATGATAGCGAGATTAACAAACGAATAACACAAGCTAGAAGAGCAATAGGATGCCTAAACGGTATACTATGGAGCGATAACATCGGAAAGAGACGCAAATATAACGTATATGAAACTCTCATTAAAAGTAGTCTAACCTACGGCTCAGAGACGTGGAGAATATCAGACCAGAATCGCAGGAAACTTGAGGCAACTGAAATGGACGTATTTAGAAGAACATTAGGTATATCACGAAGAGATAGAATTCGAAATGACAAAGTAAGACAGCGAATGGGGATAGATGGATCCATTATAACAGACATCGAACAGAAACAGCTGATATGGTACGGGCATGTACAACGGATGGAAGAAACCAGATTACCCAAAATCGCCATGCAATGGATACCACCGAATCATAAAAAACGAGGACGACCTAAAAAATTATGGAAGGAGAGCATTAATAAAGCTATGAGTGCTCGAGACCTGAGAGAAGATCAATGGATGGATCGGAAAGAATGGAAGTTAGGCATCGGACAACGACTAAAGACGTTTTAAACCGATATATTATTATTAGAATATCACGGCCGATTTATTGTGATAGTGTAAATCTCGAGATTGGTGATTAAAAAGAAGTCCAGAAGACTGGCGAACTTTCAATCTCCGGTTAAAACGAACTATTTTATAATGCACGAAAAACTTCCATAAGACCAATGCAAATTTTTATCGGTTATAACGAACCCGGTTATAACGAACTACCGGATAAAGCGATCCAAATTTGGATGTTTTGTGTCCATTTATAACGAACTTGCCACTACCTGTGCTCGATGTCGCGCGACTTGATCTAGGGAGTTCACCGAAACTCGCTGGGAACTCCTATTCTATTTTTTCCCCCCGCGTCGCTAATTCGAGCGGTATTATTTTCAATTCACTTGTTGTGTTATGCAGTTCTAATGCATATTTAATCAAAGTAGCAAAGTTAATGTTTAAGTTTTTATTTTAAAATGAGTACACAAAAACGTAAAGTGTTTACTTTAAAAGACAAACACGATATTATAAGGAAAATAGAAAATGGAGTTAAACAAAGTGATGTTTGCGAACAGTTGAATTTAACTAAATCTACGGTTTCTACTATATAGCAGAAGAGGCAAGAAATCTTACCAATCTATGATAAAAGAAACTTTAATTGTAAAAAATTAGGAAAATTTACACATGACCAAGTCGATAAAGGACTCCTTAAATGGTTTAGTCAAAAACAACATGAACAAGTTCCTATTACCGGCTATACTTTACAAGAGAAAGTTAGTGAGTTGGGAAGGAAAATAGAGAACACCGAATTTAACTGTTCTAGAAGTTGGATTGAACGATTTAAAAAGCGACATACTATTAGTGGGGGTAAGACAGTAGGAGAAACCGCAGGAGTAGATATCACTGTTGTTGATCAGTAGTTGGCAAATGTATGGCCGGAAATTCGAGAAAGTTATGAAACGGGTTTGGTTTAAAAGATGACCCCTGATAAGACATTAAAGAAATAAGCGGAGAGTTTAGATAATTCCCGATGAATGAATATACATTACTTCGACCTGTTTCAAGTTATCAGTTACATCACCAATATAATACAGGCTAGAAAGAAGGCGATAAACGCTAGAAAAGATGCAATTATATACTTGTATCTTCAGAGCCTTGACAAATTCTGTCAATGTGACAAAAGGCCTATAATTTATAACATCTATCTTTCTCAACACCAGAAACACCTGAGCCAGATTCCAATAGGATGGTAATGCTTTAAAAAAAAATGATACTGCAAACTCTAACCAAAAACTAGGCACAGAGTTAGGTCATGTAGTAACCTTATTTTTTTAATTTCTTGATGGTAAATACTTATAACCTCTTGGTCAGTGAATTTATTAGTGAAGATACATCTTTTGCCTAAAATAGTAGTTGCTTCATCAGAATTAAACAGAATTAAATCTTCCGTAGAATAAGCACTATAAAAATGGGAAGCAACGGCGCACTGTGGGCCAGGAATCTGATTTTTCGTTCAAAATTGTCTAGAACGCTCAATTATTAACGAAATGAAACATTTTTTTTTAATACTCGTAAGCTAATTCCGATTTGCAAAATATAACCTCAAAATTTTTTAAAATTGCATGAAGCAGCACGGAACCGGGAGGTGAAATTTCGAAGTGGAAATGGTGGTTGGAGGGGAAGAAATTGCGATTTTTATCTGAATTAGAGTTTCGCGTTCAAGACTGGTTCCTCGAGGTCACTGAATCTAATTTTTAGGGTCATGTTGATCTGAATCTATTTTTAGGGTCATGTTGATCATATACACCCTTTTGAGTGGTGAAAATGGAGGTTGGAGGGGAAGAAATTACGATATTTTCCTGAATTAGAGTTTCGCGTTCAAAATTGGTTCCTCGGTGGTTCCTGGGATTGCTGAACCTAGTTTCCAACCCCCCATTTTGAGCTCTCAAAAGGGTGCCTATAATCAAAATGACCCCGAAAGTAGATTTACCGACTCCAAAAGCCCCCAATGAACCAGTTTTGAACGCCTAAACTTGAAATCACGTAAACTTCGGAATTCCACCTCCCGGTTCCGTGTTGCTTTTGGCAATTTAAAAAAATTTTGTGGATATATTTTGCAAAATTGTCTGATTTCGCTAATAATTGAGGGCTCTAAACAATCAGACTCCTGGCCAACAGTGCGGCGCACAGTGCGAAATTTCTTGAGTTTACCGGAACTTAATTATTTAAACCAGTAAAACAGTTCTATTTGTTGGTTTTTTAAAATTTTTAATAAAAATTAATGTGTTTTATTTAAAGTTTTTCAGTTTATTTGTGTTTTTTATTATAGAACAATTAAAAAAACATACATTTTGTAACAACATTTTGAACATCTATTCAGAACGAGACTCATTGCAATCGTCTGAAGACTCGCAATCATTACATGGGTCTGCAAATCTTTCTAACAATTCCAAAACTTCTGGCGTAACTTCAGTATGCTTGGTTTTGGGTGCTTTACGAAGACTAGCGATGTACGGATCCGATGAAATAAGCAGTCGATTAAATAAATCCGTATTTGTGTCAATTCGGGATGTTTTTCTAGTAAAAAGTTCGCGATATTTTCTGCAGTCTTTGTTTCTTGCCTCCTGAGCTTATTCAGAAAATTGTCCGATCGGAAGAATGCAAGAGGCTATAATATCCTTTCCATGACAAAGGGCTTTATGCACACTTACGGGCATTGAGTACCAGAAATATTCTTTCAAATACAATTCCAAAGTTTCTCTTGCATATTCGCCGAACTTTTCTGAATCAATTTTAAGACCACAATTTAGGGACTCTAACAGCACATGAAAATGCTTGATCAAATCTAAATTACCGCCAGTTATTTCGGAAGACTTTTCGGCATTTCTAAAGAATTTCCTCGCGGTATTACCATCGTTTGTGTTTCCGGTCTGCTGTTTTGGCATATCTATAAGCAAGCCAAGCTCCTCTTTAAATTTTTGTTGAATGTATTTTTTTTCTTCTCTGCAACTTTTTTTTATTTTCTGCTCCACGAGCTTGCCATGCCTTAATATCCAGTTTGTACGATATATGTAAAATACATTCCAAAAACCTTATCATGCATGGAGGGGTAATAGTTCAAGGGATAAAAAGGATTTATTTATATTTTTTTGAGGTATATCGCAGATGTTGTTCATTTCACTAGATTTAGCCCCACATAAGTAGCATGTTTGTGATGATGCACAGGATGATACAGCATTGCATACTTTACCGTCAATCATACAAAAGATCATATTTGCTGTAACCTGAAATTGCTTGCCATCTACAAGTATAGTGGTTGGACTAAGTTGAGATATTTGTTCTTTCACTTTGTTTATTTCTGAGGTAATTACACTGACTGTTTCTTTGGCAAAAACGAACTTAATGGGGCGACAGTACCGTGTGGAAGAAGAAGCAGGGTTTTTTTTCCAAATTACTGACTGATTATCACCATTATCATTTACGGAGCACATTTGGCTTGCTACCATTGATACACTAAACATACTATCATCAGGGCTATGTTTGTCCATACAATTTTGTCGATAATTAACTTCTTCCGCCCCATCACAACCCCACTTTACGATAATATTTAGTGCTTTAGCGTTTGATAAAGTTCTAAGAATCCCTTCTAGCCCTGTACAAAGTCTTGCTACGGTATGATTTATAAGCGACTGGACTGATACTTCAGCTGAAGCTTCAGTTATTATTATGTCCTTTGGATAGCACAACCTCTTTGCATCTTTTACAACACAAATAAGGTGGATACAAAGTGCAACGGTGATTTTTTGCTTGATCTCGAACAATGTTGTACTGATTTGACGACAAGTTTGCATCAATAAGTAGCGCCAGAGCCTGGTCTGGAGTTAATTTTCGTGGGCTGTTTGAAGAAGACATGCGAGCCTTCTTGATTTTGCTACCTTTCTGGAGAACCAGATGCCAGTTCCTTGACAATCGCTGCAGAGCTTCGTTTCCCAGATTGGTATAGCTTTGTTGCAGTTGCTTTGGCTAACTCGTCTTGACTACCGGACTTCAAAAGATGAAGCACTTTTCTGTTTTGCACTTTAGGATGACAATCCCTAAATTCTTTTTTAGGTCTGCCTGCATTGGTCCTCGATCCACTAGGCAATGCATCCCTTACAGCATTTGAAAATTTTACATTATTTTCAAGCCAGCTAGCATTTTTATTCAGAAATGATGCTAAATTTCGACTGGATTCCCTCCACCTTTTTTGTATTTTACAAACCAGCGCACGAAGAGTTGCCTTTAAACTGCAAAGAGCGTCAGATGTTAGCATTGGTGAGCCTATTTTTTCCAAAACAAAACCAATGATGGCGACCGATGTCGGTTCTTCTTTCCACTTTTGGAATATGCAGTTATATGAAATTTGCAAAGTCATTCTGGAAAAATGTTTAATTTAAAAGAAGTTCGCAAAATATCGCAGAAGATCTTTTGTGTTTCCAACACAGGAAAAAAAAGCCTTTCAAATTTTGTGCGTTTCAAGCTGGTATTATGTAGTATCACTTTTTAAAGTCTCCACTGAAGTTAAAAATGTAAATTTTACTTACTTCTTAAAAATCACTTTTTTCACGAACAAATCACACATGAGTAAGAAAAGATTTTACAGTTATTTAAATGCCAATAATTGACAATTTTCTTATAAAATAAATGAAGAAAAAATCATGGCCTACTCACTTGCCGTTTGTATGTACCATTCTATTAACTTAAACAAATCGAATAGCTTTCTGTAGGCAAAAAGTATGATTGAATAAGTAATGCAACTTTCAGGCGCATTTTGCAGTTGTTTCGCAGGGTTAATCCCCAAACTGAGTATGAAGTTTTAGAGGTGGGATATTAACCTACCAAACTAATGAATAACACAGGGGAACAGCTGTTTTGGTGTTGAGGTTTTTTTGAGCTGATTCTATATCAATTTGATGTCCTGAATTCAAATAACGTATTCATTTGTACCTAGGAGCTCCAATTTTTAAGATATACAATTGTAGAGAAATATAAGTTACATTATTGTAACTCAAATCCGTAAGTGTAGTAAACAAAAGTAGATACGAAATTTTTATTTTAGTTATACAAAATACAATATTATGTCGTACTTACAAACAAAAAAAAAATTGAAGAAATGAAATAGTCACTCAACACTTGGAAAGCTTCTTTTCCGCGACATTCTTGAATGTTTTTTTTAAACAGTCCCTTTTTAACCTCCAGCAGTAATCTGCCATCATGTGCATGTCCCATCTTCCTTGGTAGCGGTCCTCCATAACTTTAATATCTTGGTGAAATCTTTCACCTTGTTCCTCACTCATGTCTCCTAAATTTTCTGGAAAACGGTCTAAGTGGCTGTGTAAATAGTGTATTTTAATACTCATATTGCACCCTAAGGATTTGAAACTATTAAGCATCTTGTTAACCATTTCAACATAGTTTTGAGCTTTATGTTTGCCTAGAAAATTTTCTACAACTGCAACAAATGATGTCCAAGCTTCTCGTTCAACTTGATTCATTGAATTTATGAAGGCAGGATCCTTAATTAATTGTCTTATTTGTGGGCCGTCAAATATCCCTGCTTTGAGTTTTTCTGTGCTCAACTGATGCATTTTTACCCCTATATATGCAAAACAAGACCCATTCTTGTCAAGAGCCTTTACAAATTGCTTCATTAAGCCCAACTTTATATGTAACGGAGGAAGTATGATTTTTTCTCTTTCAACCAAAGCGTCGTTAATGACATTCTTTTTTTTCCCCAACGTCCATGTTTTCTCTCTGAGGCCAATCTTTTCTAACCCAGTGGTGTGTTTTGTCCCTACTATCCCAGAGGCACAAGAAACACGGATATTTCGTGTAACCACTTTGCTGCCTAAGAAGAAAGTTTACCATTTTTAAGTCTACACAAATCATCCATTAATGTTCGTAATACTTTATCTTCTGCAAGACCAAAGCTATGGTATTATATTCTTCTTTCAGTTTCGTTGAGTGAGCTAGTGGTATTGAACCATATTTATTACCATTATGTAGGACACATTTTAAAACTTCGCTTTGAACTGTCAATAAATAGGCGCCAATCATCTGGAATATATTCAGAAAGTCCCATTTCTTTCATGAGTCCCCTAATTTTGTGACAAAATACAAGATTGTCTTCTTGAGAAAAGAATGGTAGCAGATCTTTTTCTCTTGTACGGTAAAAGGTAATTTTGGTTCCTTGTTCCAGTAAATTTTTGTCGTTCAACCTAGAAGCCAGTACTTCAGAAGCTTTTTTCGATAAATTGAGATCCCTGGTGAGATCATTTAATTCATTTTGATTGAAGCATTGAGGAACTGATGACGTCCCCTCATAGTCACTGTTAGTTTTTCATTAGCATCAGAACTTTTATTAGCATCAGAAGAGCGATCAGAGGGAAAATATTCGTCATCAGAGATATGTGGTAGCTGATGAAATGTTGGAATCGGTATTTCATCTGAGTGCGGGATAGGGCGTATTGCCGAGTCTAAATTGGGATAAGTCCACTTACTGCGGTTATTTCGATTGATTCCATTAGTATTTACTAAACAGAAATAACAATCATTGAAGTGGTTTTTTGGTTCTCTCCAAACCATTGGTACGCCGAATTTTAGACATTTTCTTTTCCCGGTAGTCCACTGCCGTAAATGCTCTGTACAAGTTTTACATACGAGATGTGGGGCCCACGTTTTGTCCTGATCACCAAGCTTAACTCCAAAGTATCCAAGATACGCTCGCTTTACAAAGTCAGTAATAGTTTGTCTGTTTTGTTGAAACATGTATTCTCCGCACATATAGCAAAACACATCAGGTTGATTTACACAACTTCTTCTTGAACTGGAACCTGAACTCATTTTAATTCTGTTCAATAACACAAAAACACTCTTTTCTTAACATAAAATAACACGCCGAATTCGATCTACTCTCATTAGTAAGAACGCACAAACTGACGAGACTTACCCGAGTTAGGTGATTAAAAGGGTCAGTTCAGGTACCTGATAGGCAATGGTTCCACTATTTATAGATTTACCTGGAATTTACTCAATTACAGACTGACAATAAAACCATTGTACCTACATTAATGAATATATAATAATTTTAGAACTCTCATAAATGAATATACTGAATAAAAACCACATTGGTAGATAAGTTGATGTATCTAAAAAAGTAGAGCTGATAGAGAAAAACGGATTGCATGTATAGATTTAGCGTCCCAAATATAGTTAAAATCAGCTCTAAAATCCCAGGCACCAAAACAAAAATATTTTTTTGTTGCCCTGTGTAATCTTATGCATTTTACGTATTTCAAAAATTGATGATGATTGAGTTCCGCTAAACTTCCTAAATTTCGCACTGTGCGGCGTTTTAATTGTGCTATTAGATATATTAAATTTTAAGTTTAATCCTGGTTTATGTTAGTGAATTACACTAAGAAAAGGCAAAAGGTCTTAAGAAAATTAAAATAAATATTTTCAGTACCTCTCACAGAATATTGCATATATTATATTTACATATAATGTGAACTTAAATACGAGTACTAGGTAAGGTTTGTAAAAATTCTTTGTAAAACAATTCCCTATCGATTGATCTGTATGCGCGCCATAAATTTCAGGCATTATACCGTGAGAGGTCAATATGTGAGAGTAAAAGAATAGACGGACAGCTCCGCAGATTCCTCTCATTCTAAACTAAGCACGAAGATCCTTAACTCTATGTTGTCTTTAATAAATACTGAATGTCATTGACTAATAACCAAACATGCAAGTGCCTTGGCACCGTCTCATTTACTTTATTATACCAGTCTATGATGGCGACGGGCTCAGATTTATTAATATATCATTGCATTCTTTCTTGTTCCGGTAATATGAAAGGAATGTTATGACTTAATTATTAAGAGCCTTTGGTGATGTATTGGTCAAGATGTTATAAGGACCGGAGTTAAAATTTGGTAATTCGAGTAATAAATCGTGCCTGATTTTTTTAAAAGGAGAAATTAAAAATAATCAACTTTAAAACAAGAAAGTTTTTGCTCACCTAAATTTTGCCGTTCTAACTTCAGGATTAAATGCGTTATGAAGTGCTATATGGGAAAGTCATTTCATCAGACCTAGGTGAGTCTCTCATCATTTATTCCCAAATTTTTATCTATTTCATCCAAGAATTTGCAACGAAAGAAAAGGTCTCGTTTTTTGGCAGGGTAAGATTTAACATGTAGGCTAAAAAGTTTTGGTCTAACTACTTAAGACACATTTTTTTTACCAAATTCGACTTTATTCATCAATATAGTCTCCTTCAAGAGCGATACAATCAGTCCAAAGCTTTTCTAACATTTCTTGTAGAAGGATTTGTCTTTGCTTTCAAAATAGCGTTTTCGGCGATAACTTCTTCATTGGAGCAAAATCTCTTTTCTGCGAGCATTTTATTGAGGTCTACTAATAGATGATAGTCGCTAGGGGTCAAATCTGGAGAATACGGTGAATGAGGAAGCAATTCGAACTTCAATTCATGCAATTTTGCCATCGTAAACCACTGACTTGCGACCCAGTGCATTGTCTTGATGAAAGGGCACTTTTTTCTTGTTTATTTGGGGCCTTTTCTTTGCGATTTCTGCCTTCAAACGCACCAATAACTTTATATAATATTCGCTATTGATAGTTTTCCCTTCTCAGTATTGTCGATGAAAATTATTTCATGTGTATCCCAAAATACAGAGACCAAAACCTTCCCAGCCGACTGTTGTGTCCGGTGTGTAGTGGTGGATCTATGTTTCATATATTGTCACACGTTGCATGAAAAAATTCTTTTTATTACGCTTAAACCGGTCCAAACAGCGCTCAGAATAATCAACACGTTGTTATTTTTGGTCCACTGTGAGTAAACGCGGTACCCATTTTGAACAGAGCTTTCTCATACCCAAATATTCATGCAAAATATGACAACACGTTCTTCTGATATCTTTAGGATGTCAGCTATCTCACGCAATTTCACTTTACGGTCATCTAAAACAATTTTGTGGATTTTTTTTATGTTTTCCGGTGTAACCATCTCATTTTGGTGTCCAGAGCGTTATGGCATATCAGTTCTCAGTTCCGTCTCAGTTTCAGTTTTCGTTTCATTTCAGTTCGGAAGGAGGTTTGTTTTTACACCGTCCGTTCAGTTCTCAGTTTAAGTTATACTTTCAAAGTGTTATGTGTGTTCGCGTTCAAATACGTGTTGTCATACTGTCCCAAAGTGTACATGTGTAAAATAGCTCATGTATGAAGACTGTCTCATTGCAGCAGCCTTAGCTGTGGCGTTGAAGAAACGGTAGAAGAAAAAAAAAAGCCGATGGAGTAAAGCTTGGTACCCCGGAATTCACTGTCGCATGTAAATTTAATGAAAGAACCATATGATTGACTGAACTATTTACGGATGAATGAGGATGTGTATCTTTTATTACGCCTTGTGACACCTAACACATGAGGAAGGCTATTACTCCTCATAGTATTGACACTTCTTAGAATCGGCTGTTGGTCGCTGACGAACGAAAGAAGGTCATAATACCACAGTGATGGTTTGTATACTTCTCAATTTCCTACTCCACTTTTTATAAGTTGAGCGTAGGCTATTAATTTTGGATTTTACCATCGCCTTTGTTGCCTTTTCGTCGCATCTTGATATTAATCCAATAAGAGAGTGTAGGCAGCTTCCCTAACGTTTACGCTGTGATAGTTTGGGTTCGTTTTGTTCCGCAAACCCGGAGACATTTTATAAAATTTAATGAATTCTACAACAAACTCGTATTCCTTTTTGGACATAGCGACAATTGTAATTCATATGTACACTGAGCCAGAGTTTCATAAGAACTGACGTGAGCGAACGGACCTAGGCATGACGCGTTTGTTTACACATAGGAATTCTAAGAACTGAAATGAAACAAATAGGTTTTCCCCATCCCGTCAGGTGTCAGTCTCCGTTTCAGTTTTTCCTTTTTACACATAGGAAAAACGGACAGTTCGACTGAAACTGAACTGAGAACTGATATGACCGTGTAAAAGGGCCATTAGGCATCATTTGTATCTGTCCGGCCGTATTTAAATTCAGCATACCAGTAAATGATGAGCGATTTTCCAGGGGCGGAGTCTCCGTAACACTTATCAAGCCATTGCTTTGCTTAAAGGGTATTTTTTCCCATCAAAAAATAGTATTTAATCAACACCCGAGATTCGATTTTTTCTATTGTTTTGAAAATATCAAAAATAGCGTCAGTAAAACCACTGTAACTTGTAAACTAGTCGTCGAAATGTCATGAAATTTAGACAGTATCGTTTGAAGGTTGATACTTTCTAAAATCATACGGATTTTTTAAAAGGGCGACATCTATGTATCACGCCAAAAACTTTTCAGCCTAAGTATTACATGTCCGTTCGCCATCTTTGGGAACCACTAGCATATGAAATTCACTAAGGTTAATTATATAAAAAACTCAAAGTTTATTTAAAGAATACAATTTTTTTTTCTTTACAGGGCTCTATTGTTCCAGTTTTTTTTAAAGATTTTTACCAGTTTCGACTGGAAGTTTTGTCGCGTTTTCACCACCCCGTTTGTATACTACTTTTTTTGTATTTTGCCTCGTCATTTTTAGTGTTCCGTACGGAACACTTATAAGATCACTTCGGTGTCTGTCTGTCTGTCTGTCTGTCTGTCTGTCTGTCTGTCTGTCTGTCTGTCTGTCTGTCTGTCTGTCTGTCTGTCTGTCTGTCTGTCTGTCTGTCTGTCTGTCTGTCTGTCACACCCCGATTTTCTCCGAAACTATTTGACATAGAAAGGTGAAATTTGGTAATAATATAGGAATTGATGGCCTCATCAGAGCCACGTAGTTTTTGAGAATTAAATTTTGACTTAAGGGGTTAGTTTTGGGGGGTGAAGTCGGAAGTGAAAAAAAATTTTTTTTACTAGGTCATCGAGTATGGTGTCAAATGAAAGCTTGTGAAAACACGAGTAAAAAATATATATATAATATTATACTTGCGCGCACTTTTCTTTGTATTATTTTTAAAAATTCGCGAAAAAATCGCTGTCCCGGGCCTTATCTCGAAAAGTACTTATCAAAAAATTTCGAAAAAATTCTGGAATATTCTTCACGGGGTGTAGATTGAACGAAAATTATCACGAGTGCATTACCTTTAATAATTTATATGGTATATAAAAAAAAACAAAAATTTCAAGGTCATCAGATTACAGTAAAGATTGGAAACAAACTTTGTTGAAAACTCATTTGGGGTGTGTTTTGTGAAGTCACTGATCATTTTATACCACTGTAACATAAATTTTGACTTAAGGGGTTCGTTTTGAGGAGTGAAATCGGAAGTGAAAAAAAATTTTTTTTACTAGGTCATCGAGTGTGGTGTCAAATGAAAGCTTGTGAAAACACGAGTAAAATATATATATATATATATATATATATATATATATATATATATATATATATATATATATATATATATTGTAATACTTGCGCACACTTTTCTTCGTGTTACTTTTAAAAAATCGCTGTCCCCTACCTTATCTCGAAAAGTACTGATCAAAAAATTTTGAAAAAATTCTGGAATATTCTCCACGGGGTATAGATTGAACGAAAATTATCACGAGTGCATTACCTTTAATAATTTATTTGGTATGTAAAAAAAACAACAAAATTTCAAGGTCATCAGTTTTCAGGGAGGGGAAATCTGAAAATCGGGAAAAAATTAACAAAAATTGAAGAGAAAATCAAAAATAATTAAAAAAATCGAAAAAAAATTGTTACAAATTGAAAAATTGTCAGAAGTGGAAAAAATCAATAAGAATTCAAAAAAACTTCAAAAGTTTGACAAAACTGACGATTCGTTATAAAACTTTAAAAAAAATGAATATTAATAAAAATTTGGAAAATCAAAAAAGTTTTTAAAAAACAAAAAAAAAAAAAAAAAAATTGAAAAATAGTAATATTGCAAAATTGGAAAATCGAAAAAATAGTAAAAGAAAAAAAAAATTGAAAACCGAGAAAAATTTAAAAAAATCCAAATAAAATCATTAAAAAACTTAAAAATTGTCAAACATCGAAAAAAAAAAAAAAAATCATAAAAAACACAAAAAATCGCAAAAAATATTAAAAAATCGATAACAATTGTTAAAAATGGAAAAATCAGTTGTGTAATTTGAAACGTAATTTGAAAGTTAAAAACTGAAAAATTCGAAAGGAAAACTGAAAATCGGGAAGAAATTTAAAAAAATTGAACAAAATCAAAAATAATTAAAAAAATTGTTACAAATTGAAAAATTTTCAAAAGTGGAAAGAATCAATAAGAATTCAAAAAACTTCGAAAGTTTGAAAAAATCGACGATTCGTTATAAAACTTTAAAAAAATGAAAATTAATAAAAATTTGGAAAATCAAAAAAGTTTTTAAAAAACAAAAGAAAAAAAAAATAAAAATTAAAAAAATAGTAATATTGCAAAACTGAAAAATCGAAAAAATAGTAAAAGAAAAAAAAATTGAATTGAGTGCATTACCTTTAATAATTTATTTGGAATCTAAAAAAAACAAAATTACAAGGTCACCAGTTTTCAGTAAAGATTGGAAACAAACTTTGTTGAAAACTCATTTGGGGTGTGTTTTGTGAAGTCACTGATCATTTTATACCACCCTAACAAAAATTTTTATTTTAAAAACAATCAACGTACGGAACACTAATTGTGCAAGTTCAAATTGCACTTGACCGGTTTTTCTTTCTACTATTCCGATCTTTGCGTAGCACCACTGTACCTAACTTATGTAAATATAATAACAAGATAACATAATGTAGTTTGGTCTGATGAAGATATTAAGAGAAGATTAAGCAGAACAATAAGTCATCATTCTACAACCATAGCATTTATATTTTTAATGTCTGAACATAAAGTCACCTGGTGGAAGTAAGTGTTTTTATTTTAGAACCCAACGAATTTAATACAATTTATTTTCCGAAAAGGTTCCTAAACGCCCTAATGGAAAGAAATAGAAAATATCACGGTTCTTATTTACTATATTCACTTTACCATTATAACAATCTACCAAGACATAGAGTGCTTAGTGCCACTCTAGTATGTGGTCTACCTGCAAATCTTATTTGTTGCGTGCAGTCTATCTGCACTAAATACATTTCTAAACAAAGCAATAAAATAATAGGGTTTCGTTATTAATGACAATAACAAGTTGCTAATACGTATATTTCAAAAAAAGCCGTGCTTTTGCCAGAGTTTTATATTAATATCATTTTTAATGAAGATGCAGTCGTAACTTTTTTGCAAACGCATAATCTACTTTTGCATAATGACGAAAATAATATCGGTGGTGCGGAAATGGAAAGAAATAGGAAATGCGATCGTGTAGGAACGTTTCGTCCAGTCTTACGTTGTCCTAGAACAGACTGCCAAACAACAAAATCGTTTAGAAGCAGAAATGAATTCTTCCATTATACAGATGTAAACGGCAAGTTAAGCTTATGTCATATTTTGGAATTGGCGTTTATGTTCGTGCACGACATTCCGAGTACAACATGTCACATACCATAAATGATTGGTCTAACATGTGCCACGAAGTGTAATCCTCAATTGTGTCAATCGTAGAGGACAATTAATCGACAGCGATGATGATCCTATACAAATTGATGAAGCGTAATTCGCGGGTCGCCGAAAATATAACAGGGGAAGGTGATCAACAACCTGAATGTGAAGATAGCGATACACCGGTTCAAAATAATCGAAACCATGGTAGACAAATAGATGGACCGTGGGATTTTGGTTTGAAAAAACAACGAGAAGTACAATATTTTATTGTGGAAAGGAGAGATGAAAACATTAATGCTAATTAAAGAAAGACAGGTTCAATTTCAATCTGTTATTCATTCAGACGAGTGGCCAGCGTATAGAAATCTTGGCAGGCGAGGCTTCAAACATCAAACCGTTAGTCACCAGCAAAACTATGTTGATCCGCTCACAAGGGCTCATACATAAGGTATTGAACGATCGTGGCTAGATGCCAAAATTTACATCTTAAAGAAAATGAGAGGAGTACCATTAAACCATCTTCAATCACATCTGGACCATTTATCCTGGAAGATATTAAGGAAGAACGACCAATTTGTCAGCTTTTTAAAGGTTATTGTCTGGTTATAGATATGAGTTGTAAATATATTCGTAATAAAATCATTATTAACAACAAGTTGTTCGTTATATCAATTATTATTGTATAGTAATGTTATAGCAGGGTAGATGTAAAATTTTTTGGTAGACCTCACGCTACAGCGACACCGAGTGCTTTCCTTAACATTAGTAACTTGGTTAAGTGAAGGAGAGTAAACACATCCCTTCGATTTGATTGAGATGAACTTACCTAATATATTATTTTCAAAACCCAATGTCTATCACCCCAACACCAAACACTTTATTTGTGCACTCGACACGCGTTTCACTAACCATTTTAGCTTCATCAGGAATGATGATTGTCAATCATCGCTCCTGATGAAACTAACATGGTTAGCGAAACGCGTGTCGAGTGCAAAATAAGTATTTGGTGTAGTAGTGATATATACTGAGTAGTGTCATTGTGCCAAAGATTAAAAATTACCAACATAGATATCATACTCAATTTAAATAACCGGTGAAGTGCAAGTTAAACTTGCGCAATTAGTGTTCCGTACGTTGATTGCTTTTAAAATAAAAAAATTTGTTACAGAGGTATAAAATGATCAGTGACTTCACAAAATACACCCCAAATGAGTTTTCAACAAAGTTCGTTTCCAATCTTTACTGAAATCTGATGACCTTGAAATTTTTGTTTTTTTTTATATACCAGATAAATTATTAAAGATAATGTACTCGTGATAATTTTTGTTCAATCTACACCCCGTGGAGAATATTCCAGAATTTTTTCGAAATTTTGATAAGTACTTTTCGAGATAAGGCGCGGGACAGAGATTTTTCGCGAATTTTTAAAAATAATACAAAGAAAAGTGCGCGCAAGTATAACATTATATATATATTTTTTACTCGTGTTTTCACAAGCTTTCATTTGACACCACACTCGATGACCTAGTAAAAATTTTTTTTTTTCACTTCCGACTTCACCCCCCAAAACTAATCCCTTAAGTCAAAATTTAACTATTAAAACAACATGGCTCTGATGAGGCCATCAATTCCTATATTATTACCAAATTTCACCTTTGTATGTCAAATAGTTTCGGAGAAAATCGGGTGTGACAGACAGACAGGCCGACAGACAGACAGACACCGAAGTGATCTTATAAGTGTTCCGTACGGAACACTGAAAATAAGAACACTCGGCCAAGTGCAAGTCGGACTTGCGCAATTAGTCTTCCGTACGTTAATTGCTTTTAAAATAAAAAATTTTGTTGCATAGGTATAGTATTATCAATGACTTCACAAAACACACCCCAAAACGAGTTTGGAACAAAGTTTTTTTTCCGATCTTTACTGAAAACTTATTACCTTGATTTTTTTTTTATATATGCCTGATAAATTATTAAAGGTGATGTACTTGTAATAATTTTCGTTCAATCTACACCCTGCGGAGAATATTCCAGAATTTTTTCAAAATTTTTTAGATCTGTATATTTTGAGACAATTTTTTTAAAATAATACAAAGAAAAAGTGTGCGCAAGTATAACATTATATATATTTTTGAATATTTTTTTTACAAGCTTTCACTCGAATACCTGGTATTTTTTTTTCACTTCCGATTTCATCACCCAAAACTAGCTGCCTAAGTCAAAATTTAACTGTTAAAACTACACGGCTCTGATGAGGCCATCAATTCCTATATTAGTGTCAAATTTCAACTCTCTATGTCGAATAGTTTTGGAGAAAATCGGGTGTGATAGACGGACAGACAGTCACCGAAGTGATATTATAAGTGTTCCGTGCACTAAAACTATATATGTAAGTTATTTTTCAATTATTGTCTTCATTTCGACTTAAAAAGCCAACTTATAACACACAATATAAACTCTTGTGTGACTAGTGTATCTATGTCGAATGGCCACAGCAATATTTACTCAGTGGCCACATAGTCAATGACGAATAAAGACTGTCTCTATGATTAGTAGTAGTAATGGAAAAGTATATTAAATATATTATAATAGGGACAACAAATTAATATGACAGCTGCTGTATATTTAGGAGGAAAATTACCATCTTCTTCCATAGTGAACTTAATAAAAAACCA